>JARHVA010003664.1:30000-172500 GCA_037957365.1 Torreya grandis | reverse complement strand
TGTTTTGATCAACTATATTTAAATAAATTATTTTCAAGGAACTTATCATTATATTTATTCATTTCGAGATATATGACTATGCATGCAAACAACTACTCTGAGTCTTCAAAATAGAACAAACACAAAACCATACCTTGAAGTTGAAAACATAAGGAAACTAGATTAGAAATTATTTGGACCTTCATTTCCAACCTCTCATCCCAATCTTTCAACTACCAAAGCTTTACTTCTACCAATGGATTGCATCAATAAATATAAATATTGAGAAACCATCACATATGTATTTTATCAAATTACTTATGCTCGAATACATGTTCATATCTATAATAGAGTTTAGAACTATTATAGACATGTTCTCTTAATCAAATAGAAGACTGAGAGTAATTGTTTGCATGCATAATCATATATCTCAATTCTTGAAATGAATAAATATAAAGATAAATTCCATGAAAAGAATTTATTATAAGTTATTTTCTTTCCATCCTTTCTTTTCATATTTGTCTTGCCTTATATCCCCATAGTTGGTTTATTATTTATACTCTATACTCTGATTTTTTGTCACAATTTTTTCTATATTCTGTTTATTATATTATTTGGTTGGTCTTTACCATTGATTTCCTCTAAGATATAATGCCATGAGAGATACGTATTTTAAACAATTCAAAAAGAAAAAAATGATTTATATTATGTGGTTGGTTTTTACAAAATATTTATTTTAAACAAATAAGAAACTCATTTCCTATGTGAAATAATGGCATGCAAGATACTTCTTTTAAGCAATGCATAGAACAAAATGAATTATATTATGAAGTTGGTATTTACCACATCCTTATTTTAAAAAAATAGGAAACACATTTTCTCTAACAAATAATGGCATGCAAGATACTTCTTTTAAACAAAATAAATAAATGTAACAAAGCCTCATGATCATTTCAATCATATTTTTGATAAACTTGAAAATACCCATTTCACAAATTTTGTGAACATATTAACATGCAACAAGTAAAAATTATTAAAATAATAAATATAATGATAAATTCCTTAAAAATTGGTTCTTTAAATATATTTTATTTCCATCCCTACCTTTCATAGTTGTCTTGCCTTATGGCCCCATAGTTTATAATTTATACTCTATTTTTTTGTCACAATTTTTTCTATACTTAGTTTATTATATTATCTGGTTGGTCTTTACCATATACTTATTTTATAAAAATAATAAATTCATTTCCTCTAAGAAATAATGATGTTTAATATACTTATTTTAAGCAATAAATAGAGAACAAACATAATAAATGCAATAGATCCTCATGATCATACTATATTTTGTTTTTAAATGTTTAAGGTAATAATTATATTCTAGTTGGAATGGTTTGTTAATTGAAATAGAATAATATTTGAAAGGCCAATATGGATATGGTTAAGACATTTTGGCATACCTTATTATATAGTTTATAATTTTAAAACAATGAAAATGTTTTGAATATTTTTTTCAGTTATGTCATCCTCGCTTTTCATAGTTATATTTCCCTATGGCCCCATAGTTGGTTTATACTTTATACTCTAATTTTTTATCACTATTTTTTCAATAATCAATTTTTTATATTATCTAGTTGGTATTTACCACATATTTGTTATAAGAAATTAAGAAATTGATTTCCTTTAAGAAATAATGACATGCAAGATACTTATTTTAAACGATGCACAAAGAACAAACTAAATAAACACAACAGAGCCTCATGATCTTACTATATTTTTGTAAAATGTTTAAGGTAATATTTATTTTTTTGGTTGGCATGGTTTGTTAATTGAAATAAAAAATATATTTGAAATGCCAATATGGATGTGGTTAAGACATTTTGGTAGACCATATTATATAGTTTATAATTTTAAAACTATGAATTTTTTTTGAATATTTTAATCAATTATGTCATCCTCGCATTTCATAGTTGTCTTTCCCTATGGCCCCATAGATGTTTTATACTCTATACTTTGATTTTTTGTCACAATTTTTACTATACTCATTTTATTATATTATATGATTGGTCTATTGAGAGACTTATAGTGGTATATACTTAATTTATACATCATATAGCCATCAAATTTATCACTAAAAAGGATGAATTTAATCTTCAAAAAGGAGGATAAATTTAATTATTAAAACTAAGGAACTGTAAACAAGATCTTTACTTTAGACTTCTCACCCTCTAACCTCTTTCTCCATTTGTTTTTTTAATTAATGCAAATTACCTCTTATAAAATAAATTTACATAAGTGATTCAAATTACTTAAAACCCTAGAACCACAAAACACTAAAACCTAAATTCATATAACTTCATTTCTATTAAGATTTTATTCCTTTGTGGTTATAGGAATCACAAACTGAGTGATAATTTCAAGAGGAGGCCAAGGAATATTCTAAGTAGCTAACAATGAAGTACAATCCAAGTAAGAAATATAAGCCCTACATATCATGAGAATCATGAAATGAGTGACAATTACAAGAAGAGGCCAAGGAGGATTCTAAGTAACCAAAAATGAAGTACAATTCAAGTAAGAAATACAATCCATACATATTTACAAATTTTTTCACACTTTTAATGAATTATACCTATCTTTTAAGTGATTTGAATTATTGCCATGTTATTTTCCCCAAGAATGTGTTTATGGAAAGGGTTCAACTTGGATTTTTTGCCATTGTTTCTTGATTTGAATATAATGCTTTATTTTCCAATGATTTATAAGTTTTTATAAAGAGATAATACAAATTTCCATTCATTTTATACCAACATGGTGATTTTACCAATGATTCACCAATAGAATTATACCTAAAATCTAATATTTGATAGGATTTTATAGTAACTTTTTAGGGGTCCCTTATTAAATTTATGTCTATTCTAGGGTGGGTACTATAAAACCACATTTGGCTTAGGTGGGAAATAATAATAAGGTCTTTTTAGAACCTAATTAAATAAGGCATCATCATCAACACATCAAATATTAGGTGGAAAAAATGGTGTTGCAACTACTTAGGAAACTGCATTGGTGCAGGCCACAATAAGGTAGCCAACATCTATAGAGGAAGTGTGTTTGAAGTAATAGAAAGTCTAGAAAAATAATATGTCCCTATCATATCATGGTCACAGATCATACTTAGAAGAGGCTTATAATTGACTAAGATAATACTTGAATAAATAGGAATGAACTCCATCTTTGACTTATCAATATATATTGAATGATGAATAACATCAAGTAAATTAGGACTGAGAATTATGTCAAATAGGGTAATATAAATAGAATATAAAGAAGACATGAAAGAGTGTTGAAGAAAGGATTGATAATTAAGTATTTTTGCATTTATAACTTGAGTTTAGATAGATAAGTATGGGTCATTGAGGGAATAACCATCATCTTAATATGGTGTATGAAGATCTACGTTAAGGGCCTAGACCCTTCAGTCACTACATGAAGAGTGTGAAGTAGTATTCTTAGTTATAAACATATAATTTGGAAACTTATCGATCAAATTCTTATGATAATGAGATCAAAAATAAGGAGGCAATTGAGCTATAATGATATAAGTAAGGTTCAATTTTTTTTGATATTAACATTAATATCATCAAGATCATCATTGATAAAATCTAAGATGTTTGAAGGGATGTTTATATCTTTCTATATATCCATGTTAACATAATATCATCTCACATATAACATAAGTATATGTGTTGGCACTCAACTCTATGCATCTCCATGCAACCTTATCTTCCACATGTTAGATCCCCTTTACCTCATGACATACCAACTAGGCTTCACCGAATCTATGGCTCCTTCAAGAATCTTCCAAAATCACTACACACTTAACAGTCTACCTATTTACCTATAAATAAAATTTCAACCATCACACTACCAAAAGATTGACCACCATATTTCTAAACCTTCAATAGTTTTAACTATTTATGATAATGATTTTATGTGTGTGTGTGTGTGTTTATATGCCATATATATTTTAATTAGAGATAGATACAAGAGACACACACATACCAAAAAGTATATTCTAAACATCCCACTCTCAACTTTATTTAAGTAGGGGCCCATTTCAACCTGAAAGGAACTAGTTATAGTGGGTTAATCATTTATTGATGTTTATCATGAGCTTAAAAATGATAGGATCTCCCAAGTATTCTTATGCCTATATTTTTGGATAAGAATAGTTGCCTTAATGCTAATAAGATATTTCATTACCCTATATATCCAAGTTTTCATTGTTTATTCTACTTAGGCTAACCTATTAAAGGTTTTTTAAAGTTTCCTAAGTATGTAAGTTTTCTAAGGTTTTGCCTGACATTCCTATGTTTAGCACTGTTGTTTGAAATTTATGTTTGGTACACAATATTTTTAGAACATTTATCTGTTAGATATCCTATGAAAACTCAATCATCTCAGAGCTTCCTAATCATTTTATTTTTAACTTAGAAAATATTTACACTTCAATCTTCAGATGAATTAGTGTCATGTGATGATGGCCTACTTTCCCACATCTATTCAAACACTTATAAATTTTTAAAATAATTTTAGTTAAGAGAATCACTTGGATGTTTCTAACTATCACAATCCTACTCACCTGATGACTAAAAAGATCAAATTTTTTGTATACAAAAGTTTTGGGCAAGCAAATTAGAAAAATCCATCCACGTGTCCCAATCCTATAGACATGTGGTCATAAAAGCATTTTAAAATTTTAAGTCTTTTAGGTAAGTGGATAGTGAGATGATGACACATGTCATCATCCCAATCATTCATAATCTTCATATCAAAATGATTATGACACTTTTAAGGAATTAGAGCACTAAGATGTTTCTAGGTGTCATAATCCCACTCACCCAAAGCTTGTGCTAGAGAGAGTGAGACCAAGGGATTTCATGAAGTCTCACCATCCCATGGCTCTGAGGTCATGATAATATTTTAACAAAATAGAGAATGAACCATGAGGCAATATCCAATTGAAATTTCACAATGTGTCCCAAAAACTAAGTAAGAGTCTCATGATGTTAAGGCAACACTTTTGAGAGAAGTGAGAAGACAAAAAAAGTAGAAGAAAGGATGATGAAGCATTCAAAGCCAAGAAGGAAGATCCACCAAGAAATGGGATTTGTAAAAGGATGATGTACCGCAAATAAAATTCAAAATATGAAAATATAGAAAATCAAAAAAGAGCTAAAGTTTTTAGAGCCATTAATCCACATGATTTATCTAACTATATTCAATTTAATAAAATAATCAAATCCAAAGGGAAATATATGTAATTAACTAATTCAATTGCAATCACATTTCCATAAAATTAATAGTTGTAAGTGAAAAATTGAGATCTCTCCTAATTAAATAGTATTCACATAGTTTTAAATAACTAGAGATTGAGTGTATATAAATGGCTTCCACTTCAAATTTTCCACCTCCCCACTTTGCATATTTTGTAATAGGGTATGATCTATATAGATTCAAATTTTGATGAAATGGATCTCAATCATGAATTCAAGCACCACTCAACTATCTAGGAGGAATTTAAGGTAGCATATACCTATGGCTCTAAGGAGTAACTCTCAACCTTTACATCAAGGTATAGGCAAGACCTAGTGGCAATCAAATCAATAGGTCTACATGATGTAGCAACAAAACTAAAAGTAAAACCCTACATTAACCTAGTTTATGATTTATTTATAAATGGTAAATTTTATATCAAAATGATGCATGTCCATTAGAATAATACTCATGTGACCTATTTTAGTGGGTGTGCCTTTGATAAGTATTATCGAGTCCCTAACCTAGAGGTAACTTATAAACAATATGTAATTAACTAATAGATGTCATCTAACAGTGTTACAATTAATTTGTAGGAGTGGGCACATGACCTAATCACCTTCAAGGTCAAAGGACTCATCTTTGTCATCTCAATTGCCACTTTCAAGTTAGGAATCAAGATTTCCATGGACATATTAAATAGAATCTATAGTTTCTCAACTATGACATATTTCAATGAGTTTTGGATTCCCCTACTAGACACCATCCTCACCTCCACCAAGGTCATTGATATTGGGTAAATCATTAGTGCTAATTTGATTCACCAATTTAGTAGTGAAAATAATTGACCAAATGGAAATTTTTATATGATGTCTTATCTGGTGGATGTCATAACTAGAACAATCCACTCAGCTTTTGAAGAACCCAAGGAACCCTCCATTAAATATCCCAAGAATAAAATTTGTGATGAGTTAAATCTCATCCACTTCCATAAATTTAGGAAGAACATGACCAAACTAATATAAACCTTCTATCCAATGATATACTAGGTCTTTTATCACAAAGAATTTCCCAGGTCATTTGATCATATCATAAGGACTCTTGGAAGGATTGGTAGTTATTATCTCTACCCAAACTATACAATTATTAGAATAAATGTAACCAAGGCCCTTCCTATGTATCTTCTTTAGTTGGTACCAGATAAGGTGGTAGAATAATAAATTATAGATCAATTAGTAGATTATGTATATGTCAATATAAGGAGTGTTATATAGGGAGTAGTTTACCCAATGCTTGTCAACATTATCCAAATTTAATACACTAAATGGGAACATTTACACTTGGTAGGACAAACTATAGCATCCTATGATTTTGAATAGGCACCCTATAGGCATTTGTATCCAAGGAAAAGGGTTAGGAATCATCTAAATAGACTCAAAGCTAGGCTGAAAATTGATTATGGTCATATGTCATATCCACATGATGAGGTGTTCCTTGATGCTCTAAATGATACAAAAGTTTAAGTTAATGTGATCAAGGTAAATATGTTGATGGTGGTGGCCAAGTATAGTTAGTACAATCAAAATATCACCAAGGAGGATGATTGAATAATTTTAAAAGAGCATTGGGATTCAAATCCCACTTCTTGACCTCTCTCATTGGTTAAAATTCAAGGACAAGAGTAGGGTGGACCATTTGGGCATGCTTCTATGGGTAATGAACAAAAAATCACTCAAGGGCCTCCTTAGCATCCCATTTTGATGGTCACTATAGTATCAACCACCACAGTGTCCACTCCCCCTCACCCAACTTCCACTACATCAAATGTTATAAGCATAACTCAGTGTGGTGGACCATTTTCTATGTTTCCTTTTTCTTCACTCATCATACAACAAGTGAGTCTCCCATTCTTCCCCTTCCTAGTTTCTAGTTTTGTTTCATTTCCATCCCTAACACAAACAATTACATCATCACTTCCATATACCATTTTTGCTTCCACCTCATCACTACCCACTATCCCTTTAGATTCACTTGGTACTACTTCTTCCCAATCAACAATAAATACCACTCCCATTAGACCACCTCTTATGTACATGAAAAAATTAAAGGCCCCTTTTATTTCCCCTCCAACAAAGGGAGCCTCCAAATAGAATTCAAGGGGAGAAAAGGATAGAAGAAAAGGCTCCAAGGAAGATGATAAAGATAATCTTGTAAATAGAAAGTGATTCACAAAATAAAAATGGGAAGACAAGATAGAAACCTCTAGATTTGAGACCATTAGTGAGACCATGGAGAGTGACCTAGAGGATGAACGATTTCTATAGGAATCTTAGTCTAGTGACATAATCATTTTTAAGGCCAATTTAGGATTAACTGAATTACTTCAAGATTAATGTGGGGATAATGGAGATGAAGTGGAGTCAAAAACTCCATCTTCAACACAAGGGTAGCTAGTGAGTATATCTCTAGCCTCATCCCCTCTTAACATAATAATGGCATCTATGGAAATAATTTCCCAAATTGTTTCTACATAAAGGGTAAGTACACAATCTTCTCATTCTACATCTACTACAATAACTAGTTCTATCCTAGTTAGTTCTACAGCAATTGTTTCTTATGATTTAGATTATTTAGCCCAAACTAATAAGCCCTAGGAAACTATAGAGCTAGTTTTGAAAATACAAATGCTAACCCCCATAATTAAGGGTATGGAACCCCCTATCAAAACTTTAAAAGGACCTATTAGGGATACTTATACATCTGTAACTAATTATTTTCAAAACTTACTCAATACCCCTCCTACTTATTCATTATTGTCTACCTCCAATGCTTAGTCCTCTAGCCTCAATAAATAGGTGCACTTTGAGAATAAAGTATCCTCTACCATCTATATTTCCATAGTTACTCATCCCCAACCATTCACCCAAATGGACCTTCCAATTTTCCAAGTGGCCTAGGTAGAGTCTAACCCTATTACATTAGAAAAAGAGTCAGAGAAAGGAAAGATAATAATTGATAGAGTGGATCCTAAAAGGATCACTAGATGTAAAAGATCCATTACTCCTTTCTTTTAGCTAGGAACATCTTATCCTAATCCCATACTTCCCCCAAGGTAGTATACAGAATAGGTAGAACCTTCATAACAATCAGTTGTCTTTAATATTACTAAATGGATCTAGAAGATGCAAAAAGTAGAGGCAGAAAGGAAAGACTTGGTCATTGTGGAGAATCCTATAGTCAAGTTTCATTTCAACAAGGAAACAAAGACTATGCCATAGAAATAGAAAAACTATAATGGCTAAAGGGTAGCAAGTGGAGTTAGAACAAAGAGAAGATATGTTCTAATTAAGTAAAAGACATAGAATTTTCCCCTCTGACTTGGAAATAATATGGAAGACCCATATAATTTCTTAGACTCTTATAGGGAGAGTAATAAAATATATGTTTATGTGATATGATCAATCTATGGAGTCCCTATAGGAAAGGAACACCTTTTAGCATCCAAGGGAACTTATAAGCAATGTGTAAGGAGCATCTCAGAACCGATATGATGTATTATAATCAATGAGAGATGCAAAGATAAAATCAAAACCTAAATGATGGGATGTATTCTAATAGTACATGAATAATATAGAGGAAAAGATTTATCTTATGGGCCGATTATCTAAAAACAAGGCTTATAAACATCTAAATTTGATGATTTCTTTGGATGTTGCATGGGCCCAAAAATATTTGGCCACTAGAAGATATGTTTTATTGAATGGCATTAGGAGATGACAAATTTAGTGTGGAAAATCACTGGTTATGAGGGGAAAGCCATCATAATTTTGGGGGAAAGGAGAGTTAATGGTATACTTAACCAGAATGGAGAATTGGTCCTTAAGACCATATTTAAAGACCTCCAAATACTAGTAAATACTTTTTGAGTAGAGGTTGAGGTCACAGTATATAAGACCCATGATGACTTGAAACAATTGATAAATTTTGCTAGAATCAGTGTCATTGGTACAAAGACTCTTTATGTGGAGATGGGACTTCATTAAAATCACATAATAAATGCATGTACAAGCTCCAACAAATTTTAAAAATTCCTCCATTAGATTTGAAGACCATTGTGAAAAATTTTTAGGTCTGTCATGCTCTCTACTCACAAATTTAATCAAGCAAGTAAGATCCTCAAGCCATGTCAGCCCTACCAATCATCTTGACTACACCAACATCTTTAATGGACAGGTCCACCATTACAATAACTTCAATGTAAATAGCCATAGAAGTACAAATGTTCATGACTATAACTAATTTATCATAGGTAATTCCCTCTATAATGATGTTAGTTAGTGGTATTAGAGATTTTTTATAACAATTTTTATCTATTAGTGACATTCTTTACCAAGTGTCTCATGTGTACTCCTTTGGGAGATAAGTTACGAAATAGATGTAAATTTTAAGAATGGATTGAGTGATGATGTATCCCCATCCAAATACTATATATAAATGTATCTCTCATATTATAAAAGGAGGAGAAATTTTTACATTTTAATATAGATAAGAAATCTTTCAGGTTGTTATGCAAGTCTATGTTGTATGGTTGTCTCTTTCATGTTTGTGTGTTAGTGTTTATGCATTTTGATCTAACCAATAACATAGGCTTTCTTAATATATGAAATAATAGTTTCAAGTAGATTATAATCAGTTAATAAGGTTTTATCAATTATAATGTCATTATTAATTTAGGTTGATAGATATTTTTCTAGTAACAAGCTAGCTAAGTTATTCTTTGGAATTTGTGTAGAAATGTCATTTGGTACAACTTCATAGACTGAACCATATCTAGTCAAAGATGATCTTTGATATTATCTATAATATTGAAGTTAAGATATGTTATAACATTCTTGATAATAAGTAACCTTTAGTTAATAACTTGGTTCTAACTGCATTGTATTCATTAGATCCTTTCAATATGTTTGTCAAGTTTGTATGCTAAAGTAGTAGTCTACAAACATTAGTTCTTTAGAATTTGTCCTTGTCCTAGAGATGGTTAGAATTAATTCATGCTCTTTATTTTTAGATCCCCTTTTCTATCCTACCTTAAATCTATTTTTAGTTTCTTAGAGTCTTATCCACTTTAGAGTAAATCCATCATCACCCCATTCCATTCAAGTAGATCTAGGATCCATATCTATATATGAATTGACCAAGTTAGCAATTCCATTGCTCATAACTATTATATTTTTGGTTACTTCAAGACCCAATACCTATAACTCATTCCCTAGAGTGAAGATAACCTTCACAAAGATCCCAAAATGTTGAAGGTTACCTCATATATGTTTTCTAGTGTGTAAAACTCATAACAACATTAATTTGGTGCTATAAGGAGGGATTCTTTCACTATCTAAACTTGAATAGATCTTAAGTTACATTAGATATATCCTAAAGACTAAATAGGTTTGCCTAATTTCATTTTCCACTATAGGCCCATACAAAATTTAGGTTAGATAGAGGTGTTTTATAGAGATATTAGACTCAGTCATATTCTCCAGATAGATGACCACTCCTATGTCTAATGGCCCAACCTTGGTTGATGAGTTTTGCCTTTAATATTTTAGGATGTATCCATGAGCTACCAAAAGTATTGAGAAATACCTTCCCACCCTTTGTCCCTCAGAGGGAAGTACAACTAAAGAACATGTGAAAGCCTATAGAACTACTCTAGGGATAATAAATATAGTCCATGAGGATGTAGCTTATCAACTATTAACATTTACACTACAAGATTCTACCTATAACTAGTTCCTTTATATATTTGAGGGTTCCATCACATCCTAGACTAATTTCTAGACTGCCATTTTAGGATAGTTTAGAGAAGTCACTAGCCCTAGTATTGTCTACCAATTCTTTGCTAGTATTAAAAGGGAACCTAATGAACCCATAAGAGTGTTTAATACAAGATTCCATAAAATGGAAATCCAGATAAAAACTAGGTATAATATAAATGTTCATTAGCTCTAAATATGTATAAAAATTCCTTAGATCCTATAACTAAAATGTTTGTACGTAGGTCAACCAATGTCTTAGACTTAACCTAAGCATATGTTGAAGCTATAAAGGCTAGAAAATAGATGAACCCTTAGCTTCAAGGCTTATAAGGATCAAATATTTATCAATCCTATTTGATGGTAAATATGCTTCCAATTGCTAATCAAAACTCAATGAACCATAATCAAACTCAATCCCATATATAGTTACCCTTATCTCACATTATGCCTAACTAGAGTCTAGGTTTCTTAAATAATCCTATCTAAACAATTGATCCTGATAGAATAGAATCTCTAATCCTAGTCAATGCTTCCATTACTCGAGTTATTATTATTGATTCTAATAATGCTAAGATATATTCCATCCAGATGATGGTATATAAGTTAAGTAATGAGTTCTTAACTATGCAAAAATGTATGAAGAAAGTAGGTGGATAAATCTCCAACCAAATATTTGTTTACCATAGATATAATAAGCCTTTCAATAGATAAGGGAACAATGTTTAGATGTTTCCCAATAAGATGTCAAATATGAACATCATGGAGGTTATGTTTCCTAACTAGTGCAAGGTTCACAACATAGCCATGCACAAAGAACTAGATTTTGAATATTTTTGTGTATCCTTTGAGATATTTCAAAGGGAGATGGATAGATAATAAATACTAGCAAATCTACCTAAGCCAACTCCTCCTAATGCTTCAAGTCACTCTAGCACTATTATAGTCTTTGATACATATGATTTTTCATTTTCAATGGAAGAAGATAATGAACTAGAGGACATCATAGATGAAGTCCATGATTTCTAAGCTTTCCAAATAAATAATTATAATCTAAGGAATAGGTATCTTCTCACTACCTATATACCTCCAAACAATAATGTTAGCACTCCTCCAAATACAAAGAGAAACAATAATCCACCTCACCCAAAGGACAGAAATCATATACATCACACAAAATTAGTAAACAAATGAGGTAAAATATCATGGAGGATATGAAAAAGATCAAATCCAATATCACCTTACATGATTTGGCTCAGATCATTAAGCAAATAGAACTACTACTAAAAACCTTGATTGGAAAATCCTCTATAGACAAATTCAAGACCACCCAAGCAAATTTAATGATCTCTAAGGATAAAACTAAGATTTCACCCTTCCTACTTATAATCAAAATGTTTGGTGAGAATGTTCACAATTATTTGGTTGATTCAAGATCTTCAACCAATGTGATGCTTATAATCATATGCAAAAAATTGAGACTAAACCTAGATAAGTCAAAAAGGGTAGTCCTATAATTATACAAATTTGTAGTACCTTGTGTCATGGAATTATTGAACATACACATACATTTGGCCTCTGAGCCACATTTACAACAACTTAGTAACATATTAGTGGTCAACATCCCAGAGGCCTATGGTCTGATGTACAATCAAGATTGGGGTATAAAACATTAAATGAATATGTATCCACTAATTTATCACATATTTGGATACCTTGGAAGGGTTTATCCAATCAAATAAGGATTGATCAAGACTAGGAGATGAAGTACTTAATCATGGAATATAATGATAATAATGAGAAGGTCAACTTCATATCCTCACATGTTAGTATCTACACCTTCACTACCAAACATAGGCATTAGCACTAAGATTTAAAAGAACCTTCATAGGTAAGGACCCTTTACTTTGATGGTGCATGATAAAAATAAGGATCAGGTATTGGTGTAGCTTTGATGAAACCTAATGGAAAGTAGTACCTAGTAACATATAAATTCTAGTTAATTTACACTAATAAC
This sequence comes from Torreya grandis, assembly GCA_037957365.1. Taxonomy (NCBI): domain Eukaryota; kingdom Viridiplantae; phylum Streptophyta; class Pinopsida; order Cupressales; family Taxaceae; genus Torreya; species Torreya grandis. The sequence continues at coordinate 159,378 of JARHVA010003664.1, read as the reverse complement.
TAGGTTGAGTATGAAGCCTTAATCCTAAGCCTATAGTTTACCTTAGGACATGATGTCAAATAGCTATAAGTATTTGGTAATTTAGAGCTAGTGGTTAATGAAGTCATAAGGAAATATTAATGTAAATACAAACATAAAACCTGAGACCTAATTGATCCCTTTATGGATTTGAACATTTGATCTATTCTGAGGTAAGAGAACCAAAGGTTGGATTCAATATCATCCTTATTTTATAGCTTAATTTCACTCCTAGAGTCTAAGATGCAAAAAACATTTTATGGAGCTAATACCTTGCCCTTGAGTCCTCAACAATGTAAAAAAATTCTAGGTCTTCAAGGATGATCAACAAATAATCAAATTCATAAATAATTCTAGAGACTCTTAAGACCAAATTATAGATTAAATGGACTCTTAATGTTTGGGATAAGAGGATCTTAAATAGGATGGTATCATACATCTCAAGGAAAATAGAATCCCCATTGGGATGGTATCTTTAGAAAGGATATTTGATATATATCCATAAGCTAACAAACAAAGGCAACCAAAGATAGATCAGTCTAACTTTGACAAAGATAATTTTGGAAATAAATAACACTCTCAATATGTTAATGCTAGTCTAACATGTACTCATGATGAAACATATAAGCTAAAGGAAATACTAATCAAGTATAATGATGTGATTGATTGGACCTATGAATACTTAATGACTTTTGATCCCAGGGTGATCACCCATAATATTCCCTTAAGTCTAGGTAATAAACCCTTTAAACAACATTAGATTCCCATGAATCCCATCTTAAATCCTCAAATTTAGATTGAAGTTCAAAAGCTATTAGATGCCAAAATCATATTTCTTATCAGGCACTCTACCTAGGTGGTAAACTTGGTACATGTCAGGAAGAAGAAAGTGAAATAAGGATGTGTCAACTTTAGGAACCTAAACTAGTCTTCAGAAAAGGATAAATACCCTCTACCTTCTTTGATTGAGGTAATCCAAGTTGTCAGTAGGTTTGAAATGATGTCTTTCTTGGATGGTTTCTCTAAATATAATCATGTTCTGGTAGAAGTACAACACCATATGAAGATTGATTTCACCATGAAGAGAGGCACACATGCTTATAAGAGGATGCCTTTTGACCTCATCAAAACTAGGGAAACATTCTAATGAGCCATGTACCATGCATTCTAGGGACTTATTTGTAAGTGCATCATTACCTATATAAACAGCCTCACTATTTTTGGTAAGTGCACAATAGATGTAAAATATATGGATATTCCTATTATAAATTTAGCCTATCAAGTCCAAATTCCACCCCTATAACTCAAAATGACTCAAGGTAATATTATAAGCCTCTTCACGATGATAAATTATGTATATTTGCTTGCAAGAGAAAGTTTTGGTCATAAAATGATAAAATTGGAATAAAAAATCCACATAAATCATCCAAAATACCTTCAAATACTTTCATTTTTATTTCATTAGCTTTATTCAAAAGTTTCATATTTTGGTAATAGCTTTTCATGTAACTTAAAGGCATATAAAGGCCTCCCAAGAGCTTAACATGCCAATTTTACCCATAAAAATATGTCAAAAATTTTATTACTTTTGTTAACATGTCTCTTGACACGTGGTTTTAATTTTCCTACCATAAATTGGTTCTTTAATCTCTAAGTTTGAAATAAATGCAAAGAAAGGAGAGTTTTTATGTGTTTTCATGCACAGAGTACAAAATTATACAACTTTTCCATATAGTTAAAGCCAATAATTTGAATAAGAGGGCATGATAGGTCTTGAAAAAGAGATTAAAGGAAAAAGGATTTAAAATAGGCCCAAAACTATTTCACAAACTTTGCCTTACCTCTTTGCACATAGGGAGATCCCTTCAGGTTTGTAGGTGGTACGACCATGAGAGAGAAAACCAATGTCCAAAATTTTGGCCAAAGAAAGTAGCCTCAAGTGTCTTATAGATATGGTAAATAATTCTCAATTTTTTCATTCAAAATTCATAAACCATCCCTTTGAATACAAGGCACTCACTATCTCTCATTCATCCAAACATGTAGTCAATTTTCTGTGTTTTCTCTTCATCTAGACATTATGGAAGAAAAATTCAAGATTATGGAGTTTTTCAAGAACATAATTCACCTTTCCATGGTAGTCATCAGTTATTTTTCACACATTTTAGGGTCATATAGAGATCAGAAACACATAATAGTGTAAATTTATAGTTGGTAAGCATATTAAGAGAGTTATATGGTTCAAGAGAGAGAAATAATTTCAAAAAGTGTTGGAATCTTGTTTGCAAGGGATTCCTTTATATTCATATTTTTCTCATGTAGGTTTCTAAAATTTTATTCAAGGATTCATATCAATTAGGCCATAAATGTGTTTTCAACATCTCCATTGGAGTCACAATTTAGCAAAATTTAAGGTTTTTTAGCATTTGTTGAGGATCTTAGCAGACTCCTAGGTTTGTATTTTGGCACCATATGCTAGTTCAAAGGTATCCAAACTAATATGTCTTGTTTAACATGTACCTATTCCTATTTAATACCTTTAAAATTTTCTTGACATATACTTTTAAGATCTTAATCACCTCCATCTTGTTCACTTCCATTTCACTACATTGTCATTAACATTCCTCATTGTCAAGTTCCATTTTCACCTCCATTCCATGTTCTCATCATCTTTCAACCATCATATCACCTTCTACTCACTTTAATCTCATGAATTCACTTTCAATATGAGTCAATTAATTTAGGTAGAAACATAGACATGAGGATAGGTTTATGCAAACCTTAATACACTACTAAAATAGTCAAGAATGACTACCTACAACCAACAAAAAAGCATAGTCAAGATAAGTTTCAAGAGAATATTGTCTTGAGGATACTAAAAGGCATGGTTATCACATGAATAAGTTTGAACCCATATTATCAATTTATAGTTTTTGAAGGACGTGTTCAATAAGATTGTTTTGTGACATTCCCAAGGTCTAAAACCCTAATACAATCCATACAATAGTCACCTACAGCCATGCTAGCAAGAGGTGACACTAAGATTTAGAAAAGGAGAGAAGTTTTCATCTATTTGAGGGAGATTTGAACTTATTGAAGAGATTAAATCTAGGTAAATAAATTAGAGTAAAATGATAAGACATCTATTAGTATTTTTCAAAGGCCTAAAACTTGTACTTAGTCTGTACAAGATCCAAATTCCCACAAACACATTTAAGACTATAATGAAGAAAGGCCCATATTTAAAATGTTGGATTATAAAGTGATGAGAAGAAAGTGTTTCAAGGATAATACTATGGACATATGTAAAATTTACCCCATGAATGGATCAAATTCAAATAAGGACCTATCTACATCCCAAGCACTATCTACAATAGGGTTTATAAAGGTTCTTAAAGTGTACAATCTTGAAGCACATCAAGACTATCAAGAAACTATTATTATGCCTTAAGGATAAATGAGTTTATATCATGTTTGAATTGTCTCTTGAAATGGTGTTGATATTTGTATTAATTCATGAGGTTCAAATGACACAAACACTCAGTCATATACCTCATGAAATAGAAACCTATAGCCATGAAGCACAAGTTTTTCTTTAAGTTGGTAAAGAAGATGAGGGCACAGTGATCATTAATAGAGTTTCATATCCTAAATATCATACCATAAGAACAATGATGATTTGAATGATGTCTAGATTTCATAAATAAGGTTTCCACACTATCTACAATCAAGGTCAAATTCATGGAATTACTACCTACAGCTATATTAGGTGGTCAAAAGTTTGACACACTCATATGCCCTAAAGGTGTAGTCTCAAGATACATACTGATCAACATTACATATAGCTCATTATATCTAATACAAATTATCCATAAGTGTTTCCTTTTGGTTATATACTGCATTGTATTTAATAGTTAAGGTCTTATCTAAGTATTAAATGAATGTAATTGTCCTTTGTTTATATGTGATATATTATTGATTCTTTATCATGATATTATGTCTAACTTGGATGAAATGAGCATAGTTTTATGTACAAAAATACATCCCTATTGTGGTATCATTTTGATAAGACATTAAACAATTTTGGAAACCCTTTTTATCAATAATTTTGAAGATTCGGTGAAGAATACACCAAGCTTTGAAGCTCTATAGCTCTGAAGATGCTCCAAAGACACTCTAAAGTTGCTCCAAAGATACTCTAAAAATGATTCAAAAGTTCTCTAAATACTTGTATAGAGTGCTTTGAATATTCCCAAGCATGCTTTGAATATTTCCAGCTAGATCCCATAAATCAAGATAGTGATTATATTTATTATATATATATATAGACTTTTCATAGTTAAATATCTTATTTTAGACATTATTATTCATAGTAATGGTCTAAAATAATCTAGATATATTTGTATTTTTATTTTTTAAAACCATATATAATCTCTTTAGATCTATGTTAGATATTTTCCATCTATTTTTAGTTGAGTCAGTTCTAATTCCTTCCTATAAGCATGGGATTTTATTCCTAGATCTTCTATTTTGAATAAGCGTATTTAGTTGTTTAGATCACTAGATTTTATATTATATGAATATATGTTGAGATATGTTTTAAATACATCTCTCCTCATTCTAGATAGTTTTTTTAAGATATAAATCAATGAGATAGACAATCAATAGTGATCAAAAAATTAGAATAAGTATTTCAGTGTAGTTTTGCATATTTTTATATGTTCTTTTGATAATGAAACAAAATTTAGCATTCCTTTTCATTACTGAGTAAAGTTATTCTTGTTCTGAGGAAGGAGCAAGGGCACACTTCTCTCTAAATATTGGAAAAATTTGGTATTTTTATTTATAGTTTAGAAGTGTTTCTTTAATTTAGGTATAATTCATTTAATGCAAAGTGTTGTTCCTAAAATTTGTCACTCATTTTTGGGACAACATATGAACTATTTTGGTCCTGCAGGCCAAAATCCTCTCTTCCATTTTCAAAAATTATTCTGAGCATTTAAATTATTTATTATTCAATATTTTTTAGTTAAGGGTCTAGTAGGTTCAATAGGTTCAATGGCTTCAACGGGCAAATTCTCACAAAGGAACAAGTTCCCAACACTTAGGCAATTTCAAGATTGGTTTAATGCCTCGATTCAACCAAAAATGTTCATTGACAAGCTTCAAACAAACCATTGAACCTCACTTCCAAAAGGTTCAAATGTTCAATGGGTTTAAAGGTTCAATGACATTGGCAAGCTTAAAGAGTTAAACGCATCAGTAAAAGTTCAAAATTTAACCACTTTAGAATTAGTGAAAAGAAGGAAGATTGAACCATTGAATCATTGAACCTTGAACCAAAAAAGGTTCAAAGGTTCAACATAGTTGGTTCAAAGAGATTGGTTCAAGTGGTCAATTGAATAAGTAGAACAAAAGATTGAACTGTTGAACCGTTGAACCAAAGTTGGTTCAATCGGTCGGTTCAATCAGTCAGTTCAAAGGAATGCCCCAAAACCAAAAGGGCAAGTGCCCTTGTAGAGGGTAGTGAACAAAAGGTAGGTGCCCTTGAAGAGGGTAGGGAACATTTGCTCAAAGATGAAAGAGAAGGATGAAAGGGTAAGGAATTCCTTCAGATTTTTTGCCTGAAGAAATTACCAAGTAAAGGAACCAAAAGAATTCCTTTAGAAAGATTTTTTGTGAAAGAATTTCACAAAGGCAAATCCTTCAAACAAAATGTCTGAAGAAATTCCTTTAGACAATTTTCTCGAAGGAACAATCAAAAGCCTAGTGGAAAAGTGGCTAAGGCACGGGAAGATTTCCTTCAAACAAAATGTCTGAAGGTGTCTGAAGCATTTGAAGGAAAAGACCACCCAAAGGACCCCAAAGGACCCCGAAGGGTAGGTACCCTTGCGGGGGGCTCTTAGCAGCCAAAAAATGGACCTTTCTCAAAGACCTGAAGGGACACCTTCCCTTTAGGAGGTACCAAAGACATTAGTCCAAAGTCTCGTTTCTACGGACTCTGCAGGCTTGATAAAGACGAAGGAATTTCAAAGCTTTGAAAGACTTAAACAAAAGAAGACTTCAAAGAATAAGGATTAAACCAAATGGTTCAAAGGTTCAAGGGTTCAAAGCTTCAATAAGTTTAATAAAGTTTGAGAGACTTAGAAAACAAAGGATTCTGAGAAAGAGATTGAACCGTTGAACCTTGAACCAAAATGGTTCAAAGGTTCAAAGGCTCAAAGGTTCAAAGAAAGGTCTAAGCAAAGGAAGGAAGTAGAAGATTCCAGAGACTAGTTCAAAGAGATGGTTTAAACAAAGAGCAAGAAAGTGATTGAACTAAGGGAGTGATTAAACTAAAGAAATGATTGAACCAAGGAAGTGATGGAACCAAGGAACTGATCAAGACTGCCTGAACCATTGAACTAATAAACTTTCAAAGGTTCAAATATTCATGGTTCAATATGGTTCAAATAACCATCAACCATTGATGTCCCCACAGATGTCAAATTTAAGATAATGGAATATCCATTAATTTTTAAATATAACATGGAACTTGAAGGATGAACCAAGTGACCAGCTGAAGAAGATAGCCTAAGAGCTCCAATTATAGTAGGATTGAAGAAGAGGCTACAGAAGATAATGAAATATATACGAGAGAGTTATTCTTAGTAGGTGAAATAGTTCACCAAGTAGTCATCTGAGCACACGAAATCAAGGATGTGGCCTATTTTTCTTCCATGAAGTAAAGGCAAAGTAGATAGCTATGAAAATAAGAAGGAAAGGACCAAGTAACCTATAATTTGAAGAAGACATATGAGATGAATTGGCATGCCACAGTTAAAGCCGATGAACTATTCTAAGCATGGACCCTTGATAAAACTAAAAAATGCATTCAAGGCATTGAATGCAGCATGGGCCATTCCATGGAAAAAAGTGCCAAGCCTTTCTTGGCTGCTATACATTGTAATCTCTTGTTTTGTGCAAAGGAGATCTCTCCATTATAGAATCAAAACTCTGCCCAAATTGGAAGGTGATTACTGAGACTTTGAGCTTAGATTGTTGATCATATTTCTTTATCTAAATGAGAAAGTAAGTTACTTTTAGACTTTGTGCTATTATAGCTTGTGTTATCTTAGGAAATTTTTCTTATGTCTATTTCCTAGGAGCATTCTTGTTTATTTAATTTAACAAGCAGAACTAGTGGAAGTAATTAGGAAGGTTGTCTTTAGTGTGTTTTTAGTTTTTTTCTATGCAAAGGATCTTGGGATGACTTTATGACCCCATTATCCTTCGTATTTCACTCTTTGGGTAGTTGAGGTGGAGACTTGTGTTGCACCTCATTTTGTTGGTTACAATGCCCTTGTTACCTATTGGTTACCTACCAAAAAAAACTCTTGTGTTCTATTGCAAGACCACTTCTGAAAGAAGAGAAGTGCCTTCAGTATTATCACCAAGATTTCTCCTTTGTTGGTAAATACCATCTCTAAAAATAGAGAGATGGATGGTGTAGTCCTACCCCTAAGTGTTATTTCCTATTTATTTATATAGTATATAGCTCCTCATATTTATAGGGAACCTCCCCTTGATGAGAGGAGAGATTTTCCACCTCTGATGTAGTAAACCTACACATTTGGCCAACTAATCTCCCTATGCTATGGTTGAAGAGACCTATTTTGCTCATCAGTTAGTTGGTGACAAAATATTTACCCAACAGGTTTTGGCAACTCTACTGGGGAAGAGCACGCAGTTTGAAGCCTCAAGCTTCAAGCTAAAGTAGGGCCAGTTCTTTTCCATTTTTGTCCTATAATTTGGAAACTCCATGCTATACTAAAAGCTAGAGAGCCCAAGGTGTTGTTAACCCTATTTTAGAGTTGGTGCAGTAGGGCAATTTTGATTTGTTCCCTCCCCAACTTCAAGTTCAATGATCCAGGAGTGTTCCTTCTACCCATACCAGGACACCAACACAAGGTAGAGCTTCTTTTTCTATTGTTAGCAAAGCTTTGCCTATACATACTCCACCTAGATTTGTTATCCCCCTTTTCCATAATCAAATCATGGCAGTTCAAGGCCCCTAGGGTAACTCTTTCAGCCCACTCAATTTAACTCCCCCTCTACATGAGCTACCATGTAGTTTAACTAAGAATTTCCCCAACTTCTTTGGTAATGGGAGAGTTCATATTGATGAACATGTTGCAGCATTTAGCATATTCTGTGGCATGATAGGTGTGGAATACAAAGACATAACAGTCAGGCTGTGTGTGGAAACACTATAAGGTATTGTTGTAGACTGGTTCTACCATCTACAGGCTCGATCAGTGACTGACTAAGACACTCCTAAAGCTAAATTTGAGGCTAGGTTCAAACCTGTACAAGATGCACATGCCTTTCTAGCCCAGCTCACACAGAGGAAGAAGGAACCTCATGAACCTATGAGGGACTTCATAGCCAAATTTGACAAGTTGAAGAATAGGATTCCTATAATTGCTCAACCAACACTTGAGAACCTTAAATGCTTCTTCATCAACTCATAGCTATCTAAAGTGAGTTTTCTACTGAGACGTGCTGGCCACATAGACCTTGCTACTGCTCAGGACTTCGCTACTAAGGTGGAAGATGACCTTATCTTGGCAAGCAAGATAAGGAGAGATCTAAATAGAGGTAAATCTTCTTCATCTTTTGAATATCCATCTATAGGCACCACTGATCTAATGGTGTAGAAGTTGGAAAATGAGTTGCTTGCTTTTAGAAAGCAAATGGTGCAAGAGATGTCATCTGCCCCTTCGTACAGAGATGTACCAAGGAGGACATTCCCCAATCAGTCACACCAAGGCAATACTATTAGAAATTAAGGGAAAATAAATCATCTTCCTCCCCCATAGGGGAACCTTGCCATTGAAGCACCTCTAACCAATTCAATAGTTGGATATCTTGAAGCTAAATCAAATTTCTCCTACTAGCCTGAGTTGAACCCAAAAGATGACACTAATCTCTTCACGAAGGGAGAAGAAGAATTAGCTGGCGACTCCAACATTGGTTTCCTAAATTACCAAGATGAACCCAGAAGTAAAGTTAAAGCAGCTAAGGGATCATATGCTATGTTCACTTGGTCCAAGAACCAGTCAACCCAACAAGCTAATAAAGAAAAAATAGAGGAGCAACCTCAACCAACAATTTCAATTGTTAAGCAGGGAACCACTCTACCTTTCTAGCCAAAGGACCTGGTGATTGCAAGAAAGGTAAGTACATCAAACATCCCTACACCTTCTACTTCAAATTCATAGACCAATCCTCCCCCTCCCAAAAACCAAAAGGATGAACTCCCATCCTCTGTACCTAGCTCATTTCAAACATTTGACATAATTGACCATATAAAGAAAACCAAAATTTAAATGTCTAAATTTGAATTCCTATAATCCAACCTTGAGCAGTTAGATAAGTTGGTTCAATGTGTAAAGAATCAAGCCATCCCTATAGGATAAGCAATTCTAAAGGTAACTCGTGATCCCCCCAAGAACACATCCACCATGAATAACCTTGTCATTACTCCTCTTGCTACTCCTGGGAGGACTGAACCATTTTACATCTCCCTCATGATAAATGGACACCAACTGAACAATTACATCATAGATTTTGGTACATCTGACAATGTCATGCCTACCAAAGTGGTGGAATCTCTTGGTCTCACATTGACCAAGACATTTAGGAGATGTTTCTCCATGGAAAACAAACAAGTGCCATTGTTGGGATAGATCAAGGACACCCAATTTGCATTTGCAACATTCCTAAACAAGAGAATCAAGATGATTGTCCTGGTGGTCATGTCCCAGCATCATACAGCATCCTTCTTGGGCAAAATTTTTGCAAGGATGTTGGTGGTGAATTAAGCATGGACCTATCTAAGGTGAGGATCCTAGTCAAAGGTGTTATGCAGAGATTGCTCCTTGAGAAGGAAGAAAAATATGTGGTCATTCAAACATCAATGCCTAAAGCTCAAATTCCATTTGAGTCTTCAGGCATGGGTAATTACTTTTTATCCACAAAGGAATTCCATGAGGCATCTGATGAAATTCCCAAATGTGTCAACCTAAAAATTGGTTGAAATGAAATAGTAGAAGGATTGGTGAGCGCAGTGTAAATGCAGAAGAATCCTCCCATCCAAATGAAGAAAAATCTGAGGTAAGGTCAGCTTTTGATGATGTATGGATACTAGAATTTGATGGCAATTATTCCTCTACCAATTTAGGAGCTAGGATTGTGTTGATATCTCCTTAAGGAGATATTTTTTCTTCTTCATACAAGTTGAAATTTAGCGATACCAACAACACAGTTGAGTATGAATCTCTATTTCTTGGATTGAAGGTTACTTGAGACAAAGGCATCAAACTCCTTCATGCCAAAGGAGATGCTGAACTGGTGGTTTGTCAAGTAAGGAACCTATATCAAACCAAAAATGAGAGATTGTGATACTATGACAATCTAGTCTATGATCAAATTGAAATATTTTATGCTTTCAACATCTCTGCCATACCCAAGGAATTTAATGACCGAGCTGATGTATTGGTTGCTTCAGTAACACTCTTGGTTCCTCACCCTAATTTTAAGGGAGATAGGTACACTATTGAACTAGTCTTTCAACCAAGTGTGCCTAATAATACCAATCATTAGCAAGTGTTCAATGGTGATAGCCAAATCATTACCTTCTTGGAGCAAAAACATAGCTTTAAACAGCTTCATTTAAAAGATAGTGATCCTCAAAAGCTTGAACTAGCCCCTAAATCAAGTATAGATGTAGGTGAAGAATTCCTACAACTTAATGGAAATAAAATACCAAAAGGCCTAGTTTCCCTTGAGAAGCTATTTGATAGACATGATAGGTTCATCAAATAACAGCAAACAGATTCAAGATCCTCTTAGGAGTTTGATCAAATAAATCTAGGTACCAATGAAAATCCCAAGATGGTGAACATTGGAAGTGTTACACTCAGGAAGAAAAGTTCAAGTTCACTACTCTGCTCAATCAGTACATGGATGTCCTAGCATACTCCTATGATGATATGAAGTCACTCAGGCTTGAAGAAATTTGCCATGAAATCCCTCTCAAGAGTGACTTGGTGCCTTACAAGCAAAAATCTAGGTAGTACAATTTGAAGATATCAGGCATTATTGTCTGAAATATAGAAAATGTTGAATGCTAGGATGATTTTCCCAATCCATCATTCCACATGGATTGCCACCATAGTACCTATGAGGAAGAAGAATGGCAAAATTCACCTCTATGTGGACTTTAGAAATTTAAATCAATCATCCTTAAAGGATAACTATCCTCTGCCCATCATGGATCAAGTCCTTCAAATAATGACTAGTTCAGAGATGTTATTAATGCTAGATGGCTTCTTAGGATACAATCAAGTTGAAGTCGGTGAAGTAGACCAACATAAGACTGCCTTCACCATGCCTTAGGGCACCTTTTCCTATCAAAGAATACCATTTGGCCTGATAAATGCTAGCGCCACTTTTTAGAAAGCAATGGACCTTGCTTTCAAAGATGAAATGGATAAGTTCATTATAGTGTACCTAGATGATTTAACAGTCTTTTTCAAGCATCGTCTTGATCATGTGCACCATTTGCAACAAGTGTTGGAACAATGCCACCATAATGGCATTTCTCTAAACCCTAAGAAGTCTATTTTTAGAGTAACAAAGGGGAAACTTCTCAGACACATTATATCTCAAGAAGGCATAAATATTGACTCTAAAAGAGTCAAGTCCATCTAAGAACTTTCTTTGCCCACAAGTAAGACTGTAGTTCACTCTTTTTTTAGAAAAGTGATTTTTTATGAAGGTTCATCCCTGAGTTTGCTGAGAAGACTCGCCATATTGTAAACATGATGAAGGGAAAGGCCACTTTTAGCTGGACTGAAGAAGGCAAATTGGCATTTTGAGATAATAAGACAACTATTACCCACGCCCCAATTTTGGTTTGTCCAGATTATACCAAGGATTTCACAATGTATAGTTATGCTTCTGAGCACACACTTTTAGCAATTTTGGTTCAACAGAACCAAGAAGGTGTGGGATCTCCCATTTCTTTCATTATCTGTCCTCTCAAAGCTCATGAGATGAAGTACTCAAACATGGAGAAGCATGCTTATGTAGTGGTAAAGGTAGTGAAGCATTTCCACTTTTACATCCTAAATTCACACACTACTACCCTAGTTCTTGACACCACAGTCAAATCCATATTAACTCAGTAAAAGTTTGGAATGAAAAGAGGCAATTGGATTGCTAAAATCTAGGAGTTTGATTTAGCCATCAAACTAATGAAGCTAGTGCAGGGAAGGGGCCTATGTCAATTGATTGCTGACAATAGACAAGAAGAAATTGAAGACACACCAATAGTCCTCTTTGTCTCCACCATGAATGAGTGGTATTTAAGTATTGCTTATTTCCTTACTTATGGTGAGTGTCCTGCTCACCTATCTCATAAAGAAAGGAGGACTGTCAAGTTAAAAACTACCAATTTTATCCTATGGGACAATGACCTGTATAAGAGGAACCTTGATGGAGTGTTCCTTCGATGCATGGATAAAGAGCAGCAGAGCCAACTTTTGAAGTCCTTCCATAATCTAGCATGTGGAGGACATTTTTTTACTCTTGTAACTATCCATAAGATTCTATGAGCTAGGTATTACTGGCATATCTTATTTCAAGATGCATATAAATGGGTATGAAGATGTGAACTATGCTAATAGTTCATTGGAAGACCCAAGTTAGCTAATCTATCTCTCAAGCTAATAGTAATAGAAGAGCCATTTTAGCAATGGGGAATCAATTTCATTGGTGTTGTAAACCCATCTTCAAGTGATGGACATGATTATGTCCTCACAGCCATAGATTACTTCACCAAGTGGGTAGAAACTATTCTAACCAAGCATGCTACTTCAAAAGTAGTGTGTGATTTCCTCAAGAAGAACATCATTTCTAAGTTTGGGGTCCCAACCAAGATTGTCATAGACAATGCAGCTTGTTTCTCTTCCCATGAGATTTCTCAGTTCTATTTTTACTATGGGATTACCCTCTCCCACTCTTCTAATTATTTTCCACAAGTTAATGGCCAAGCTGAATCAAGCAACAAGAACCTGGTGACCATCATTAGGAATTTGGTGGATGACAACCAATGAACATGGCACGAAGCATTGGTTGATGTTTTATGGGTAGATAGAATTACACCCAAGAGGGTAATTGGTATGTCACCTTTCCAACTTCTTTATGGTCGCAATGCTGAGATACCAATCACCCTAGAATTGTTAGCATTGAAATTAGATAAGGCAGTCAAAGATCAGACATATGAAAGCTCCATCGATAAGAGGATCATGTGCTTGACTGAGCTAGATGAGTAGTGAACTATGGTGGTGGATCGAATTGCTGTGTATCAAAGTCTGGTGAAGAATATCTTCAACCAAAAAGCAAAAAACCATGATTTCTAGATTGGAGATCAAGTCCTGTTGTGGGACAAGAGAAGAGAACCAAAGGGAATGTATGGGAAATTTGACTCACTTTGGAGGGGCCCTTTTACTATCCATATTCTCAATGGTGAAAATAGTTTCATGTTGAAGTATCAAGATGGCACGCCCTTTTCTCTACCTCACAATGGGCAACATCTAAAGCACTTTGAGTCTTGAAGTATCAGATAAGATCATCTATACATATGTATATTTGTATAGTCTTTAGTTCTATTTTGTACTTTTCATTTTCATTTTTGGCACCTTTCTTTTTTGCGTAGCATGACTCTGTAGCCCAATGGCATACTTAAAGGCACTGGAGATTTTGGTTTCTACTCCCCTCAGCTATTCCAAGTTTTCAACTGAAAGAAGTTCCCCAACTGGAGCCAGCTATTGTTCCCAAAATTTGTCACTCATTTTTGGGACAACATATGAACTATTTTGGTCTTGCAGGCCAAAATCCTCTCTTCCCTTTTCAAAATTTTTTTTTGAGCATTCAAATTCTTCATTATTCAAGATTTTTTAGTTAAAGGACTAGTAGGTTCAATAAGTTTAATGGCTTCAATAGGTGAATTCTCACAAAGGAACAAGTTCCCAACACTTAGGTAATTTCAACATTGGTTTAATGCCTCAATTCAACCAAAAAAGTTCATCAGCAAGCTTCAAACAAACCATTGAACCATTGAACCCTACTTCTAAAAGGTTCAAAGGTTCAACAAGTTCAAAGGTTTAACGATGTTGGCAAGCTTAAAGAGTTAAACACTTCAGCAAAAGTTCAAAGTTTAACCACTTCAACAAGTTCAACAGCTTCAAAAGACTTAGTGAAAAGAAGGAAGATTGAACCATTAAACCATTGAACCTTGAACTAAAAAAGGTTTAAAGGTTTAAAGGTTCAAAGGTTAAACATGGTTGGTTCAAAGAGATTGGTTCAAATGGTCAATTAAATAAGTGGAATAAAAGATTGACCATTGAACCAAAGTTTGTTCAATCAGTTGGTTCAAAGGAGTGCCCTAAATCCAAAAGGGCAAGTTCCCTTGTAGAGGGTAATGACCAAAAGATAGGTGCCCTTGCAGAGGGCAGGGAACATTTGCTCAAAGATCGAAGAGAATGTCAAAAGGGTAAGGAATTCCTTTAGAGTTTTTTTCCTGAAGAAATTACCAAGTAAAGGAACCAAAAGAATTCCTTCGAAAAGATTTTCCATGGAAGAATTTCACAAAGGCAAATCCTTCAGACATTTTTCCCAAAGGAATGATCAAAATCCTAGTGGAAAAGTGGCTAAGGAAAGGGAAGATTTCCTTTAAACAAAATGTCTAAAGGAATTCCTTTAGACATTTTATCTGAAGAATTTGAAGGAAAAGACCACCTGAAGGACCCCAAAGGGCAGTTACCCTTGCGGGGGGCTCTTAGTGACCAAAAAATGGACCTTTCTCAAAGACCCAAAGGGACACCTTCCCTTTGGGAGGTTCTAAAGACATTAAGTCGAATGCTCATTTCTATGAACTCCACAGGCTCGATAAAGATGAAAGAATTTCAAAGCTTTGAAAGACTTAAACAAAAGAAGACTTCAAAGAACAAAGATTGAACCATTGAATCTTGAACCATTGATAAAGATGAAGGAATTTCAAATCTTCAAAAGACTTAAACAAAAGAAGACTTCAAAGAACAAGGATTGAACCGTTGAACCTTGAACCAAATGGTTCAAATGTTCAAGGGTTCAAAGGTTCAACAAGTTCAATAAAGTTTGAGAGACTTAGAAAAACAAAGGATTCTGAGAAAGAGATTGAACCATTGAACCTTGAACCAAAATGGTTCAAAGGTTCAAAGGTTCAAAGAAAGCTCCAAGCAAAGGAAAGAAGCAGAATATTGTAGAGACTAGTTCAAAGAGATGGTTCAACCAAAGAGCAAGAAAGTGATTGAACTAGGGGAGTGATTGAACCAAGGAAGCAATTGAACCAGGGAAGCAATGGAACCAAGGAACTGATAAAGACCACCTGAACCATTGAACTATTGAACTGATGAACTTTCAAAGGTTCACGGTTTAATATGGTTCAAACAACCATCAACCAATGACATCCTCATGAATGTCAGATTTAAGATAATGAAATATCTGTTAATTTTCAAATATAATGTAGAACTTGAAGGATGAACCAAGTGACCAGTTGAAGAAGATAGCCTAAGAGCTCTAATTGTAGTAGGATCGAAGAAGAGGCTATAGAAGATATTTAAATATCTATGAGAGAGTTATTTTCATTAGGTGAAATAGTTCACCAAGTAGTCATCTGAGCACACCAAATCAAGGATGCGGCCTATTTTTCTTCCATGAAGTAAAGGCAAAGTGGAAAACTATGCAAATAAGAAGGAAAGGACTAGGTGACCTATACTTTGGAGAAGACATATGAGATGAATTAGCATGCCACAGTTAAAGCTGATGCACTATTCCAAGCATGGCCCCTTGACAGAACTAAAAATGTATTTAAGGCATTCAATGTAGCATGGGCCATTTCATGGAAAAAAGTGTCAAGCCTTTCTTGGATACTATACATTGTAATCTCTTGTTTTGTGCAAAGGAGATCTCTCCATTATAGAAGCAAAACTCTACCCAAATTGAAAGGTGATTACTAGGACTTTGAGCTCAGATTGTTGATCATATTTCTTTATCTGAATGAGAAAGCAAGTTACTTTCAGACTTTTTGCTATTATAGCTTGTGTTATCTTAATAAATTATTCCTATGTCTGTTTCTTAGGAGCATTCTTATTTATTTAATTTAACAAGCAGAACTAGTAAAATTAATCAAGAAGGTGTCCTAAAGCCAGTTGTGGGAAGACTTTGTGCTGTCATAATTGTCTTCAGTGTGTTTTTAGTTTCATTATATGTAAAGGATCTTGGGATGACTCTGTGCCCCCATTATCTTTCATATTTCACTCTTTGGGCAGTTGAGGTGGAGACTTTCTATTGCACCTCATTTTGCTGGTTAGTGTGCCCTTGTTACCTATTGGTTACCCACCAAAAAGAACTCTTACATTCTATTGCAAGATCACTTCTGAAAGAAGAGAAGTGCCTTTAGTATTATCACTAGGATTTCTCCTTTGTTTCTGAACATCATCTCTAAAAAAAGAGAGATGGATGGTGTAGTCCTACCCCTAAGTGTTATTTCTTGCTTATATATATATATATATATATATATATATATCCTCATATTTATAGGGAACCTCCCCTTGATGAGAGGAGAGATTTGTCCACCTTTGATGTAGTAAACCTACACATTTGGCTGACCAATCTCCCTATGTTGTGCTTGAAGAGACCTTTTTTGCTCATCAGTTAGCTGGTGACAAAATATTCACCCAACACAAAGCATAATTTTCTTTTAAATGCAAGAGTGATTTCTTTTAAATGAAAGATGATTTCCTTTTTCAATGCAAGTTTGATTTCCTTTTCAAAGCAAAGTGTGAATTTCCTTTAATGCAAGTATATCTCCATTACATGTAAAGGTTGTTTCAATTAAATTCAAGTGAGTTTTATTTATTTAAGAGTGTCTTTCAATTTCATAAAAAGTAAAGTTTGTTAACTCATCTCCATATTCATAAATTATCAGCAGTAATTTAAGTGACAATAAACAACATCCTCACATTCTATAATATCACACTATCCTACCTAGTCGGACAAGTCAAGTGAGGACACCATAATGTCTTATTCTAGATGTCTAAGTTATGGATGTTGATGGTGTGAATGTTATAGTAGATCTTTAATTAGTAAACTTTCTATATTTACTTTTCTACAATTTAGAATTATAATCTTATTTGTTATTTTTAGGAATTAGACATCATAACAAAGTAAACCCCCCAAATAGTGATATGTAAACTCTAATATCCAACGGTCTCATTTCATATAGACTTAGACACTGGCCTAAGTAAAAAATGATACCAATCTATTTATTGGTTAAATGAGAGGTATAAATACAACCTATCATTTTTGGCACCATTTCTAAGGACTCATCAATAGGTGTTAGTGAGATCCTACATTAGAGTTATACAGGAAAATTAATAAACATTCATAAAACTCAAAAACAATTCAAGACTCTTTAGATTTATGAACTACCTAAGGGATTCTCAAGGATAGTTTATCTCTAAGGGATCCCAAATAAATCAAGAAGAAGAGAAGATACAATCCTTACTAAAAAGATTAGGATGTAAAATAAAAGCAATTTAATTTTGTATACAAACTTTTTTTATTCTTCTCTTGAAAAAGGTTCATCCTCATAAATAGATCCTTCAAGAAGAATGCTATTCAGGACATCTTCAATTATAGGGAGAATTGATCCTAAAAATCCCATTTTTGGAATAGTTAGATTTGATATGCAAGCTCTACAAGAAGAATATATTATCACCAATTAATATTATCCTCCTGAAATAAACCATAGGTTGAGCACCCAAGAAGAGAATTTATATTGGATTAATAACTAAAGTTAGGAAGAAAATATGGTGGACAAATGTGCACATGTGGAAAACCCTAATCAACAACCCAAATAGGATAGAAACTTTTCCTATTTAATCAGCCTAACTCTTGATGATAGAACTTCCATGAAAAATATTTCACCATCAATTTTACCTACTTTTAGAGGTAAATCCTTAGAGGATCTAGATCAGTTCCCCTTTAAATTTTAGGTTATCTATCAAATATATGACTATGTCACATGCAATCAAAAGTTGAAGTTATTTCCATCCACATTCAAGGATGCATCCATGAGATTCTTCATGGGACTTGAGGATAATTATATCACCACCTAGGATGAAATGGAATTGCATTTATAGATAAATATCAAAATTATTGTAAACTCGGAGAATGGAAAGAAGAGTTTTTCAAGATCAAATAAAATGAAGATGAAACCTTAGAATATTACCTTGATAGGTTTATATTTACCCATAAACTTATTATTTAGCAACTCACTAATGAGTTAATAAAGATAGTCTTTCTTAAAGGCCTAGATGATGATGCACATGATGTTTTGAGCCTAATGAGAAAGGGTGGCATTGACAAGTTAACTGTTCATCAAATCTTAACATTGTGTACTAACTACTCCAGAACAAGACCTAGCATAAGGAAATCAAGGTTAGAAAAATCACTTGAGGTTGGCCAATTAATGAAATAATCTTCTAATTTCAAAATATATATTATAGTATAATTGGCATCTACCTTAGATGGCCTCAATGCAAAATTCAATACCCTACAACACTAAATGGTTTTCAATATATTGTCATGGATGTAGACTCAAACATGTAGTAGAAGATTATCCTTTAGACAAAATAGAGGTTTATGGTATTTTTGACCTAGACCATGACACCAAGAATTTCAAACACCTTCCCACTATGAGAAACTAAGTAAAACAAGAAACACATATAGTTGAAGAAGTGAACTTTATCCAAAGACAAGGAAATTAGTACTCCTAGCATCAAAATCAATATGGCCCAATATTTCCTCCCAATCCATGGATGGCACCATTAGCTAGACAAGTCACACCATCAATGTGGGGGCCACCACAACCACAACCATGGGGTACTCAAGAATGGATCCCAAAAATGTGGGAATGCCTCAAAACCCTTCATAACCTTGGTCACAATAGTGACCACCTCAATGGTCAAATTAATAATATCATCCACAAAGAAGGTTTCCTCCATAATAAGCCTTTATGCCTTCATAACTTCAACCACCACCAATTAATAAGTAGGTTAACCAACCACAATTACCTTCTCAACTAGTGGTAAATCCAAATAATAGGAAAAATACACCTATTTATGGAGCTAATCAAGAAAGTAATGTTTCAAGTGGTTCAATTGAATGTAATAGCATTCAACTCAGATCATAGAGGGTAGTAAGAGATTCACCCATTACCGTAATTGAAATCCCCAATGATGAAAATACACTTGAGCCACCTATAGTCCTAAAACCAATTTAAGAAAAGGTTGAAGCCACAACTACACCAAACATAATTAAAGATCCCCCTGCTATTCCATTTCCTGAGAGATTCAAGGAAGAAAAACCTAGGGAAGATGCTAAATTGATGCATAGATTAAAAGAGATGAAGATATAAATTCCAATGTTAAGATGCATTAAGGGTATTCTATAGTTGAATCTAATCATAGAAATATTGTGCATCAAATCACTAAGAAGAAAGAAGCAGTATCCCAAAATAATTTAGGTATCTAGAAAAATTATTGATTTGAGAAGGAAACATACTCATTCATAATTATGGATATCCTGGTAGTCATGTGATGACTATGACAATTGGGAACAAGTCCAATCCAAATGTGTTTGTAGATATAGGTTTTGAAATCAAAATAATGGCCTTCAACATAGTAGAGTCTTTATCTCTCATAAGACTTTAGCCTACCAATACAATCTTACAAATGCAAGATCAATCAACTATTATCCCTAAAATAACCATAGAGAATGTACTAGTCACATTAGAATCCTAGGAATATCCTATGGATTTCATGATATTTCAACCTAAACTAAAGAGGGTAGGATATCCAATCATTATTGGTAGACCTGTGTTAGCTACAATTATAACATAAATTTATTGTATATCTAGAAACATGATCATTTATAATAGAATACATGTTAAAAATATATCTCTCTATCCACCTGTTAGACCTTCAATGAGTCTTTTTGAATAGATATGGGTGGATTATCTTGAACAAAACCAAACTAGTGTGTCTTCCTTAGCCATGGTTACCATTAAATAACATGTCCAAGAGTTTGAGGAACAAATAATAGAATATTTTAAACAAGAAAGCCTAACTATGAAGTCTGAAAAAAAATTCTTTGAAGTCCAATAGTTTTTCTCCAAAGTTTGAAATCCTAGCTTTGAAGATCGATAGCTTGTCTTTGAAGAATAGTAACTTAGCTCCAAAGACTAGTAACTTAGCCCTAAAGACCAATAGCTATGATTCAAAGGTGAAAAACCATGAATAGGAAGAATCCACCTTCATTATTAATAATTAAGACAATATCATAAGATCACCAAACATGTTATCTAGTCCACAAGACATTCAATAAGCCATAGTTGACTAGGCTCAAAATGGGAAGAATTCATTTTTATATGATTTTCATTATCCATTAACTAGTATACTTCCACAAGTGAAACCTTTTATAAAGACATATCTACATTTCATATGTTACTACCACACACATGTCCATTAAATGTCTTGATGATTGAATACAAATAATTAAATTTCATTGTTCCAAGCACTAAATAGATTGCAATCCAACATGATAAACTATTGAATATCAACATTTGGTTAACTGACTAGTAGGAAAGAAAAGTGTTTGATGTCTTAGTACAGCACATAAAAGCTTTTGCTTGGGATTATAGTGATATAAAAGGAATACATCCAAGTGTCTGTACACATCACATCTACACCAAAGATATTATACCAATCAGGGAACCACAATGGAGGATTAACCCAACCTTG
Source organism: Torreya grandis (assembly GCA_037957365.1). Classification (NCBI taxonomy): domain Eukaryota; kingdom Viridiplantae; phylum Streptophyta; class Pinopsida; order Cupressales; family Taxaceae; genus Torreya; species Torreya grandis. The sequence goes on along the minus strand of JARHVA010003664.1, from coordinate 138,406 downwards.
AAATAAATTGTTAAGGAGATAGAAAAACTATTGGAAGTTGGTTTTATTTATCCTACATCTGATAGTCAATGGGTTTCACCTCTATTCATTGTGCCTAAAAATAATGGAAAATGGAGGGTTTGTGTAGAATATAGAGAAATGAATAAATACACTATGAGAAACTACTTTCCCTTGCCTTTTATTAATCAAGTTTTGGACAATTTCATAGAAATATGTATTTTTATTTCTTAGATAGATTCAATAGATACAATCAGAAAAGCCCTTGAAGATCAAGATAAAACTATATTTACCTACCCTTGAAGAAAATATGCTTAGGCATTCCCTCTTTTTAGATTATACAATGCACCTGCTACCTTTCAGAGAGTAGTGTTATCCATATTTTTTGATCTTATAAATGATTGTGTGTAAGTATACATAGATGATTTCACTATCCATTGTATTACATTTAATGTAAATTTGAATCATTTGGATAAAGTACTTAACATATGTGAGGCAAACCAAGTATCTTTGAGTCATTATAAATGCATCATAATGGCTAATGAAGGGATAGTATTAAGACATCATATCTCTTCTCAAAGAATAAAATTAGATCCCAAAAAGTTTGAGGTGGTTTCTAATCTCCCCATTCCACAAACACAAATAGATGTTAATTTTTTTCTCAATCATACAGGATATTATAGAAGATTTATTGAATACTTAAGAAAGATAGATACACCTATGTTTTCTTTGCTAACAAAAGACATTGAATTTCTATGGAACGATAAGTGTCAAGAATATTTTAAAACATTAAATAATAAACTAATGACTACTCCAGTCTTGAAAGGACCTAATTAAGAAAAGCCTTTTCATATCTATGCTGATACTTCCAATAATGATTAGGAGTAGTTATATGACAAAGAGATGAAGATAAAAATATGTATGCCATTTATTATATCAGTAAAAATCCTACTCCCATAAATAATAACTAAACCACCACAAAAAAAGAATTTCTTGTTGTTGTCTATTCTATAAACAAGTTTAGGCATTACATTATTGGTTATCAGGTATTTATCTATACAAATCATTTAGCTATTAAGTACTTAATGAATAAACTAGTAGTAGGTGGGAGAATAATTATATGGATTTTAATGTTGCAATAATTTGACATTACCATTATAGACAAACATGAGAAGTATAATGTTGTTGCTGACTTTTTGTTTAGATTGATAACTACAGGTGAAGATGAACTTGTGGAAGATTCTTTTCTAGATGAGCAATTGTTTTCTATATCTACATACTCCCCATGGTTTGTAGACATGACAAATTACATGGAAATAAAGAATTTTACTCATTCCTTTACTTCTAAATAAATAAAACATTTGGTTAGAGCTAGTTCTCATTTCAAATGGTTTAAAGTTATGTTGTTTAAAATTGAACCTGATCATGTACTTCACATATGTGTCAAAAAAGATAAATTATATGACATCATAAGATTATTCCATAGTAAACTAGGAGGATTGCATTATTTAGTAAAAAGTACCATTCATAAGAAATTTTGTGCAGGTTATTACTGGCTATCACTTTACAAGAATGTCAAAAGGTTTGTATAGCAATGTGATCCTTGAGAAAGGATGGGTATGCCTACTTTGTTCTTTGAGATGAATTTCCATCCTCAAATAAGCTTAGAACCATTAGAGAAATGGGGTTTGTATTTAGTTGGACAAATCAACCCACCATCTCAAGTAAAATAATATTTATTAGTATGTACTAGTTATGTTACTAAGCTGGCTAAAGTGTAGGCACTCACCTTTGTTAGGGAGGAAATGGTTGTTGATTTCTTATATCATAAGATCATGCTAAGATTTGGAGCTCCTAGACATATTGTTTCTAATCAATGGCACTAATGCATGTCTAACATGATCAAGTATTTTACATAATTTTACCAAATCAATCACATGAAATCCTCATCATATCATCCCAAAGCTAATGGGAAACTGGAAGTCACCAACTAAGAAATGGAAAACAATCTAACCAAGATAGTGAACATCAATAAAAAAAAGTACCTAAAGTAATTTAGGCATACAATTAAACATGGAAGACAACCACAAGATTATTTCCATATGAATTTGTGTTTGGAAAGAAACCTTTATTACCAATAGAGTTTGAATTTTAGACATTGAAGACAATAGCTAATATGGAAATTGATCTTGATGAAGCAAAAAAATAAATAATCATTTAACTAAATGGGTTGGATGAACCGAGAATGGATGCACTCACTCAAACTAACATGATTCAGAAAAAAATAAAGTAGTGGCATGATACTCACATCAGAGAAAGATAGTTTCAAAAAGGAGATTGGGAACTTCTATTTGATTCTAAATTATAGAATTTTAAGGGTAATCTTATGTCAAGATGGTTGGGACCATACCTAATCAAAACCATTTTTAGAAATGGATCTATCTAGCTTTAACCAATTTATGGTGACCAAAGGACACTTTTGGTTAATGGTCATTGGATTAAGGTGTACATAAGACCTCTTAGTAAGGAAGAGTTTATTGATCAGAATCAAGACTATTTTGACCTTATGGAAGAACCTAGTTCTTCAACTAAGGCCAAATGATCTTTGTGTAGACATCTAATAAAGGAGGAGTGTTGAAAACTATCAAAAGATAGTTCTCTTTCCTTAAAAATTAACATAAATTAAAACATACATTTAAAAATGAGAAAAAAACATAAAAAACTACTGAAAGGTGAAAACTAATAATGACAGTTTTTAGAATAAACTTCTATAATGAAATATGAATTATTGTCAACTAACCTATCTTCTCAAACTTTTTTATTCTTGTAAGACACATTACAACTCTAGAAGATAGGCATGGGTCTATATAGAAAAGGTACAATTATGTTTCTTTCCCAAAAGGTTAAGCATTTTCTATTTCATGGCATGCATGTATAATCATTAGGCATTCAACACTTTTTCAAATGGATAAGTTTTGGTGACGCCACATGGATGTGATGAATCATGCATCATTGTTGTGTTCAAATATTTTATGTGAAGTTATTTTAAAAGTGTATTTTCAAAATATATGATGTGATGAAAAAATCATTATGGATATTGCTTCAAGTGATGCTAATTATGACCCTTTACATCATGTCATTAATAATGATAAAAAAAATCCCATTAAATCTCACATGCTCTAAAGTACATGGCCATAATATTTACCATAATTTCATGATATATCTTGATTTTTTATTATTTGATGTTGTTATCCATTATTGCATCATATCCATAATTTATTTCCTTCATATATACTTTGTGAAATTTTGAGCTCCATTTTTCATAGTGTAATTAGGTTTTTGATAAAATAGTGATAGCTCTGAAGATGGGAGGTAGAAAGAAGAAAATCAAACTAGAATCATCAGATGTTTTTTATAGAATGAATCATCTAGATATATTTTTGAGTATGTAGGATGGTTGAATTTCCTATAAAATGTTTCATGGTTTTTAATAAAATATTATGCAAAAATTCTTTGAAATTTTTGATGAAGACCATTTTGTTGCCAGAGGTGAGCACATTACGGTGGATTCCTCTTTTATCCATGCACTCTCTAGAATTCCTAAGGGGGTGTAGTTATCATGAATAATTAAGTTTCATCAACTTAATTCAAATGTTAATTGAAGAAAATGAGAGCTATCCTAAATTAGACAAATCCCCACAAGGTGTGGCCATAGGAATCATGCGAGACAATCTTCTATAGCCATGGCAGAATGTTGCATTTTATGTCATGAAGTATATTACCTATGATGTCCAATTCACTATGGTTAGTAGAGATGTCATGAAAATTCTTATTCATTTATAGAAATGAACTACCAAATTAGAGTAACAATTAAATCTTCTATCTTTTCTTCATTATGCCATAATTAATGTTGATCAACAATTAAAAAGATGAACTAGGTCCATCAAACACCATGGTTTGGTTAAACTCATCTGTTGACATCATTTTTTACAAAAACCTAAGAGTGAAAAGGCATAGTTCTCCTTTTTCTATAAATCCTCCCAAATTTATATTAAGAATTTAACACATCATATTTCTCCTTCTCCCACAATAGCACAAATTGAAGAAGGCCCATCTTTGACACCCTCAGATCCAAATATGTTGCACTAAAGATAGAAAAGATGAATTGGGGTTTTGTTATAAAACCCTAATCCTCCAGTAAAACTCTAATGAATTCATTGGATAATTCACTAGGAGGAAGAATGAGATGTATAAGAAACCAAAATTTTGAGAAGCTTAATCTTTACCATAGAAGTTATAGATGTTGAACAAGTAGTTGAAGAAGAAACCCATGCACAAGAAATTATATTTGAAGAAGAAACAATTGTAAGAGAAATTATGGCTCAAGAATTAAAAAAACCTTTGCCCTCTAAATTTGATATGGGTAAAGCTCAATTTATGGAAAAAGGTCCATCTTCTCCCTAGCTTGTTCATGAATATGAGCTCAATTAGTATCTAAACATAGACTTTCCATATTTAGATATCTTATTTTAGACATTAATATCTATTTTTGATCTCATGATATGTTTTATGAAACATAATAAGGTGATTTTTAGTCATAAAATACATGTTGAGAATGGTCACATCTAAGAATTCCATGAAAATCATACCTTTTAGGGCAAGCTAAGCATGAAAGACCAAAAAGGGGCCTATGTGCTTTTAAGACTCTTTATTTTTTTCAGAATTGTTAAAGATGTATGCACCTTAAAAATATAATTCCAAGGAATTTTTAATTATTTATGATATTTATAAACTTAGTATGCAATGGATAACATTCAGACATATTCACTCAGGGTTTGAGAAGCTGAGATTGCTTGAAACCCTATGGTAGAGAAGTGAAGAGAGTATAAGGTTTTGAGAAGAAATAATCTTAGTAAAATGATGTTTATCACTCTAATAACCAATATAAGGATTTAATAATTCATTAAACATGTCCTTAAAGGAGGTATCAACTTTGTAGACCTATGTTGTCTCTACACACACAAGCAGGTAGTCATCCCTATAGGCATAATCATAAGGCATAGATCAAAAGTAGAGTTTGATAATTTAAGAGATATTTAAAAATGTTTAAATAAATTATAATAAGTTATTATGATGATTTAAAACCTATATTATCACCTATAGTTGCCTTGAATCTCAAAACTTAGTTTAGGCCTAAAAACTAGTTTAAGGCCTATAACACCAAAAGACATTTGTAGACCCCCCTAAGTAAGATGACACATTTAGGATGGTATGATGATATGTTTTAGGTAAAATTATGATTATTTAAATAATTTATAAGTAATGTAACATCCATTTTTGGTCTTAAGTAGAAATTTGAACTATGTAGGCTAAGACACTCATTCGACCCACCTGATTAAGAGCTCATATCTTTCACCACAAGGAGAGTTTATTAAAATTATATTCACATGTTTTTAGTACCAATATGAAATTATAATCAATTATGTATTGATTTTTTTTATGGGTTGATGTTTATGAACCATTGTTAAGAGCATAATCATGTTCATAATGCAATCAAAACCCTACAGGGAGCTTTATTTATGTACATATCTTTGCACACCTTTTTCAAGGGAACCCAATGTTCTCAAGAAAGTTTAGGGGGTATATGTACTCAATATTTATGGCAATAAGTTTTGGTTTTGAGGTATGTACTTTATGAACCATCGTTAAGAAGGTTCGCTTTCAAAACCCTCCTACAAACTAGTTTTGAGAAAAATGAAACTTCTTACAATAAAAACCTAATGAATCATCCTAAAAGATATTTAATTATGAATTAAACTCAGATATGGTAATATAAATGGAACTTTTTTATATCAAATTATACATACATGGTATAAAATAGGGTTTTTTGAGAAAAAATAGTGTAAAAAATAAAGATACAAGGTAGTTTAATGGATCCCAATCCATGGAGAGTGAATTTTGGAAATTTTTATTCCTCCTCAATCTATAAGATGCTCAAATCCATGCCTATAAATTCCTCTATCAGATCATTCAAATCAACCAGTCTACAAAATTGAAGATAGTTTGACCTAGTCAACTAGTTTGACTAAGTTATAGGTGTTTCTTCATCAAAAAGACCTATTTCATGATATAATGAGTTGTTATAGGCCTAAATATCATTATATTTTCAGGTTATAATGGTTTAATACACGTTTTAAATATCCATCAATTGAAATAAGTTAGGCTACTAGGCCTAATTGGCCAAGTATACTTATTTAGTCAATCAAGTGAAGATGAAAATGGTGTTGGAATCTATTATTGAGAGTTGACATGGAGTAATCACATGTTTAATTGATCCTTGAGAATTAATCATGCTACCTAGCTAGTTTTAAAGTTCTAATGCATGTATAAAAGTGATAAAGAGTGAGCCAACTAGTTTTCAAGTGTTAATTCATGATTAATTGATCATTATCATGAGTTAACTGATCATTGACTAGCAATCAATGCATGTTTCAAGTATTCATGCAAAATATACATTCACTTAACTTTAGCTCATTTCAAGTGGAGAAATTTACCAAATAATGGCATAGCATGCTAGAGAATAAGTTTTAATAAGTCAAAGAGGGCCCACTAGCATGTTTTCAATGCCAAAAGGAGCTCATGTAAGGCATCAAGACTGAAGAGATATCTTAAGGACTATTTGTACTAGTTATAAATAAAAATTATACTTGAGTTAAGGATTATATAACCTCTTCTTTTCTCTTCTATTCCACATTGGCTTTCTCTTCCCATTCTCTATATATTCAAGCTTTTAGGCCTATTTTTAGGATCCCTCTCTTGGGCATGATGAAACTTTGCCAAGATTGAGCTTTGCAAACCTCTTGAATCAATATAATGGACTATTACAACATATTTATGATTGACTTAAAGTGTTTATATGCTTATTTAGAAGTGTAAAAGTTGATGAATCTTCCCTTAAAGATTTACTTTTCACACCTATCTATTAATGAATTATCTTTTATAGGTTACATGAAGTGTCAAAGGTTGGTAATCAGATTTATAGTGTAACAAGGTTGAAAGTGTCTCAAATCAGACCTCTCTCTCTCTCTCTACCTCCAAACTATTGTTATCCATCAATACCTCCATATGAATCACTATTGCATAAGAAGCATGAGAGTTAGTCTTTCAGTCTATTTTAGATTCATTAGTGTTGTAATATTTCAAATAGATTGGATGAACCAGCAATACAAGTGTATCACCTCTAGTAGAATAAGATTTACCTTTTAGTTTATTTCTAACCCTTTTCAACCCAAAAGCATTAGTAGGTTTTACTAAATTCATAAAAATGATATATTTAGAGGAGTTAGCCTCATAATATAGAGGTCTAGTCTAAGATATAGGTGTCCCAAAACCTTATATCATTCTAATGTTAGTCCAAGTATAAAGGAGATCTGAGCAATCTTCATCAGCAAGTTTCAAATTGGGTTGCTAACATGTCCCTAAACCTAAATAAAATCATCTTTAGGGTGAAAATGGAAATTTTTTGGGCCACATCATCACCAAGTAAGGATTTTTTGTTGATATAAGATGGGTCTAATCCATTTCAAAGCTGACACCTCTCAATAGTAGAAAATAATTGAAATCATTCTTTGGTAAGATCAACTTTGTGTGAAAATTCATCTCCATGTTTGTTGATATTGTCAAAAAATTAAATGTTATGCTAAATAAGGATACAAAAATATAATGGATGGTAGAAGTAAAGGGTTCCTTTCATCACATCAAGATGGTCATTACTCAAGCCTTGGTGTTAATTAGTCCTGACTTCGCCAAAGAGTTCTACCTATACTCATTTGTTTTAGAACCTACCATTATTATAGTACTCACTCAAAAGGTAGATGACAATGAAAACCTAATCACCTTTATGAGTACTAATCTAAAAGAGGTAGAACTAAAATATTTAATGATAGATAAGAAAATCTATGTATTGGTCTAAGTTGTAAATAATTTCAAGCATTATATCTTGAGAAATAAGACTTATGTCATGGTATCAAACCCTATAATAAATCTCACTCTCAACTAAAATTATTTGGTTGAAATAAGAGGCAAATGGATTACCAAGTTGCAATAATTTAACCTATTGATCATATAAACTAAGATAGTAAGAGGCCAAGGGATAATCTAGCTAATGACTGAGACAAACCCATGCATTTACGTTAAAAAATTTAATGAATTCTAAGTATCTAGAGGAGAGTGGTATGATTAGATAATTCACTATTTACTCAGAGGGTCATGTCCCCTTGAGTTTAATAGATTTAAGGCTTAAATCTACCCACTACATAATAAAAGGAGGAGTCCTATACTATAAAAACTGTGAGGTTTTCTACCTAAGATGTGTCTCATGAGATGAATATGAAAATATATTAGATAACTTACATCAAAATTAGCAAAATTAACACCCTTTTATGACTACACCATCCCACAAAATCTTAATAATGGGTTATTATTAGCCCACTAGTTTTAGAGATGCCCACACCCATTTTAGGACCTATTATGACTACCATGTATTTAGAAAAAGGGATGTAAATGTTGTTATTTCCCTACACATGGTCATTAAATGTCACCCTTTTACATAATAGGGCCTTGATTTCATTGGGGTAAACAATCCCAACTCATCACCACAACACAATTTCATCCTTACTACCATAGATTATTGCACTAGGTGGACTAAAGTTGTAGCCACCAATAACACCAAAGCTTAGGATGTCATCAAATTCCTTGAAGAAAATATATTTAATAGGTTTGGTATCCCTATATACCTGGTTAATGATAATGGAACAACTTTCCAAATAGCCAAATTCATTGAGTGAGCTTTTAATAATTAGATAAACATCAAGTCCTCTTAAAACTATTATCCCCAAGGGAATGGGGTGGATAAATATATATATATATAAGAACATGATAGATGCCATAAATAAGTTGGCCCAAGAAAAACCAAGAGATTAACACCTATTGTTGAAGTATGCATTATGGGCAGATAGGACAAGACAAAATCATGCCCTCAAGACCTCATCCTTATTATTATATGGATGACAACCTATTTTCCCCATTTCTCTAAAGTGCCCAACATATAATTTTATAAAGGATTATATGGAAGAATATCCTAGGGTTTAGTCCAAATTATTGGAAATAGTCTAACTAGAATATACAATAATTGAATCACTGCAAAGCTTTAGCATATATCAAGACATTTTTAAAATGTGGTTTGATAAAAGGTCCAAGATCAAAACCTTTAGAATTTTAGAGATAGTTCTTCTATGGTATAAATCCCATGAGAAGGGACATCATGACAAATTCACTCCCTTGTGAATTGGACCATATCAAGTGTCTTAAATCTTAGGTGATAATGATTTCCATCTAATAGACTTTGAAGGTAAAGATTTATCCTTCCCATTTAATGGGTAGTATTTGAAGCACTACTTCAAGGCAACCCTCATTAAGAATGCTTAGAGTAGATTATATTAGATTATATTTTACTAATTTCATAGATATATTTCCTATTTTCTATTTTTGGATTTGTTTAGAGTAGATTTTATTGTTTTGTAACTTAGGTTTTCCTATTTTATACATTATGTTTCCCTAGTTTAGTTCCCTATTTTATAGATTAGATTTTCTTTGTTTTAGAATAGACTGATTGTCTCCATTTTTAATGATCAAAATTATATCCAACCTTTTGTGCTTCTTATACCTTCTTGAATATAACTACTAAAATTAGGAGATTGTGTCCTAAAAGTAAGGGTGAGTGAAGTCAAGGCTATAGGGGAATGCACAAAATGGTTAATTTTCAAAGTTAACATCCTTGTTATTGAGATTTCCAAAATTTAGGTATGTAATAAGAAATGAACCATGGTCATATCATAGTTAGATACTTTTATCATGTATGTAAAATTTTCTCTTAATGTTGCATGCAAATTTAGAAACATTTCCCATCCCTTGGGTCAAAAACACCTCCCACTCTAATACATGTTTTGAGATAATAATCATTGATACATATGTTGTTGATAGGAACATTATGGTAAATTAATTTTTTTTTCTTTTATACCTACACTAGCTCATTGTGGTTCCCTACCCTCTCTTCCTTTTGTATTCCAAAAAAATAAAAAAGGAATCAATGCATCCAAAAGAGTGATAAAATAAACATAAAAGTAAATATAAAGGTAATCAAGACTCACATGATGAAATAAGATTAATGTATCACTCATCATGTAGGTTTAAAAAGGGAGAAAAGGGAGAACCAAAGGTATCTCTGTTGAGACAATAAACATCTAGCTGGTAGTAGAGTAATGCTTAAAATCTATGAGATTTTGGTTATAATTGAAGGAAATAATTGTGAATCCTACATTTTATTCTAAATCATTGCTAAAAATATCAAAATAAGGATAAAATAAAATCACTCCTTCACACATAGATCCAAGGTATGGGCAAGGCTAGTATGTTACATGAATTTTTAGGAGTTTCTTTCATATATCTAATTTGATTATCATTTTAGGATATGGTATATGTTCACTTTGTAATTGATAACCAAAGACTTTGGGTTATCAAATAATCCAAAGTATTCCCCCTATAAGTCACCATATATTGTGTCCAACATACCCCACTCTTAAAAAAATATGAGTAGGGACCTATTTCAACCTAAAAAGGACTAACTATGGTGGATGAATCATTTATTAATGTTTTTCATGTGCTTAACAATGATAGGATTTCCCAAGCATTCTTATGCCTAGGTTTTTGGATATGAATAGTTACCTTAATGATAATAATATTTTCCATTTCCATAGCTATCCAAGTTTTCATTGATTTTTCTACTCAAGATAACCTATTAATGTTCTTTGAAATTTTCCTAAGGATATAAGTTCTTTGAGGTTATGTTTGGCATTCCTATGTTTATCACCATTTTTTGGCATTTATGTTTAGCACACAACTTCTTCAAAAAAAAATCTATTGAGTATCTTGCACAAACTCAGATATTTTTGAGCTTCATAATCATTTTATTTTTAACTTGGTGAATTTTTACACTTTGATCTTTATATAAATTAGTACCACGTAGTGGTAGCCTACTATCTTTTGTCTATTCAAGCACATAAAAAAATTTAAAATAATTATGGGTAATTTGAGCACTAGAATGTTGCCAAAAATTTTAATCCTACTCATTCAAAGATTGAGAGGATCAAAGTTTTAGTATACAGAAGTACTAGGCAAGTGGAGTAGTTATAGTCATCCATGTTTCCCAAACCCATAGACTTATGGTCATCAAATAATTCTAAAATTTTTTAATTCTTTTGGTTAAGTAGAGAGTGGGATGATGAAACATGTCATCATCCCATTAATTTAGAGTCTACACCATAAAAGGAGTATAACACTTCTATGGAAGCAGAGCACCAAGATGTTGTCGTCATCCCACACATCTAGAGTTCACATAGCAAAAGGAGTATGACACTTCTAGTGAAGTAGAGCACTGAGATGTTGTCAGGTGTCATAATGCCACTCAATCAAAATATATGAAAATATGAAAAGTGGTATGATACCCCTTAGGAGAGAGAGACTATGCAATTTCATCAAGTGTCACAATCTTATAGGCTTGAAGTAGTAATAATATTTTAACAAGATAGAGAATAAAACATGAGGCAAAAGGGAAGTGAAAATTTTCCATGTGTCCTAGAAACTATGTAAGGGTCTAGTGATAGAAATGCAACAGGTTTGGGTGAAGTGTGAAGTTGACAAGTGTCAAAGAAAGGATGACAAAGCATTTAGAGCTAAGAAGGAAAATCTACCTGGTAGTAGGATTTGTAAAAGGATAATGTAGTGCAAAATAAATTCAAAATATAAAAATAAATAAAATCAAAAATGAGCCAAAGTTATTAGAACCATTAAACCACATGATTTAGCTAATTGCATTCAATTCAAAAAAGAAATCAAATCCAAAGGGAAATATATGCAATTAACAAGTCAATTTCCATCAAATTAATAATTGCAAGTATGAAATCAAGATCTAACTTGATTAAATAATATTCACATAGTTATAAATAACTAGAGGTTGAGTGTATATCATTATCTTCTACTTAAAATTTAATACCTCTCCCCTCTGCATATTCCATTATAGGGTATGATCTATATATAGATATAAATTTTGATGAAGTGTCTATTAATCATGACTTCAAGTACTACTCAACTATCTAGGAGGAAGTTGAGGCAAAATAGCCCTATGGCCTTAAGGAGCAACTCTCTACCTTTACATGAAGGTATAGGTAGGACATGGTGGTGATCAAATCAATGGATCTACATGATACAATGGAAAAACTATACGTAAATCCCTAATTTTACCTAGTTTATTATTTATTTACAAATGCTTATTTTATATAAAAATATATAGATATCCATCAAAACATCACACATGTGGCCTATGTTAGTGGGTGTGCCTTTAATAAGTATTATCAACTCCCTAACCTAGAGGCAATCTATAACCAAGCCCTAATTGACCAATGGATGTTAGCCAATAATATTACCAGCAAGTTATAAGAGTTGGCACATGACCCAACCACCTTAAAATTCAAAAGACACATCTCTTCCATCTCAATTACCACTTTTAGGCTAAAAATTAGGATTTCCATGGCCCTATTAAATAGAATCTATGGTTTCTCAACTATAACCTATGTTAATGAGGTTTGGATTCTCTTACTAAACACCATCCTTACCTCCAAAAAGATCATCTCCATTGGGTAAATCATCAGTGCTAATTTGATTCACCAATTTAATAGTGTAGACAACTAGCCAAATGGAAATTTTTATATGATGTCTTATCTAATGGATGCCATAACTAGAATAGTCCCTTCATCTTTCAAATAATCATGCTAACCCTCCCTTAAATATCCCAAGAATATAGTTTATGATGAGTTCAATCTCATCCACATCCAAAAATTCAAGAACATGACCAAGCTAATAGAAACCTTTTATTCAATGGTATACTATGCCATTTATGGAAAATATATGACTAGGTTATTTGATCATATCATAAGGATTATTGGAAGGATTGGTAGACATTGCCTCTACCCAGACTTCATAATAATCAAAATAGAGGGAACTAAGGACCTTCCCATGTATGTTCCTCAGTTGTTACTAGATAAGGTGGTAGAATGAGAAATTATAGTTCAATTGGTAGATTTTGTAGATATCAATCTAAGGAATTCTGGATAAGGAGCAGTCTACCCAACACCTATCAACATTGGCCAAATTCAATACACCAAATGGTAACATTTCCACTTTATGGGTAGGATTATAATGTCTTATGATTTTAAATAGGCACCCTATAGGTAATGGGATCCAAGGAAAAAGGTTAGGAATCATCTAGATAGACTCAAATCCAAGGTAAAAATTAATTATGGCCATGTGTCATATCTATATACACATAATATTTTTAAAATTTTATTGATTATTGACACTTTGTATTTTACAAAAACCTATCGAGTCTCAATCTCTCTGAAAGCATGCCTTAAGGGGTGCATTGAGAAAGGGGTGGATAAACCATTGATGATTCATAAGATCATTGTCCCTTTTACCACTTGCCATCTACACACTTGTCTAATAAAAACCATTAACTCTAAGTGTATTCTTCTTGATGTTACCTCCTCCAATATTTTCCTCTTTTTCTTTCCTTAACATCCTTTTAGACTATCAATTATATTGGGTCAACTGGGTTGACCCAATATAGTTTAGGAGTATTTTTTACTTTCTTGGTTTGTTAGCCTTTCGGCTGACCTAGCACAAACCTAGTAAATTATCCTTGAAAACACACTAGGTTGACTAGGTTGACCTTCTATAACTAACATTCCCAGGAGGATTTATATACAAGTTCATTCCCACCATTTCATAAGAGAATAATTATTAGTATAGAAGTATAAGAAAACATCTACTTATTGACCATTATACTTGAGGAATAAAGCTTAGGGTTATATACTTTATTTGAAGATATGGATCTTGTCTTATGGATAAGTATTTTGGATGCTTAGATAGATTGTTTATCCTAGAGATGATTTATCTTTGTTATCCTTACATACCAAAACAATTTATTGCAAATCACCTTGGCCAAGGGAGAGATTGATGCTCAGTGGGTTCATATTCAAAGCTAAGTATTCCTAACTTTATTTATCCTTTATAAGAGTAGATAAATAATGCATATATATTCTTCTCCCTATGTATTAATATTTCTTATACATTGACATGAGTTTGTCTTCTAATACATGTTTAATTTAGTTGTTTTTTAATTTCTTCTAACCCCCACTTTGTGCCATAACCTTTGGTGTGCATTAGATTAGATTTTTCTTCCTTATTATTAGAATAGAGTGAACACTTTAAACCTTAGGACTCCATTAAGGTTATTGTGTGATTGTGTTAGAATATAGGCTTTAGAAACCTTGCTAGCATGATATGTTGTGGCAAGTGATACAAGTGATCCCCTAATCAAGTCTACTAGATCCCCATATTGGTCATGCTCTTTATTAACAAGTTTATCCCAACCAAAAGTGTAGGTATGATCTATCTTATCTGATATAAGATTAATTCATAGACATGATGTATTTTCAATTGCATGTATTCTAGTGAACCCAATGTGAACTAACCCTTATAAGATTTGTTCACTTTTACCTTCATTTATTTCATTTATTTTAATCATCATTTTTATCAAATATTTTGACATACTAGATCCATTCTGTCAACCCAGCTTTTTATCTCTACACATAGGTTGTAAGAATAGAGAACTAGATCGATCCAATCAACCCAATACAGGTTTTCAACTTTTCAAACACCCAGTTCAGCCTACTAAGTTGACCCAATTGAACCCTTATAGTTTCAACACTTTTTTAGTAGGTCCTTATATAGCATGATTAATTTTATCAACCTATTTTTCAATTTCCTCAAGCATATTTCAAGGTTCTTTATCAACAATCTTCCTTCGTTACATATCGAATCCACCAAGGTTCCCTTCTAATTATCTATTTATCTCTTTTATTGTCTTTTCTTTCACAGTTTGTAGTCTTTAAAACTACCCTTGCACAATCAAATAGATCGACACTACTGACCCATTTCTATGATCTGTGTGTTGTCTAAAATAATTAGATCTACATTATCAACCTAGTTCATTTTCAGACTTTGGTTCTACAGTAAGGTTCAACCTTTTCAACCCTATTATGTATTTTGTGCATATAGTGTAAACACTATACCTTGTTTCAAATTTATAATTAACATCATATCTATTAGTAATTTACTGACATATTTCTTTTCTTGTTTTTTGCATACTTAGAATAGTTCACATAGTTTAATTAGGGGATTTTCAATTAATCACTTAGTTTCATTATTTCTATTTTATGTACACATGGCTAAATCATAAAACATAGATAAGCACTTTAACATTTTGTCTACCCTAAGCCAACCTACTTGGATTTCATCACCAATGGGGAAGCTAACTTGATGATTTGGTCAAGTACAAAGCATGGTTAATGGTATATTTTGGCTAAGCACTCAACACCCTTATTTCTATAGTGTATAAAGTGAGGAGGGAGGCCCTAATAGCAAGCCTATATCATTTTCACTACATTCCCTTCTAGCCCAAACTACCTGAAACCATCCTTATATTACTATCTAGTACCTTGTTATAGCTAATTTTTAATCACATTTATAATCATTCTTAATAATCTAATTAATAATTAGGTTGACCAATTAGTTAGCTCTTTACTTTTTAAGTTGATTTTTTTCTCTTTGTCCAATTATGTGTGTAAAATCTTGCATTAACCAGTGTTAGTGCAAGATTTTGCATTGTGTGTTTTAATTGGATTGGCTAGTGTTAATCTAATTGGTTGTCTATTTCCTTTTAGTACTTACTACTTTTCATTACTTGAAAAGTTATCTTGTTTCATTTTACAATCTACTTTTAGGCTTCTTCAGTTCCCTATCTTTTGTGCTAGATCAACCCAATGTTAATTTTTTCCTTTTATACATTGTAATGGATCAACCTAGTCAACATTGTATAGTTTTATAGTCCATATTTCTATACTAGATTGACCTAATTTACCCTGTATAGTTTTATTCACCTCTTTTGACCTTTGTTTTCTCATCTCTCTTATTTTCCCTGCATCATTGACTTTCTATTGGATAATGACACTAAGTTATAGTCAACAAACATGATGAACTTTACCAATCCTAATAGTCTCTCCCATAGATAGAGTAGGACTCCTCTTTTGGATGCTCATAATGTTCATATTTCCACTCACATAATGAACTATGGGACCCCTCCTCATACCTTTTTATAGAATAATCCTCTTTTCTCATTAGGAGACCAACCTAAGTTAGAATACACTCTCAAAATGCTTTTCTTTATCTCCAAATTTCCACAACATAGAGGAAAGGATCCTTCTACCATTTACAAACTCATGATTAGTTGTCAAAATAAATAACCTCATTTTCCTACTCTTACATTCAATACAAGATTAAGAGGTACCACTTTCTTTGGTTCTCAACCTTTTCCTTCAATTTCAAATATTTCTTATGTCATGACATTTTCTTCTCTAGCCTCTTTTACCTTCAAGCCTAGTATCTCAACTAACATGGTGGGTTCTACATCTAGTGGGCCTCTTCTAATGTCCATCATCAATAATCCTTCCACTAGTTAATTGATTTATACCTAAGGCAATCACACTTCTAGTGCTTCTTCCTTTCAACCATTCACTAGTCCATATTTTGCTTCACAAGCAAATTTTTCTACTAGTACCTCACATTCTCATAGTTCTTCTCAAGCTCATATCAACACTAATAGTGGTACCCAAGCCACTATTACCAACACAAATACCAATTATAATGCTTCTAATGTTAATCAAACACACCAAATTTTATTGCAAACTCTAAATCAAATGAATACCTTTCAATTTTATAACATAAATCAAATGATGAGAATATAAAAACACCTCCTTAATATTTAATCTCATCCAAAACCAATGGCTTGGAGCACACATAACCAAAATGTTCCCCCTCCTCTTTGAGATTCTCAATGCAATCTCATTCCTCAACCTCCTTTAATCAATAAAACCATTAAGCATCTACAAAATAAACCTCTTACTACTCAAATTACAAACATTGCTATAAGATGTATAACACCTATAATTTCTTATAATGGGTCAACCGATCCCACTCTTCATCTCAAAAATTTTATAAATCCTTACAAGGATTTGGTCAAATTAAACACCTTTTCTTCTACCAAGCTCCTATACAAGACTCTCACGGGTGATGCCTTGGATTATTATAATAAACTTAGAGCTCATTCCATTTCTAGTTTGGAGGACTTAGTATATGATTTAGCTCAATAATTCTAAACTGATGATCTTCCTAACAACACTTTGTCCCATTTCATTAATTACAAAAAACATGAGAATGAAACTTCCCAATCCTTTGTCAAGAGATGGAAGACTTTTTCAAATTAATGTGAACATGACATGGTAGATGACAATATTTTTTATCTCTTTAAAAATGATCTCTTTCCCAAACTTCAATATTGGGTCTACACTCTCTCTCCATGTACCTTAGAGGAGGATATTGACCAAGATAAAATACAATATTTCCTAATGCATCAATTTGAGCCACCCCAACCTTCTACGGGTCCTCATCTATTACTTAAGAATAAAAACTACAAAATCACCAATGATGGTGTTACTAATTCTTATTACACCATTCACAATGTTCAAGCTATCATTCCTAACCCTTCTTCATAACTAGCTCCTTCTCAAATATATACTAATTATCATTTCTCTTTACCCAATAACATCAATTTTCACAAACCTTTATCCTTGGCTGAATTACTTAAGTGTCTACCTAGGCCTCTTCCACAAGATCTTGACCCTGATCATCTTATGAAATCCTAGTATGACCCTAACAAATTTTGTTGGTTTCACATTATTTGGGATCATTATAATTAGATATATAGACAACTTCATAATTTAACTATGGATTTTCTTCTTGAACCTAATTTCAATCATGATTCCATTATCTGTAACCATCAACAAGCCTATGAGATTGCTTTCAAGGACTATAAATCAAATGACAAAAATCAAGCCTTGAATCAATAAAACACTCATTTGGATATATATAAAGATCATTTAACTAATCATAAACCTACCCAAGACAATCAAGACAAGTCCACCCCTTCCACCAATTACATAAAAAGTTTTGTTGAACCAACTTTTGAAGAGAATATGGTTAGCATGAATAATATGTGAAGGGTGGTGTATTTCATTGATTCCTAACATATCTACACTCCTTCTCATAAGACATATCATGTTATCTATAATTATTCTCCAACTCATTTAAATGAGTTGGGGCAAGAAGATCTTATCACATTTAATGTTCTAATTTTTATTCTCCCTTGGATAACACATCCCATTCTATTTCTACCACTCTTCCGTCATCTTCCAATGTTAATGATAATCAAGATTCTACTAACACTTCTTCTTATCATTCTTAAAATAAACTTAAACCAACTAATTAATCATCTCATCATGATTTATAACCTTGTTTCAAATCTTCTTCTCATTCTTATCAACAAAAATTTTAATGTAGTTCAACTCCTCCTACTAAGGGCCTCCTTAACCATTATACATATATATCTAATAACATTCTTATTGGATATGATGAGTGGGATCCCATTGTGGATATAACTAATCTCCCATCCAAAATTCCATTTCTTGAGCTTATGAGGACTTCCCCACATCATAAAAATTGCCTCATGCAAATCTTATTTAAGATGAATGTCCCTCATCCTCCCCTAGTAGGATGGGAAGTAAATTTATCCAATTTTGAAGATAGTATTTTACAATAATGTGAAGAGATGTCTATCAATGTTGAAAAAATTATAAACACTTCTCTTTCTCTAAAATTTCCCATAGTTTCTATGATTTTGAATAAGATTCTACCTCATGCAGATGATCCCCCTTTATTTATTAGCATCCAAATAGGTGATATCCAAGTCAAGTGTGCATTGATTAATAAGGGTTATATCACATATGTCACTTCTCTTGATTTCATTAATACTATTGGATATTTCTAATGCAATCTCAATTTTACACAGCACATGCCAAGGATACGATAGAAGGCAAATGCCTCCTCTTTGTTGCATGTGGCTTCCCATTACTATCCCACCTATCACTATCTATGTGAAGGTGATGATCTTTAACTTCCCCTTTTATTATAACATCTTGATTGGTAGGCCTTGGACTCATTTCATGATAGCTATCACTTCTTCCTCTTGCCAATGTTTTAAATTCTATCACAATAGAGCCATTTATAGGATTCAAGGTGACACTAACCCTTGGAATTTCTAACAATTCCAATATTGTGGTGTCTTCAAGATTATTACTCTTGAGCCTTTGCCAAGTATACCATTCTATGAGTCTCAATATCTTAACTTTCTTATTAATTTAACCCATTATTACAATGGGCATCCTAAGTAAATTGGTAACATTCCTCTTAATCTTTTAGATTTTGATGATGATATTAATTTAAAGATCAAAAATTTTGATCTCTCACCTCATCTCATCTCATATCTTCCTATTTCCTTATAGCCTCATCCTCATAGACCTCCTTGTGATGACATTCATATAGTCTTGACCAAGACTAAGCATTACATTCACCATACTTCATTGGATGACAAAGTTATCCCTACCTATGTCATTGATTTTCACACCCCAGATTATGATTATGGTTATTCCTTAGCTGATCCCTTGCTATTTGTTCTTGTACAAGCATGTGATGTCAAAATTATCCATTCTTCTTCTTGATTAGATTCTTTTCTTGCATCTCATCATTTTTCTTCACTTATAGTTCCTAATTTTTTCATTTTTCCCCTTTATCATAGGGTAGAGATGGCACTGACACCTCCAATTTTTTAGGATCCATGTAGGTTTACCTTTGAGGTTAATGTGACCCTCTTTAGACCAAATGTAGATCATGTCCCTCCCTTAGTAGAGGCTACTATATTTGAGCCTCTTCTAACTCCTATTATAGTTGCTCATGTTCCCACTCCTATTGTTATTGAGCTTACTCCTATTATAGAAACTATAAATTTGCACACCATGATTCCAAATGTCAAAGCACCCTTATATCACCTTCAAAACCCCTTTGGACCAAATTGACTCTTTGACCCCTAACCAACCCTAACCATGGTCAGTTTGACCAACTGACTTAACCTATATTTTTACCCACTTTGAACATTAGCCTTCAACTACCGATGATTAGGGTCTACCTCCTTAACCACCAATATGAAAACTCATCCACATTCATTTTCTAAAAATAACTTATCTAAATCAAGTTGTGAGTTAAAATTAGGAATCCCAATTCACATGTATTTGTAACTCTCTTTCCTTGCCTATAAGAAGAGAAGAGTAAATAGGTGAAACTAATCTATAATTATTATCAAGAGCTTGTGCATCCAAAATTTTATTTTTATATATCAATCATCATCAGCAATCTAGTAAGCCAAATACCATGTCAGAGAGCCAACTTATCACCACAACTTGACCAAAGTGCTAAGTAACATTACTATGTTGAAATCATGCCATACTCCATCAATGAGTCAACCACCTCAAACATCTACCCAATCCACCTTCTATAAGATAAGTATTTAATTTATAATATTCTATTACTTATTTACTTTTTTATCACATCCCAACATCTACCCAACTCCCAAAATCTCGTTGTATGATCTTGTCAATTGGCCTGCTATCAACCCAAATCTATACATAATAACCATTGATGGTTGTCTTAACTACCAATGGTCTATCCAACCATTTATGGTTACCTTGACTATCTTTGATCACCTTAACCACTAATGGTTAGCCAAACCATTTATGGTTAATTTGGTAGCAAATTCTAGCAAGTTCTTTTCACCTACCTACCCATAACCAACCCTGATTCTCTATGTCCCTACCTGTTCATAGACCCCTACCTAATTTTTTAAATCATACCCAAACCATATATCACTATTATTAATTATCTTAATCACTATTTTAATCATTTATAGTCTATTTCTTAAGTAAGCATTCTTGTGTTCAATTTTAATACCATTTAATTATTGATGCAAGTACCATCTATTCTGCTTTATCAACTTAATTTTTAAAATGTGTGGATTGACAACCCTTGAGGAAGCTATTGCCTCTAGGATCTAGCTATCACTAGGTAATCCACTAAATTATTTGTCTAAAAAACAAATTTACTTTAGTGATTTCTTATCTTTAGGTCCTCCTCCCAATCCAAAGAGGATTTCTTCACAATCTTCTGATTTCACGCATGCACAATCAAACATGTTTTTCAACCATACCCATACTTAGTTTCTTATTTTCCCCTTTTAAATAATAATTAGAAATTTATTGAAACATTTTATCACACCTGATGGGACCCTTGTGTCTCTACTTGGGTCCTTGTTTTCTTGCATTCTCTCTCTATTCTATTTTCATGAATAAAATTAAAAGTTTATTTTGCGCTTAAAATTAAGTACATACATCAATTGCTTGAAATTTTAGTTCATATAACTTAACTAAAAATCAAAGTAATCTATCATAGATTCAATCTTTCTTTCACACACTTAACCAAACCATTTTTATTAATTAAACATCAGAAATACTTGAGACAAGGCCCAACTAGTATTTCATCACCTATAAATAACCTTACCCTTTCTCAACAATCCCACTTGGAGGTCATTGCCAAATGGAGAACCAACTTAGCTCTTTGGTTGAGTATAATCTATGGATATCAATATATATTGGCTAATCACCCAAAACCCTTATCACTATAGTGTGTGAAGTGAGGGGGTAGGCCCCAATACCAATCCATGTATTGATTTTAATATAGATTCTTTTTGAGTGCACAACTTGAAACCAACCTTAGATTTCCTCTCTAGTACCTATTCTAAAAACCAATTTTAGTCACACATATTCTTAAGGCATAAGGCAAAAGTGACATTAATTAAAACTCTAGGGTTTAACACATCTTTTAAAGGGTGATTTGATTTCTTTTATCATTATTTATCTTCTCTTTGTTTGAGTAGTGAGGTTGTTTGTGCTTTCTATCTCCCATGTCTCATATGGTTCTCACTCGCTAGCAATAAAGAGACCTTATGAAATAAAACCCATCACCAAGCCAACCTATCTCTTCCAACTCTTCATCCATGGACTATATCTTTGAACCATCAAACTCTCCTCACCCCTTTGGAAGTCCTCCTTTCCCTTGGGAGGTTCCTCAAAGAGATGTGGATTTTGTTGCTTTCCAAGATAACAATCCCATAACCTTGCAATATTATCTTACAACCATGTTTTAATGTATCCTAACTTCATCCCCACCCATCTATCCACCTTATGTCATGCCTCTCCATCTCATGGGGAGTACCTGTATTACCATAGTTACTACCCAATCCTTGACTACCCAAGCTTTCTCATCAACCAGTAACCCCTTGAAGACTACCATACCAACCAACCCAAACTACTATTACTATATACCTTCCATTAATATAAACCACTCCTCCACAATAGTATTGCCTACCTATAGCACTACTAACTTTCCTTTAAATACCCCCAATCCCTCAACCACTACTCCACTTCAAAGCCTTCTAGTGTCTATACCCTTTACCTTGCCACCATTCAGTACAAGGGTCCCCACCCTGCCATTGGTCACCAACCCAACTACTGTTCTTATCCAACAAACACCCATTGCACCAAACTTTGGCTACATCCCTAACCTATAAGGGCATGTACCCCTACCCACTAATAAATCACATACATCTACCTACCCTTATGTATTTTCCACCTGACCATTGACATCTACATACCAATATGTGGCAACCTCCCAACCTTCTACCCACTATCAGTATGTCTCCCAACCACTATAGCAATATGCATCTTATAACCTTCTAGGTACACAACCCCAAATATATATAATGAATATGCTTATGGAAAACATGACCAACTTACAGTTGTCCATTTTGAGTGCTCACAACATCTTGTCATATGACCAAATCTATAATGAGACCATCCATCCATCCATACTTATCAAACCATATCCTCCCTAATGAGACCTTCCCAAGTTCTCTAAATTTTAAAGGAGGATCCCCAACAACACCTTACATAATTTAGGCATGCTCGATAGCTCATCACCTATGATTATTCCCTCCTTTGCACCTTCCCCATGTCTCTAGTCGATATAGCATTGGTTTAGTATAGTATCATACCTAAGTACTCCATTTTCTCCTTCACTCAACTGGATCAAACCTTCTTGGACCACTTTTTGATCATTATCTATAAGAAAGTTTCTATCACCGACCTCTACTCTATCTAGAAGTTTGAGTATGAATCCATTACCAATTTTATATCTTGTTAGAGAAGCCTAATAAACCAACTTTCCTTCTCTCTACCTCAACTTGAACTCATAGAGCTCCTTACTCAATCATGTGCCAAACATATATCCTCTTCATTGTGTGTCTAAATATTTCGATCCTTTGATGAAGATTTTACCATGGAGTGTAAGTTATAGAACTGAGCCATTGATGAAAGAAATCTAGAGCTCAAAAATAAGGACTCTAACTATAAAACTAATGAGGCATCTTCTTATAAGTCAATCAACCAATATAATACCAATACTAAGATCAAGGGAACCAAAAATGTGGTTTTTCTTAAATCCACTCCTCCACCTTTCATCAACCAACAAAATTCCTCTAATTCCTCAAAGTAAAACATGAGGAACCAAAACTAGAATAACTGGAAGAAATTCACTCCACTTGGAGAATCATATGCTTCCATCTTATAGAAGTTATTCAAAGCCAACATTATTCAAATTCCTCCTATCAAACCTCCTCATTAGTTTGATGCCTCTGATCCTATGCCTATTTGGTTTAATGAGAATGATCTATGTGCCTTTCATTGAGTAATAAGATATGATGTTAGTAGGTGTAACACCTTTAAGACCCTTATCCAATCCCTCATTAATAAGGGGGAACTTACATTAGATAACCCCAATGTACCATCAAACCAAGCCCTCGATATATTTAGGTATCCCTTCTCAAATCATGCTCCTACTAAGAATGAGAATAACAATATTGAGTGTTTTCATGATGCCCATACTATTAACATAGTTCTTGGCACATTCATTGCTGAAGAACCTATTGACCAACCTATTTGTTCCTCACCCTCTCTACTTATTAAGGTAGTAGAGTTAACTCTTATTTTAAAAACCCAAATCAAGGAAATACCATCTTCTCCCCCTCTTCTTATTGAGGTAGTGGAGTCTTTAACCACTCTTTTAGCTGATATACTAGAACACCCAACCATCACCACCCTATTTATACCTTCAACTACTAAGCAACTTACTCCCCCTTCAAAAATCATTCCTAAGGAGGAAACCCCCATGTCTACTCCCCCCATGGAGGATCCACCTATCTCAACCTTGCATACTTTGATTGAGGAAAAGGATGAGGTTACCAACCCTATGTCTCTACCTAGGGATTATCTATTAGGTCCACTATTTAGGGAATCAAACCAACCTACAAACCATTCTTTAGGATAGTGAAGAAATTGGATTTTATCTCTAACCTTGAAATAGATAAAACCACCTTCTAGAAGCAATTAGGGATACCTTACATCACCAAGCAAGAATCTCCAACCATAACTTTAGCAGACCAACCCATTACTTTTATTATTTAAAATCCTACCCTATCAACCAAACCAATAACAACCTTTACCAATCCAAAAACCCCCAACCATCCAAGGCACCTAAGCCCCAACTGACCATATCATTTTCTCAAACCAAACTAATCAAGAACCTTGGCATCTTCCCTACATAGAGTCATAACCACCCATATATGAATGTGGATCATGCCTCACTAGAACCAGCAATCAAATGCCAAACCAAACTAACCAAATAGGTAAAACCACCCAAAGGCCTAAAGTCCTAAATTTTACCTCCCACAACCTTGCCTTCCATTTTGGTACCTCATCCTTCTACCTTGATTAGGAAGCCTCTCATCTCTACCAGAACCCTACCACCTATTTTGGTTACACCTTCACAATTACTTTATGATGCACCTCTTTTCACAACACCAATAATACCTAAGATACCTACATTTTGATCCTCCACTTCTATCTCATCAACCTCATTTCCTAATCTAAATCCATAAACTAAGCATAACACCCTACCTAAATCACCTACCATCAGACCTATTTCCAAATGACCTTCTACCCCAACCATCAAAGCAAAGACCACTACACCTTTACCACCTTTAGCCAAATCATACTCAACCATTTTTAATAGGTTATTAAAAACCTCTTATTTGGACTTACCTCCCATTAGACCCTTTGACCCTCTTTATTCAAAACTTATCTAGTACAATGACCATCAAGTGTGTTCTTACCATAGGACACTCGACAATGACATGGAGAACTAAAAAACTCTCCAAACCATTATCCACCAACTTTATGATGAGGATGATCTATTAATAGACAAACTTCCTATGATCTGCATACTAATCTAACCAACAATCATACCTACCCAATGCCCACCTACTCCTCCACTCTCACCCCAGAGTGAAGATGAGTTTGAACAATCTACCACTTCAACCTCTCATTCTATCCATACTATCAATGTGGTCATGAAATCATAGAAAAAATATAAAGGTAAGGTTAAGGTGACCATTCCATGGATGTATTTATCTTTAACCTCCTAACCAACCCACACCCAACCATCTACATCTTCAACCAAACCCAAGGTGTATATTTTAGTTGCCTCCCAATCTAACCCCTTAGAATCCATTAGGAGAGTTATCCTCAAGCAACTTCACCAGACCCTAGTGAAGATGATCTTTTATGAGTTGATCTCTACCTCTCCCCATCACCTCCAAGCACTAATAGAGGCTTTGTAATCCATTAAGGTCCAACTCAAAGACCCTCAACCTCTAACAGCCTTTGTTAACACCCTTCAAATTTCCAACCTTATTATATTCAAGGATTTGTATGTACCTTCCATCCATATTGAAGACCCATATCCCCCTCTCTTTATTACTAATTACATCAACTATACCCACATCAAATGGGTCATGATTTATGGGGGAGCTAGTATTAACATCATCTTCTCCCACACCTACAACCAACTCAACCTACTGGATAATGTCATGTCTAAAACCTCATCTATCCTTCAATAATTCAATGAATCCATGGTCACAACCTTGGGAACTATCATCCTTCATATCCATTTAGGACCCTAAATGCTCCCTACACTTTTCTATGTAGTGAAAGGTGAATTCTAATATAATGTTTTGTTTGGATGACCCTAGATCCATTCCATGGGTTATGTCCCCTCCACCCTTCATAATTGCATTAAGTTTGATCACAAAGGATAGGTCATCACCATCTAATCTGACCCAAGTCCTTTTTATACATGAAACATGACCTATCACACCAATGATGTCCTCATACCCCCATCTATCACACCCTCAACATTTAAATCCCAACCTTCAACCACCAAAGTCGATATATATCCCCTCCCACTGATGAGGCATCGACTAGTTCCTCTATCTTTTTAGACCAAATCCCCACCATGAACCCTTTGGAATCAATTTTCCATCACCTTTCACTAGGGTGATATCACATTCTATCCCTTAACACTTTCCCTACTCATGAGTATGGGCAATTCACCAACTAGTTAAGATATGACCCTAATGTTAGAACTATCATTTCCTTTGAACTTCCAAACCATCAAACCCTTTTTTTCTATGGGGGACTCAAAAAACTCCTTAGAACTTCTACCATCTCTCTTTCACCTAGGCCATTTACCACTAGTTTCTCCTACCTAGATAAATTAAGCTTTGCTAAGACATACATCCATTGATGTTCTTAGAAAGGCTTTGGTCTTGGGAGATATGAGCATGGCCCACATGAATTGGTCACCATTAAAACTAAGAATCCATGCAAGAATCATGGCATTACTTTCATCCTACCCAATAAAAATTAACCTAAACTACCGGCCATTACCATTATTGAGGAAGATGCCCCTTCCTCACCGACCTCACCTCCACTTGCATTTGAGGATGATGACATCATCTTTCCTAAAAAAAATTTTGTCAACATGATTAGCCTTCAAACCCTAACTTATCACAAAGAAGGGGTAATTATAACCATCCCTTTAACCCATATTAAGATGATAGGACAAGACTCTCATATTATTAACATTTTTTAGTGCCTAGATGATGATTATATTCTCACCTACCTTGCTGCCCTAAATTCCTCCATCCATAAACCCCTTCCTCCTGAGACTTTGACCATGTTTAATGAATACACCATGGATATCAACTTGGGCACTCTATATAAACCTCACATTGTCAAAATTGGTGAATCACTAAATACTGAAGAACTTCAAGACTTCCTTTCTTTCCTCTAAGATTGCAACATAGCATTCACTTTGTCTTATAGTGACATGCCTATAATTGACCCCACCATTGCTACCCATAACATAGTTACCAACCAAGATGCCAAACCTATAAACTAAAATCTTTCGTTCATGCACCTTCACATAGCCCTTATTTTTAAATAAAAGCTTCAGCATATTATATCTGTCAATTTCATTCAATCCATTGACTACCCTTAATAGGTCTCAAATGTTGTACCTATCAAGAAATCCATATGGGGACTACGCTTTTGTGTGAAATTTTATGACCTCAACCTCACTTTCCACAAAGATGACTTTCCTCTACCAAGCATCAACCAGTTAGTTGATATTATAGCTAGCCATGAGATGTTATCTCTCATGGATGGATTCTTGGGATATAATCAAATCTTAATTTCTCCCAAAGATCAATATAAAACTACCTTTACCACCCCTTGGGGAGCCTTTTGCTATTAGGTCATGCCTTTTGGACTAAATAACACTAGTACAACCTACTAATGTGCCATGACCTATATCTTTTATGACTTTATCCATAAGATTGTCAAGGATTATGTGGATGACCTTTTAAAAAAAATCCAAACTCTGAAAAGACCACTTAGCCATTCTCAAGATCATATTTGAGTGGGTCATCCATTACCATGTCTACCTAAACCCCAAGAATTGTATTTTTGAGGTCTTAGCAGGAAAGCTTCTTGGTTTCATTGTCTCCCTTCATGGAATCAAAGCTGATCCCACCAAGATAAAAGTAATCCTTGACATGCTTCCTCCAGCACCTTATGAATAAGTATGTCTATTTTAAGTGTAGTAGCAACTATCAAAAGACCTTTGATTCACTCAAAGAGTACCTTTTGTCACCACCTATCCTCACCCCTTCCAAGGATGACCAACCTTTCTATCTTTATATTTATGCCACTAACCATTCCCTAAGGGCAATGTTGGCTCATAAAGATGAACAATATAGAGAGAAAGCCATATATTACATTATTTCCATGCTTGTATAATATGAGACTCAGTATACACGTACTACGAAACTTTGCTTGGCCTTAGTCTTTGTGGCTACCAAACTTTTCCACTACCTTATTAACCAAAAAACCTGTCATAACCAACACTGACCCACTCAATTACATGAACTCCCAGCCATACCAAACTAGTGTATGGCTAAGTGGCTTATGTTCTTAGAAAATTTTGACCTTGAGTTCCTTTATCAAAATTCAATTAAAGGGAAAGTTATTGATGACCAATTAGCTGAGGCACCTTTAGTAGATAATCAACTACCTCCTCTTGAGTTCTCTAATGAGTCCATCATGACCCTCTCTCAGGAGGATTTTACCTATCAATTAACCATGTTCTTCAATGTATCTAAGTGTCAGCATAGTGGGGGAGTAGGTATCATCCTTATCCCCTTTTATGGTGAGCCTATCCCTTTATCTTTCAAGCTTGATTTTTAATGTACCAACAATATGGCTGAATATGAATCCCTAGTGATAGGACTTCAAATTGCCTTAGCCCTAGGAGTCAAAATGATCAATATCTTTGGTGAATCCCAACTTATGGTCAATCAAATAAATGGCTCTTACCAGTTTAATAATGATGTCTTGCAATAGTACAAGTAACTAGTTGATAAACTCTTAGCATCATTTGAACACTATCACATTCAATCAACCCCACAATCTAATAATAAATTCAACAACACCATAGCTTTCCTTACCTCTCAGATACCATCTACACCCTTGTATTCTAAGTTGTCTATCATTATTCATAGACTTACCCAGCCTTCTTATGTCAAACTATATTCTCCCACCACTTTCACTATGGAAGATACCCAAACCAACCTTTGGTATCATCAAATCTTTGACTATCTCAACCTTACCATAATTCCTTTTGGTCTTTCTATGAATTATCAAAGAGAATTTATCTAGAGTAACTGACATTATACCATACTAGAAGGTATCCTTTATAAATGAGGTTTTAATGGTCTCCTCTTTCATTGCCTACACAGTCAAGAAGTTTCTCATGCTATCAAGGAAATGCATGATGGTATCTATGGGGGACACTTTAGTGGCCTTATTATAGTTAAACATATCCTTTACCTTAGATATTATTGGCCTACCCTTAACCAATACTATTATTATTATGTGAAGAAGTTGTCAAATGTCAACAAAATGTTAATTTGCATCACAAACCTAGCCATAGTCTTCATGTTTCTACCAATTTTTTACCCTTTTCACAATGGGGTCTAGACCTCCTTAGTGAAATTAACCCCCATTCCTCACAGTGACACCACTCTATCATCATCATAATCAATTATTTTACCAAGTAGGTAGAGGTTATTCCTCTAGTCTTGACCAAAGAGAAAAAAATTGTTGACTTTATCAACCATGATATCATCTACTACTTCAGTTTTCCTCATAAGATTATCAAAACTAGGTAGAAACTAAGTATAGGTTAAAAGTAAAATTGGATTGAATTTTTACCCATTATTAAAATTGAAAGTGAAACTAAGTATGGGTATGGTTCAAAAACCTATTTGATTGTGCATGCATGAAATCAAAAGCTTGTGAAGAAATCTTCTTTGGCTTGGGAGGATGACTTGTAGATAAGAAAGCACTAAATCAAATTTATTTTTTAGATAAATAGTTGAGTGGATTGCCTAGCAATAGCTAGATACTATAAGTAAGAGATTCTTTGAGGGCTGTCAATCCACACATTTTAAACAATTCTATTTATAAAGTAGAATACAAGGTACTTGCATCAATAATCAAAAGGTACTGAAATTGAACACGAGAATGTTTGCTTAAGAAATAGACTTGAAATGATTAAACCCTTACTTTTATATCAATTATTGGCCCTTTTCACAATGGGGTCTATACCTCATTTGTGAAATTAACCCCCATTCCTTGAAATGATACCACTCTATCATCACCATGACCAAGTATTCTACCAAGTGGGTAGTGGCTATTCCTCTAGTCTCAACTAAAGCCGAAAAGATTGTCAACTTTATCAACCATCATATCATCTTCCACTTTGGTGTTCCCCATAATATTATCAATGACAATGGTAAATCCTTAAAAAACAAATAAGTCTAAGGTCTATGTGACACATTCAACATTAAGTTAAGTTTCACCTCGCCCTATCTCCCTCAAGTGAATGGACAGGTAGAAGCTTCTAACAAAACTCTTAATAGCATGCTAACTAACCTAGTTAATGCATCTAGTTAGGATTGGAATTTGCACATCCCCTTCACCTTATGGGCATATCATACTACAATTAGAACCCCTATGGGTGCTACCCATTTCTCTTTTGCATTTGGAGTGGATGCCACCTTGCCTCTTGAAGTCCAAATATCATCTCTTCGCATATCTTTGCATGATCTTATTTTTGAGGATGATTATCATTATCACCATCTAGCCCAACTCAAGCTACTTGATGAGAATCATTTAAAAGCCCTTACCCATCTCCATGTCTATCAAGAGTGCACCAAGCATGCCTATAATAAACACCTTAGAGTGTGGGAATTTAATATCAGAGACCTCATCCTAAATGAAAACCAACATGTCACTAATATAGAGAAAAGCAAGTGGGGAAATTTTTCTTTCAATTGGCTTGGACCTTATATCATAACCCATAAGTATGGATTAAGAGATTATTGGTTGTATTCTCTCAAAGGCCACCCAAAACCTAATCCCCTTAATGCTTCACATTTACATCTATTCTTTTGTTAAGAAAGATTAAGTTTACCTTTTGTCTAATTTAAGCTCATCCCTTGTTATCTACCTACATTCCATCTCCCTAGTTTAAGGGCAACCAATTATAATCAAATCATGTGATTATTTGTCATTGGCATAAACTTATCTTAAATAATGGGTATCATGGATCTACCTATGGCATGGTTCTCATGGTACTTTACACACCTTCATAGGATGGATTCCCATGGTTATTGTCACCTAAACTTCTTTACACCTAATCAACCTTCTTGTGCTTTCAGTTTTGCCTTCATAAAGGTGAACTACTAAGATGACCTAAGCAAGTCTATGTCAAGATATATCAAATTAATAAAAATTAAAATTCCCTATCATTAGCATTCATAATTCATTCCTGGCATCCATAGATTTTTCCTTTGAAGGATAAATGATAAAAAATTATTTGAAATTGCCAATACATAAGGTGGACTACTCCCTTGAATGACAACTATCAAAAAGAATTAAACAAAGTAAATAAAATTAGACCACTCCCTTGAAGGATGGTTGAGTAAATTTTCTCACAAGCATATAATTTTTTTGGAAGCTTCCCAGATCGATCAACTTCCATATACGACAATCATAAAAAGACCCTTTATCAAAATCACAAAAAGCACACTAATGTGAAATCCACAATTGTCTTTCACAAATAGCAAAATAAGGTAGAAGATGCAATCAAATTTTATAAGTAGAATTCTTGCATTGATCAGTCTACATAGTTTGGTATAGACTTGTTTATACTGACTCCTTAAACACTTATAGAAGAGGCATGCTAGTCTCACAAATAGGTTCTATTTTCATCCACTGCCCCTTATACACTATATACAAGGGATTTTTGAGCTTACTTGATATTTTGTGGTCAGGACACCTTCTTAACCAACTAATGAAAATAATGAAAAACATTTAAAGGGCTTATGTTCATTAAGCCAATCCAATTTTTGTTTTGTTTTAGTCCTTATCAATGAAGAAGCAGTGTACTCTCTTATTATCCTATCATGACTAGTTGATATTTTCATTATGACATTTGTCTCTTGATTATATTCTTTATTCTCCCATCTAGTGTTGCTAATTACACTACCTCATGTGTTTTGTCCTAAACATTAATATCAATCATAATTATAACCACAAGTATAACCAAACCAAGCAAGATAATATCGTAACATCCATAAGCAATTAAAGTAACCAACCATTTTCTGCCACATATCTAAGTCTAAAATAATGTAGTATATACTCATTAAAATTTAGAATGTCATAAGCATAACCATAAATCAAAACCATCTCATGTCTAGCTAAGATTATATCAGTGTCTAGCATCCATAACATAAACATCATCCATAAGCAATATAAACATCAGACCATAAGCATTAAACATCAACATCAAATGATAAACCATAAACCATGAACATGAGCTTAAATAATGATCATATGTATAGCTCATAAGTCAAATAGCATAATAATGTGTAAAATTAGATAGGCATGTCTCTCTCTCAAAAATGTACATCTCACTACATCAGCTCATAGGTAAAAATTAAAATGATATATAAAATGTCATAATCTAGCTATATTTATGTCCTAGGGGCACCACTACCTCCTAGATCACCGTTGGATCCTAGTGCCTACCCACCTACTATACCTATCAATCCCCCAAATATCCATGTTTATCTAGATATAGAAGTTGTTCATTTTCCTAGTGTCACCACATTGGCACCACCTACCAAGCTATCCCTATACTCACCCCATTAGGAATCTTATGGACTATGTCAAAACTATGGCCTCGTAGTATTGTAGCTCCTCCACTATAGCCAAGTATCATGCCACCAAATTAAGGAGACCACCTACTTCATTTTGTGACCATCATCATGGAGTTGACTATAGGCCTACCTATCATTATCTACACCCACATGCTTCCTACATCTTGACTAGTCACCTTGGTCTACATCAGCTCACTATCAACCTCCACCTTAGAAAACACCCTCGTAGTAAGCACCTTTGCCATAAACTGCCAAAATTTCTAGAGTTAAAAATCAACAAAGTAAAAGTAAAAATGGGTAAAAAGTCATTCCAATTTCACTTTTAACCCATAGTCTTTTAGGGTTTCCATCCTGACCATTGATATTTAGGGTGATCATCAATGGTCACCCTTGAGCACTCTGACCATTGATGGTCAAGATGCCCACCTTATTACTTTCACCTAAGTACCCCCCTTTTTTTGGCAAAGCTACCCATTTATACCCACCCATGAAGACTACCTTCTCTTCCCACCCCAACCACTGCATTACCTCATCGTTGGTCCATTTCAACCCAACTAATGTGCATTTTGTGGCACTTTTTATCTAGTCTTTAAACCATAGTGACATCATTTCCATGTTAACCCTTTTGAACTTGTGCCACCTCACACTTACCTAACCTGCTTATGTCTTTTTGAGAGCACTTCCTACCTCAGATACCTATGAAACTTGACCTATTTATTTTTTCACTGAGAGCATTTCATGCCTTAAATACCCACTAAAACATTAGCATTGCTTTAAAGACTTGAAATTGCACCTATCTACCACACCAAAATGTAGTCATGTGGGCCACTTGTTTGTTATCTTCCTAGTATTGACCTTTATTATTA
Source organism: Torreya grandis (assembly GCA_037957365.1). Taxonomy (NCBI): domain Eukaryota; kingdom Viridiplantae; phylum Streptophyta; class Pinopsida; order Cupressales; family Taxaceae; genus Torreya; species Torreya grandis. The sequence goes on along the minus strand of JARHVA010003664.1, from coordinate 104,566 downwards.
TAAACTATGGTAACCTCATCTTTTTATAATCTTGGCTATTACACCTTTTATCACACTTTATGTGTATGTTTGTGCTTTAGTGCCCAACCTATCATCCACCTTCATGACATCCACTTTCATCATCACCTTCATTTCCCCTATCAAACCCATACCCAATTTTATTTTACCTCATCACCTCCAAATTTAATGGGGAACACCTCTTTCCATACTCGAGGCAACCAAACCTTTGACCAGAATCAAATTTTGTTTTTTATCTTGTTAATTCAAAGCCACATAATAAAAAGGGGTAAAATGTAGACATTTTTAATCTGCACACCATGATTTCAAATTTTAAAGCACCCCTAGATCACCTTCAGACCCCCTTTAGACTAATTTGACTCTTTAACCCCTAACTAACCCTAAACATGGTCAGTTTGACCAATTAACTTAACCTATCTTTTTACCCACTTTAAACATTGTCCATTGACCACTGATGGTTAGGATGACCACTGATAATCACCTTGATTATCAATGGTTAGGGTACACCTCCTTAACCACCAACATGTAAACTCATCCACCTTATTTTTATAAAAATAACTTGTCTAAATCAAGTTTTGAACCATTGGATGTGCGAGTTAAAATTAGGAAGCCGAGTTCACATATTATTGCAATTTTTTTTTGCCTATAAGAAGAGAGGAGAAAAGAGGTGAAACCCATCTATAATTTTTATCAAGATCTTGTACATATAGAATTCTCTTTTTTTAGGTCAATCATCATCAACAATCTAATGAACCAACTACCATGTCATAGAGCCAACTTATCATTGTAGCTCTGCCAAAGTGTGAAGTATTGTTAATCTATCAAAATCATGCCAAACTCTATCAATGAGTCAACCACCTCAAGCATCCACCCAATCTACCTTTTGTAAGATAAGTCTTTAAATTCAAATATTCCATTACTTTATTTGGTTTTTGTTCATATCCCAACACCTACCCAACTCCCAACATCTCACTTTTTGATCTCATCAATAAGTTTTTTATCAACCTAAATCTACACATAGTAATCATCGCTAGTTTTCTTAACCATTGATGATCTATCCAACCACTGATGGTCACCTTAACCACTAATGGTCAGCCCAACCATCAATGCTCACTATGGTAGTAAATTATAGAAATTTATTTTCACCTACCTACCCCCAATTAATCTTGATTCTCTATATCCCTACCTATTCATAGACTCCTATATTTTCTAATGCATACCCCAACCATCTAGCTCTAGTATTAACTAGCTTAATCACTCTTTAAATCATGTATAGTCTATTTCTTAAGCAAGCATTCTTGTGTTAAATTTTAGTACCTTTTGATTATTGATGTAAGTACCTTCTATTCTTATTTATTAACTTAATTTTTCAAAACATGTGGATTGATATCCCCTGAGGAAGATCTTACTTCTAAGATCTAGCTATCACTAGGAAATCCACTCAACTATTTATCTAACGAATAAATTTGTTTTATTACTTTATTATCTATAGGTCATTTTCCCAAGCCAAAGAGGAGTTCTTCACAATATTTTGAATGACACATGTGTATAATAAAATAGGTTTTTCAAACATACCCATACTTAGTTTCTTCTTTTCCCCTTTCAAATAATAAGTAAAATTTTATTGAAACATTCTAGCATACCCTATAATTTATGGTGGGTAGATCTAGGTTAAAACATAGACATAAAAAATCCTCATATCATGATTTCAAATGTCAAATCACACCTAGATCAAATTTGGACCCCATTTGGACCAATTTGACTCTTCAACCCCTAACTGACCCTAACCATGGTTAATTCAACAAACTGACTTAATCTAGCTTTTTACACATGTTAATCATTGGCCCTCAACTATTGATGGTCAAGATGACCACCAATGGTCACCCTGACCATTGATGTTCAAGGTCCACCTCTTGAAACACTAACATGCAAATTCATCCACCTTGATTTTCTTAAAATAGCTTGTCTAAATCTAGTTGTGAACCATTGCATGTATGAGTTAAAATTAGGAAGCCCAGTTCACATCTTGTTATAAATCTCTTGCCTTGCCTATAATAAGAGAGGAGCAAAGAGGTGAAACCAATTTTTAATTATTATCAAGAGATTATGCATCCAAAATTCTTTTTTTATAGGTCAATCATCATCAGTAATCTAATAAACTAGCTACCACATTAGAGAGCCAACTTTCCACTACAGCTCTACCAAAGTACCAAGTACCATTACTCTATCAAAATCATGTCAGACTCCATCAACGATTCAACCACCTCAAGCATCGACCCAATCCACCTTTTTCAAGATAAATATTTGATTTCTAGTATTCCATTACTTTATTTTCTTTTTGCTCATAGCCCAGTACCTACCCAACTCTTAGAATCTCACTTTTTGATCCCATCAATCAGCTTGTTATCCATCCAAATATATACACAATAACTATCGATAGTTGTTTTAACTATCGATGGTCTATCCAACCACTGATAATTACCTTGACCATCGATGGTCACTTTAACCACTGATAATTAGCCCAACCACTGACATTCACTATGATAATAAATTCTAGCAAGTTGTGTTCACCTACCTACCCCCAACCAACCTTGATTCTCTATGTCCCTACCTATTCATAGACCCCTACTTGATTTTATAAAACATACCCCAACCATCTAGCACTAGTATTACTTAGCTTATAGTACCAAGGGGTTCATGAAATAAGAAGATTATGAAGGACTCCTTTTTGGCATTAGGGGATGACCTATAGATAAGAAAGCACAAAAATAAATTTATTTGTTAGACAAATAGTTGACTGGATTACCTAGTGATAGCTAGATCCTAGAAGCAAGAGTTTCCTCTAGGGTTATCAATCCACACATTTTAAATAATTAAGTTTATAAAATAGAATAAAAGGTACTTATATCAATAATCAAAAGGTACTAAAATTGAAAACAAGAATGATTGCTTAAGAAATAGACTATAATTGAATAAAATAAAGATTAAGCTAATTAATACTAGTGCTAGATGGTTAGGGTATGCTTTAAAAAATTAGGTAGGGGTCTGTGAATAGGTAGGGACATAGAGAATTAGGGTTGGTTAGGGGTAGGTAGGTAAAAATAATGTGATAGAATTTTCTACCATAATGACCATTGATGGTTTGGTTAACCATCGATGGTTAAGGTGACCGTCAGTGATTGAACATAATATCAATAGTTAAGACAATTGTCAATGGTTACTATGTGTAGATCTAGGTTGATAATACACTAATTAATGGGATCACAAAGTGAGATTTTAGAAGTTGTGTTAGGCTATGAGTAAATAACAAATAAAGTAATGGAATATAGAAAATTAAATACTTATCTTACATAATGTGGATTGGGTGGATTCTTGAGGTGATTGACTCATTGATGGATTCTAGTGTGATTTTGATAGAGTAATGGTACTTTGCATTTTAGCAGAGCTATGGTAACAAGTTAGCTCTCTGACATGGTAGCTAGTCTACTAGATTGTTGATGATGATTGACCTATAAAAAGAGAATTTTACATGCACAAGCTCTTGATAATAATTGTCGATGGGTTTCACCTCTTTCCTCCTCTCTTCTTATAGGCAAGGCAAGAGAGTTACAACAAGACATGAATTGGGCTTCCTAATTTTAACTTGTACATGAAATGGTCTACAACTAGATTTATACAAGTTATTTTTAGAAAATCAAGGTGGATGATTTTTCATGTTGGTGGTTAAAGAGGTAGACCATGACCATTGATGGTTAGGGTGACCATCAATGGTCATCTTGACTATCATTGGTCGAGGGCCAATGTTCAAAATGAGTAAAAATCTAGGATAAATCAATTGGTCAAAATGACCATGGTTAGGGTCGGTTATGGGTCAAAGAGTAAAATTGGTCCAAAAGGAATCTAAAGGTTATCTAGGGGTGCTTCGACATTTAGAATCATGGTGTGTGGATTTTTGATGGATCATCTTTTTTATCATTTCACTTTGCATAAGTGACCTATCTTTACCCTCCTACCCATCTAGACCCTCTAACCTCCTAGTCAAGTCCATACCTAGTAAACACCTTCTCATTTTCCTTAGCCTTTTAAATATCTAACTTTTTCCTTAGTCGACTGCTAATGGTCATGGTGACCATCGAAATTCATGTGTCTTTACTTTTATAGGTATTGACCATTGATGATCGAGCTTGATCATCGATGGTTAATGTGGGTGTTCTCTAGCTAGAACAGCCCAAACCCTATCTACCCTAAAACTAACCAAAAAAAATATAAAACATGTTATTTTACTAACCATAATCCTTACCTGATCCAATTACCTACCCACCCTCTCAATTCATGTTTTATATCTACAAATTCATCCACATCCACAAATAACCCTACCTAGAGCATGGTAATCCAAATCTAAGCATTAAAAACTACCCTTAACTAATTCATTTGCAAAATAAATCTAGGATAATAAATTAAGGGCACCACCTACCTCATTTCATGACCACTACCATAGAGATGGTTGTAGGCCTACCCATCCTTGTTTGTGCCTATGTACTCCTTACATCTTGACTTGTCCCCTTAGTCTACATCAACTTGTAATCAACCCCCACCTTAGTAAGCACCTTCACCATAAAAATAAAAAATTACCAAATCTCAAAGTAGAGAAAGTAAAAGTAACAATGGGTAAAAATTCATTCTAATTTCACTTTTAACTCATGCAATTTTAGGGTTTCCACCCTGACTATCGACAATCATAGTGACCGTTGATTGTCACCCTTAAGCACCTTGACTATTGATGGTTAGGATGCCCACCTTATTTCTTAAACATAATCACCCCCCTTTTTTTGTCAAAGCTACCTATATATACCCACACATGGAGACTACCATCTCCACCCACCTTGACTACCTTGTTACCTCATTATTGGTCCATTTTGGCCCAATTCGTGTGTATTTTACAACATTTTTTGCCTAGTCCTTTGACCATAGTGACAACATTTTCATGTTGAACCTTTTGAACTTATTCCACCTTGCACTTACCTAGCCTACTTATCTATTTTTGATATCACTTCATAACTAAAATACCCATGACATTTGATCCATTTATTTTTCCACCAAGAGTACTTCCTACCTTAGATACCGACTAAAACACTGACATCATTTCATAAACCTACAATTGTACCTAGCCACCATGACAAAATATGGTCATGTGGTCCACTTTTCCATTGTCCTCTTAACACCAACCTTTTTTTTATCAACTATGGTAACCTCATCTTTGCATGATCTTAGCTATCATACCTTTTGTCATACTTTGCATGCCTTGTTTGTGCTTTAGTACCCAACCTATCATCCACATTCATGAAATCCACCTTAATCATCACCTTTATTCACCTTATCAAACCTGTACCATATTTCATTTTACCTCATCACCTCTTAGTTTGATGGGGAACACCTCCTCTCATACTCAGGGCAACCAAACCTTTAACCAGCATCAATTTTTATTTTGTAGCTTGTTAATTCAAAGTTCCACAACAAAAAGGGTCAAAATGTAGACACCAAAAATCTACACATCATGATTTTGAATGTCAAAGTACCCATAAATCACCTTATCACCCCCTTTAGACCAATTTCACTCTTCAACCCCTAACCAACCCTAACCATGGTTAGTTTGACCAACTAGCTTTACCTAGTTTTTACCCACTTTGAATGCTGGCCTTCAACCACCAACATTCAGGGTCCACATCCTTAACCAACAACATACAAATTCATCCACCTAAATTTTCTAAAAATAACTTGTCTAAATCTAGTTGCAAACCATTCCATGTGCAAGTTAAAATTAGGAAGCCCAATTCATATCTTATTGCAAATCTCTTGCCTTACCTATAAGAAGAGAGGAGCAAAGAGGTGAAACTAATCTCAATTGTTATCAAGAGATTATGCATCTAGAATTCTCTTTTTGCATGTCAATCATCATTAGCAATCTAGAAAACTAGCTACAACATTAGCGAGCCAACTTGCCACCATAACTCTACCAAAATGCCAATTACTGTTACTCTATCAAAATCATGCCAAACTCCATCAATTAGTTAAATACCTCAAGCATCCACCCAATATGCCTTATACAAGATAAGTATTTGATTTTTAGTATTCCATTAATTTATTTAATTTTTACTCATAACCCAACACATACCCAACTCCTAAAATCTCACTTTGTGATCCAATCAATCAGCCTATTATCAACCTAGATATATACATAGTAACCATTGATGGTTATCTTAACTATCGATGGTCTGTCCAACTGTCGATGGTTACCTTGATCATTGATGGTCACCTTAACCATCGATGGTTAGCCCAATCACTAATGGTCACTATAGTAGTAATTTTTGGTAAGCTATTTTCACTTACCTACCCCTAACCAACCTTGATTCTCTATGCCCTTACATATTCATGAATCCCTACCTAATTTTATAAAGCATACCCTAGCCATCTAGTACTAGTATTAATTAGCTTAATTACTATTTTAATTATTGATAGTCTATTTTTTAAGTAAACATTATTGTGTTCAATTTTAGTACCTTTTGATTATTGATGCAAGTACCTTTTATTTTGATTTATAAACTTAATTGTTTAAAATGTGTGGATTGACAACCCCCAAGGATGCTCTTGCTTCCAGGATCTAGCTATAACTAGGCAATCCACTCAACTATTTGTCTAACAAATAAATTTGCTTTAGTGCCTTCTTATCTATAGTTCATCCTCCCAAGCTAAAGAGGAGTTATTCATAATCTTATAATTTCCCACACATACAATCAAATAGGTTTTTCAACCATACCCATACTTAGTTTCTTCTTTTCCCCTTTTGAATAATAAGTTGAAATTTACTAAAATACTTGCTTTTGATGTTATTGTTCCTTATATTGAGCCTAGTTCCATTCCTTCTTCATCATCACCTTCCCTTGGTCATGATTTTCTTCCTTTGCCTAAGATGGATCCTCTGCCCACCAAATGGGCCAACGAGTGTTCTTTAGTTTCTTACATTCCTATTTTACCTATTTTTATGAGTGATTCTACTAAAACCACTCACAAGAATATTTGTTGCTTTTATGGGATGAATAACAATTATTCTACCCATTTTCACAAGTTGTATCAATATCTTGATACCTTACATCCGTCTTCCTAGTCATCAGACAAAACTATACCTCCCCTAAAGGTAATTCCTAAAAAATTGCCTAAATATGGTGAGGTATATTGTTTATGGCATATTTGCATCACCCATCACATTTATTATTATTTCATCCTACAAAAACATCTCAAACATCACTTTATAGCCATTTTCAGACCTTTTACCACTCCTCTCAAAATTCATTCTCATAAGAAGGCTCATCCTTCTTCTCCTCGGGTTCCACTTCTAGTGGTTTCATCACCTCTTGTGGTCCCTTCACCACCTTCTATGCCTGCACCTATGATTCCTTCACCTGTGGACCTTCCCTCACCTATGGATCCTTCTCCACCTGTGAGTCCACCTATGGATCCTTCTTCACTATTGATTCCTTCTCCTCCTAGAGATCCTATTCCATGCATTCTCTTAACCAGCCTTTGCCTAATTTTCCTCCTCAACATGATCCTTTGAGTCTTCCTAATTTTTTAGTTGAGGAGATCAAAAAAGCAGTATTTGCCTAATATTCATTGAATGTTGATGAAACCTTAGTAGTAGTTCAATTACAGCTTCATAGAGACGTATCTAATGTATTAGATAATGTGTGTGGATATATTTACTAGTATTTATGAACACATGCATGTTGTTTTCACATTTATATTTGGATTGGACGTGTGTTTCAATCTATTTTATCATTCAATATTGTGTCAATTTTTTTCTTATCATATATCATGATTTCTTACTTGATAGTACTATATCTTACTTATCATTTATTTTTGCATATGATTGTCTTTTACTTTATCATTTCTTTCCCTTCCCATTTTCCTAGAGTTTTTCTCAAAAATCTCTTCTTGTATCTTTATGATTGTTTTGGTTTCTTATCCTTATTTTTCACAGATAATTTATCATGGTGATTTGGTTATACTTACCCTATTCCCCTTGGTTATTATCTCCCTTTACCATGTGATCAATTAGTACACAATCTATCTCATTATTATCTCCTTTTATCAGTCGACTTTGGATCTCCTTTTACTGGTCCACTTTGGATCTCCTCTTTCCATTTTCAACAAACTAAGCATTTACATAATTGAGACTTGAGATCATGTGCTAGTTCATTGTCAAGCCTAAGTGTCTTAGTCTTTTTCTTTGGTTACTTAGTTTCCTTTAGCCTTAGCCTAAAACTCATTTGTGTGTATCACTATCTCTCTCATGATTGTTCATTCCAAGTCTATATGGAGGAGGAATCTTAAAAATCCTTTAAAATAAAGTTAAAATCCAAATCATTTCAATAAAAGGCAATGATATTAAAAGTTAAAAATATTCTTAAAAGTTAAAATCACACTAAAAATCATGATTCAAAGCACATCTCCTTCTTCTATTCAAATCTCAAACTCCAATGTTGGCCTCACAATAGAGCCAAGGACCTTTGGGGTGCGATAGGCTAGTAGATTAGAAGAGGAGAATAAAAAAATCTTTTAGTGCTACCTACTTTCTCATGCAAGTACCTAATCCTCATAGTAGACTGATGGCTCTATAAGGGGTCCTGAAGAGTGGGGAACATGTTGTGGGAAGGTAGGTCTATTTTATTTTATTTTACCAATATACCTTCATGAATTAATCATAGTAACATGTATATTTACCTACAAAGCCTTGTGCCTATAGATAATAGGTTTCCTTTGTACATAGATGACCACTAGTCACTTAGTGTCTTCTCATGTCCTTAGTATGCCTCTTTCCTACTAAGGTATTATCATAAGATGCCTATGTCTAGCTTTTTACATTCCCTTTTTCATTCCTTATTTCCCTTATTTCCTATTAAGGAATATTATTTTGTCTACTGATCACTCCCCTTGGGATTTCATTTGTGAGTTGCTTTGTAAGGCCATAGATAGGACCCAACCATCCTAACAAATTACCATCTTTTCCTTCCCATTAACCACATCCTTGATTACCCAATTTTCCTATTTATTCCACCCCAATGGTGTTCTATTTGTTGATTTGTAGTTTAATACCATGGATAGGACCCGTCTCTCCACACAAAATTTTACAATACCCAAGTCACCACCCAAATTACATGTGTCAAATTTGAGATAAAATTCGGTCGATTATGAAGTTACACATCATTTTACATGTTTCCATATTGATTTAGTATGTTTTATGCTTACTTCATTTTTCTTTCACCTTTTCATCTTTTAATTTTTTGAGTGCATGTAATATTTCAACTATTTATTGAACTTTCCATACTTTCCACCATGAATTAGTATGACCAATTTAAGACCAATATTTTGTAATTTTGTTTTTATTTTATACTCCCTAGCATGATTTAGTATAATTGATTGACTTAATTATTATTTTTTATTACCATTTTTTCCCTTTTACATACCTTCCATTTTTATTACTTTGTTTATCATACGTCCCAACATGATATTAGTATGATTTTACTCATTTTAATTTGGTGAAAAAATATTTCAAATTAGTTTTAAAATAAATTCCTTTTAACCATCTTGTTTTGCCATTTTATTGGTTCTTTATACTTAATATTTTTTTATTATTACACATTTCCCATCTTAAAATAGTGTGTAGTACTTTTTCTTGATTGATTATATTTTTCCAAATTCTTTTGCCTATTTCTTTTTAACCATGCATGTGTTTTTCATACTACAGTAATAAAACCACATCTCATATATTTCCTATAACATATTCAACAAAGCTAAATACATGTGTTAGAAGCAAATACATCCTAAGAATCCACAACCTCAACCATAATAAACAACTAGAATCAACCATGATGACAACATACACATCCAACAACAAACATTCCAAAATTATATATATATATATATATATATATCATGAGTTTGATACAAAATATGTAACCATATATAATGCCCCATCTCTATGGCTAGGTCCCATCCTATCTATCTTGTGGCCTAACCATGATACCTACTGAGGCCTCAATCTGACTCCTCCAAATAGTACACCATAAGGAAGCCATTTTAGATATTAATCCCTCTACCTATCCTTGTAGGTGTGTTTCCTGCTCTGTGACACTACCAGTTAGGTCCAAATCTCTATCATCTATGCTACTATAGCTAGATTTGTAGGTCTCTCATTTTCTAGGGCCTTCCATGCCTATATCTCTTTATCACCCATCATTATTAGTGGTTTCATCCTCTCCCTCTACACTTGTATCTACCTCATTACCTCTCCAACTAGTCTAAAGTAGCTCACCTGAGCTGGGGTACATGGTACACTGATATCCTTTAGTGTCATGGGGTTATATGGTTGTAGAGTCTCATCCAAGACATCATGGAGTTTTCCCCTTACTAGGGACCCCCATCTCTCCTCATCATCACATACACCTATAAAATCACATAGGATGGATAATATATCAATATCATATCTCATAATATCTATCTATCTAAATAAAACATAAGCAACAAATTTATTTTTACTTGTTTATGTCTAAGCTACTATGGTCTCACCATAAATGTGACTACCTAGCATAGTCTCCTCATTAGAATGGCCTTTTATCACCTCCTCTATAGGATACCTCTTTAGCTCAAACCTAGATGTCATGTCTCATATTAGTCTCAGCTTGCATCTAAGTGGTCTCTCCATCATCTCCTTTAGCTCACCTATGGGGTCATTTGAGATGGTAATAGTCTCCACTCTCTCCTATACCTCCTACCTCTATTGATGTCATGTCCTTAGTGGCCATTTTTCATCCTGATGTGAATTTGGTAGTGGTACATTTTGTATCTCTACTTCTACATCCCTATCTTCCTTCTTAGCTCCTCATCATGCCTAACTAGTTTATGGTCACTCTCAATATAGCCTTAGTGTCTGCTTCACTACTAGTGTCCCTAGTCATGTGGCTCCCTCACATGCTAATCCCATTGCTCAATAATTAGTATCAATATTTTTGGATGAGGTAATCCCATCTTCCCTAGCACTTGTCCCACTAGATGTGGATTTCTCCACCAAAAGTAGTGTCTAATCACTTCTATCCTCTCTATCACTAGTGCAACTATGTTCTGACTCACCCATATAGTTGTTATGTTCTTTTATGGATATCAAATGATGTTTTCACATCTCACTAGCTACAACATTGGCACATGGGGCACGGCATGTGCTACATGGTCTTTTTTCCATCTCCTCACTCAAGGTAACCTATCATCAACTACTTAGGGAAACCCAGCTAGCTGATACATAATAAATCTCTCATATATCCAAGATATCATTAATATGATTAGTCTCATGGTCCTCTAACCTCTAACTATCATCTTGTACATATCATGTACTAGCTAGACCTAGATGATGGGTCCTAAGTCATATAATACTCATTCCCCCAAGACCATCCTACTCAAGGATACCATGAATAATGGTACCTTGTTATCTAATTTATGACATAACACCCACTATATCATAAATCTTATCACAACCTTATATATATTTAGAATAAGTGATGTATAAACATCAAACATACTCACTCTCCTACCTAGTAATATCATGTTTGAGCCTATAACCCACATGGCTAAGGCTCTCCTTTCCTCTAGACTATCTAGTATCCCTATGGTCACCTACGCTCTTACTATAGGTAGCGCTAGGATGGTATGGACATCCTCTATCATGATAGCCACCTCCACTATATCCTCATCTACCTCCCATCTAAAGGTATTAGTCAATCATTCCCAACAACTAAATAACATGACTAATAAGATAGTACTAAGGTAGATCTAGCACATCTCTGCTATCCCTCATAGACCTTTTAATCTTAGTCTAGTCCTATATCCATCTAAAAACCTATCTAACAAGTTTGGTAACCATGCCTCATCCATAAGAATATCCATCATCCCTGCACCAAAGAAATAACAAAGGATGTATTAGTTCCTCTATGTCATGTATAGTCATAACACATTATTTTTACATTTCAAATCAAAAACAAGACTAAATTAATTTATTTTATTCATTTTATCTTAATTTTAGGCTTCTTGGTCCTTTTTGATCTTACTTGGTCATTTTGATCCATTCTAGCCCACTTTCAGCATTTTACATGCTTTTCTATATTATTTTGACTCAAAATTTTCCTATCTTTTCATCTGGTTGACTCAAAAATATGATTCAACCCCCTTATCTTCCCCTCCCTAGTGTTAAGTTTCCATTCTAGACCTTTTAGACCTACTGGTAACTCCAAACTAGGGCTTCAGCTTACAAAAAGTATAGGGTTGACCCATACCTACTAGGTTGGCACTATGGATTCTACCTATTCTCTAGACTATTGGGTCGACTGGGTCAGCCCATTGCTTTTTGCTTACTGACCCCTTACATTTTCTAAAAATAGTGCAAATTTATTAATTTCTACCTAAACCCTCCAAACCCCTTTCCTTTCTTCATATTTTATACCCCTAGAATCTGATTTTACTTCATTTTGACATGTAGAAATGCTTAAAATTCAAAATTACTAGAAATTCACTTAATTCAATACAAATTTCAAAAATTGGTTTGAGACTCTTAGTTGCATACCTATACTACATCTGTTGCTACCTCTAAAGCCTCTCCCTATCTAGCATGTCATCTCCTTACCATCCTAGCTTGTTTTCTCTCTAGAGCTCTTTTTCCTTTCTCTTAAAAATCAAAATGACAAATGTCTTGTCTTTTTCCCTACTTAAAAACTCTTTTCAAAACTCAAATCTTTTAATTATTGTCATGTAGATTCCTTGTTTTGCTTCTATCTTTATTTCTACTCATCCATTTTATAAACCTTAAAATGTGTTAGATTTGTTCTGATGTAGATATTATTTTCCACTATTATATGCTTATTTTTTTGAAAAAAAATGATTTTTGGCTATTTTTTTCACTAACTTCTATAGGTTCATCTAGTATTTTTTGCATTTGACACCTTCACATCTCTTATAGTCTATTTCTTTATCTACAACACTAAGATAAGTTAAACGTATGCATTTTTCAATTCAATCCTTTAATTTATCTTGTTTTCCACTTACTTCACTTTAATTAGTATTAGTGTTGTGTGTTATCATGTTTTATCTCTAAACACCATCCCGTGTTGCACTTATGTGACATGTGATGAGCTTAGAATGGAGCATATTTATACACATAATATTTTTAAACTTTTATTGATTACTAACACTTTGTATCTTATAAGAACCTATTGAGTTTGAATCTCTCTAAGTGCATGCCTTAATGGGTATACTAAGAAAGGGGTGGGTAAACCATCGGTGCTTCATAAGATTGTTGTCCCTTTTACCAATTTCCATATACACACTTGTCTACTAAAAACCATTAACCCTAAGCATATTCTTCTGAGTCCTACCTCCTTTAGTCTTTTCCTCTTTCCATTCCTCCTTTTCTTTCCTTAACATCCTTTTGGACTATCAATTGTACTGGGTCGACTGGGTCAACCTAATACAATTCAAGGGTATTTTTCACTTTTTTGGTTTATTAGCCTTTCAGCGCACTTAGTAAAATGCTAGTAAATTATCCCCAAAAATACATTGGGTCAATTGGGTCAACCTTATATAGTAAATTTTCTTGGGAATATTTAGGACAAGATCTACCTATATAGACAAGATCATTTCCCACTATTTCATAAGATAATAATTATTAGAAAAGAAGTGTGAGTGAACATATACTTATTAACCATTCTACTTGAATAATAAAGCTTAGGGTTCCATATTTTCTTTGGACATACAGATCTTGTCTTATGGATAAGTCTTTTGTATACTTATATAGGTTGTGTATCCTAGAGTTGATTTATCTTGGTTATCCCTGTATACCACAATAATTTCTTGTGAAGCACATTGGCCAAGGGAGAGATTGAGTTTCAGTGGGTTTGTATTCAAAGGTAAGTATTCCTAACTTTATTTCTCCTTTGTAAGAGTAGATAGATAATGCATTTGTATTCTTCTCTTCAAGTATTAAAATTATATATACATTGATGTGAATATGTGTCTTCTAATACATGTTTAGTTTAGTTATTTATTGTATTACTTCTAACCCCCACTTTGTGCCACAAGCTCTAGTGTGCACTAGATTAGATTTTATTTTCTTGTTATTAGAATTGAGTGAAAATTTTAAATCATAGGACTCCATTAGGGTTTTTGTGTGATTATGTTAAACTATAGGCTTTATAACCCTTCCTAGCATGATATGTTGTGACAAGTGATCCCCTAATCAGGTCTAGTGGATCGGTCATGCTCCTACTTAACAAGTATATCCCAATCAGAAGTGTAGGTATGATCTATCTTATCTAATCTAGGATTAATTCATAAACATGATGAATTTTTAAATTTCATACAATATCCACATGATGAGGTATTTTCAAATGCTCTAAATACTATGAAATTTCAAATCAAGATGAACAAGGTAAAAATGTCGATGGTGTTGGCAAGGAATATTTAGTACACTCTAAATATTACCAAGGAAGATACTCAAAGAATTGATAAAGAGAATTGGGATTCAAATCCCCCTCTAATACCTCTCTCATAGGATGGAATTCAAGGATAGGAGAAGGCTAGACCATTTGGTCATGATTTTATAGGGAGTGAACAAAGAATCACTCAAAGGCCTCCTCAACATCCCATCCTAATGGTCACCATAGAAACAACCACCATAGTGTCCACTCTTCCTCACTCGATTGCCACCACATCAAGTATTAAAAGCATAACTTAGCTTAGTGGATAATTTTCTTTGTTTCCTTTTCCTCCACTCATGGTAGCACAACAGGTGAGTCTCACATCTTTCCTCTTTCTAATTTATGGTTTGGCTTCATTTTCATCCCCAACCCAAACCATTACATCGCCTCCATCAACCATTAATACCACCACCTCATCACCACCCATTATCCCTTTAGATTCACTTATTTTTACTTTCTCCCCATTGATATTAACTAATACTCCCACTGGACCACCTCTTATGTCTTAGACAAAAGTGAAGTCCCCTTGTGTTTCCACTTATTGCCTCTAATAAAGGGAAGCTCTAAGGAGAATTTAGGGGGAGAAAAGAATATAATAAAAGGCCCTAGGGAAGCATAACCATGGAAATATTTGATAATAGTAAATATGATAAAGAGAATCTTATAGAGGGAGAGTGGTTCACAAAAGAATAATGGGGAAATAAGACAAAAACCTCCTTATTTGAGACCTCTAGTGAAACCATGGAGAGTGACCTAGATGATGAATGGTTTCTAGAAGAAGCTCATTCTAGGGACACCATAATTTTGAACACCAATTTAGGCTCAATTGAATTACTTTAGGACCAACATGGGGATAATGGAGATGAAGTGGAGTCAAAACCTCCAGCTTCAACACAAGGGTAGTTAGTGAGTATATCTCTAACCTCAGTCCCTCCTAACACAATAGTGGTATCTACAATAATAATTTCCCAAATTATTTCTCCACAAAGGGTAAGTACACAAGCTTCTCATTCTCTATCTACTACAATAACTACTTTTATCCTAGTTAGTTATATAGTAGTTATTTCTCATGATTTAGATTTTTTAGCCCAACTAATAAGGCCAAGGTAACTATAAAGCTAGTTTTACAAATACAAATGCCAACCCCAAAAATTTAGGTTATGGTACCCCCTATCCAAAATTCAAAATGACCTATTAGGGATATTCATACATCTATAACCGATTATTTACAAAACTTGATCAGTACCCCTCCTACTTATTCATTATTTACTACCTTTAGCCCTTAGTCCTTTAGACTCAATAAATAGGTGCACTTTGAGAATCTAGTCTCCTCTACCATATTTGTTTCCCTATTTATTCCTCCTGATCCATCCACCCAATCGGACATTCTAATTGGCTACGGGACCCAGGCAGAGTCTATCACTATTAAATTAGCAAAGGGATTAGAGAAAGGAAAGCTAATAATTGATACATTGGCTCCCAAAAGGGTCATTAGATGGAGAAGAGTCATTCATCCATTCCTTCAATTGAGAACATCCTCTCCTAAACCCATTTTTCCCCTTAGGAAGTCTCCTTCCACTCCCATAAAATAGGTAGAACCTTTATAACAACTAGTTTCCTTGAATATTATTGAATGGATCCAAAAAATGTAATAAGAAAAGGTAGGTAGGCAATACCTTGTCATTTTAGAGCATCCCATAGTCAAGTTTCATTTCAACAAGTAAACTAAGACTATGATAAAGATAAAGATAAATACTATAATGGATGAAGGGCAGAAAGTGGAGTTAGAACAAAGAAAAGATGTGCTCCAATTAACTAAAAAATGTATAACTCTCCTGTCTGACTTGGGTGGTCATATGGAATACCCATATAATTTTGTATACTCTATAGGGGGAGTAATAAATGAGATGTTTATGGGATATGATCAATATATGAAGACCTTATAGGAAAGGATCACCATTTAACCTCTAAAATAACTAATATGCAATGTGTAGGGAGCACCCCAGAAGCTATATGATGTCATCTAATTAATGAGAAATGTAAATATAGAATCATAACCTAAATGGGGGGATGTCTTATCTATGGTAAAAGACATCAAGAATATGGATGTCAAGATTTATTTTTTGGGTCAAGAAACAAGAGATAAGGCCTATAGTCATCTAAATTTGATAACTACTCTAGATATTATATGGGCCTAAAACTATATGGCCACTAGAAGAGATATCTTGATTGAATGACATCAATAGATGCAAAAATTTAGTGCAACAACTCACTAGTTATGAGGGGTAATCCATCACAATTCTATGGGAAATGAAAGTCAATGGTGTACTTAAAAAGAATGGATAATTTGTCCTTAATACCATCTTTGAAGACCTCCTCCAAACAATAGAAAATACTTTTAGAGTAGAGGTTGAGGGCATGATATATAAAACCTATGATGACCTACAACATTTGATATTTTTTTCTATAAGCAGGGTCCTTGGTATAAAGACTCTTTATGTGGAGATCGGGGCTGCATTAAAATCACATATGAAATCAATGGATAAGCTCTCCAATGTTTCAAAAGGCTTATTATATTTTAGGACCATTGAGAATAATTTTTAGTTGAGACATGCTCTCTACTCACAAATTTAACCAAGTAGGCTCCTCAAGTGACATCACCCCCACCTACCATCTTGACTACATCAGTATCTTCAATTGTTAATCCCACCATTATAATAAATTTAACAATAATATTCATGGGAGTATAAGTTTCCACCATTTCAACCATTTCATCATATGGAATTCCCTACACAATGATGTTAGTTAGTAGTATGAGAGCTTTGTTGTAACAAGTTTTTTAGTTGATGACATCCTTTGCTAAGTGTCCCATGTATACTCCTTCATGGGATATTTTTTGAAAAAGATATAAACTTTGAGAATGACTTAAGTGATGAGGTGTCCCCATCCAAATCCTATATATACATGTATGTATCTTCCACATTACAAAGGGAGGAGAAATTTTGACATTTCAATATAGGTAATAAATCTTTTCTATTGTTCTGCAAGTTTATGTTGTATGGTCAAATATTTCAAGTCTTTATTTTAGTGTTTATGCATTTTTATCTAACCAATAACTTAGTCTTACATAATATATTCAATAGTAGTTTTAAGTATATTATAATCACAATAAGGTTTTATCAATTATAATGTGCAATATCAATTTATGTTTATAGATTTTTTTCGGTAACAAGCTAAGTTAATCTTTGGAATTTGTGTAGAAATGCCATTTGGTGCAACTTCCTAGACTAAGCCAAAGGTATTCAATGATGTTCTTTGGTATTAGATATAATATTGAAGTTAAGATATGTTACAACAGTCTTGATAATAAGAAACCTTTAGTTAATAACTCAGATCTAGTTGTATCATATCCCTCAAACCTTTTCACTATGTTTGTTAGTTCTATGTGCTAAATTAGTAGTCTATAATCATTTTTTATTTGGAATTTATATTTTTCCTAGAGTTGGTTAGAAATAATTTATGCTCTATGTTTCTAGATCCCCTTTTCTACCTTACCTTACCCTTTATTTTTAGTTTTTTTTAGTCTTATCCAATTTAGAGTAAATCCATCATCGCCCAATTCCATTCAATTAGATATAGGATCCATATCCATATTTGAACCAAGTAAGTTATTAATTGTATTCCTTATAACTATTCCACCACTTTTCATTGAAATACCTAGTACCTGTAACTCGTGCCCAAGAGTGAAGTTAATCTTCACAGAGATCCCAAAATGTTATAAGTTACCTTGTATGTGTTTTTTTGTATGTGTAAAACATAAATCAACACATATTTTATCTATCTAACATTCAAACACATCTATTTATTTGCATTATTTCAAATTTATCCTAGAAAAAAATTAGTAGGTATGAATATCCCTCTTGATGACATGAACTAGCTTTATGTTTTAATACTTTTGGATTCATAAGAAAAACATATAAGCAATCAAATAGTTTGAATGTTAATCAAGTGTTATTCATATTTTAATAATATAAAATAATGTTTTGATAATATATCTCATTTAGGCATGTGCAATAAATACAAAAAATGCAAATTAAGTAAGGGATAAAGAGAGTGTATCTTGTTTGTTATCATATTTTAGATTGTGGTAATGATCAAGATGTTAGAGGTACAATCACTAAGATGTGGGTGAATTAGTGATGCTAGATAATCCAATTCCAATTCAAAACTCTTAATCATTTATCACATACAATTATGAATCATTAAAATTAACCATTTTAATGAACAAAAAAGATATAACAAGATCAAGCACATAACACATGACATATGTGGGAAACCCTCGTAGGGGATAAAACCCACTAAACCCTATAACATGGACTATAGTCTTATAAAATAAGATATAAAATTTTACCATCACTAAATAACCAAGGAACACCCATCCCTTATTTTAGTGAGACACCAATTCCACAAGGAGCTATTGCCCTTGTCTAGCTAAGCACCCACAACAACTAGACATTTTAGCAAGTATCACCTTGAAAGGAGGAACCAACCCTTAAGAAATTAATAACACACTTAAGTACCTTAAATATATCATATTTTACACTTTTATATACTCTTCAACTGATGATTATCACATTTATTTTCACTCTTCACCTTCACACTTCCACCCAAATAGTCTCAAGGGCTTACTCATTCAATCTGCCTCTTCTAGGCTCATTAGGTCTACTGACATGTGTGTCCTCCTACATAAAATTGATCAAAAAATAATTATTAATCCTCTTTTTTCTATAATTTTATTCACTTACCTATACCTTATCTTTCAAAGGTTCTCTCCTTCACTTGAATTCACACATGCACAACAAGCACAATTAGTCCCTTTAACCCATCTTGGTCAACCAAGGTATTTTAAATATTTAAAATACACTAAAAATATTTACATACACATGTTACATGTTATAGACACACTCTTCATAGTTTTATTATTACCTCATTATCCCCAAACCACCATTAGGTCTTGGTGAGACCTAAAATAATTAGGCCTTCATACTCACATGTTACATGTGAGACTACTTGGACCACCTTAATCCTTTACCAATTATTTAAACACATATAAAATATCTCTAATATATCCTTTATTACTCCCTCATGGGTCCATGCCACCTATAACATCAACTCAACACTTGAACCTATAATTAGGTCTCCTTATTTTTTAGGTCTTCATATTCAAAAAACACAATCTCAAACTTTTGAAGTAAAAAATCAAATATTTCACATATCTATATTATTATATCACATGGGTGAACCCTTAAAGACCTATGTTACACCTCCATGTGATTTATACACTTCAACATAGGCACTAAGCACTCAATTCAACTCTCTTAGAATGACCACTCAGACTAGTCACATAAAGTCAAAATATAATTATATTATTTTGACTCTCCATACCTGATTAGGGGAAAACTATGAAAAAAATGACTTATAATAATCATTATATAGTTATATAAAATATAAATACTAATTTTCTTCTTCAATTCTTCTTATAACACCTTCAACTCACTCTACAAGATGGTTACTCAATCTGTCAGTGCATTCAACAAACACAGTCAACTTCTAAGTAATTATTCACACTAAAGATGGATTGTTAAAACCTCAAAAATACAAATAGATAGTATTCATGGATTCTAAAACACTCTCAAATATTTATTTCATCTTTAAAAATAAATACACTATTAATAACAACTCAAATATCCTTCACAGATCACTTGCAAACCATGGTTAAACACATAGTCAACTTTGAAGCTCAATATCTTTGACTATACAAACATTCTAATATTATAATCAACTTATATATATTAACCTTGAATTCCTCTTCAAATTTTATTTTTAATCCATGATGAAATTAATTTTAGATCCAAATAAATATCTCAAAAACTACATACTAGTTTTCCTTCATTAATTTAAATATTCGAATTCTAGTGGTCACTATGTAAGTACTAAACATCAGACACTTTGTCATCATCTCATGCTCCTTAGAAACTTTGAAAAAATACACACCATCAATTTTCTCATAAGTCTCCTAAATTTAACTTGTAACCACTCACCATCGATCTTTAACATAGGCATTCATGATTAAGATAATTGGCACCCTCACATGCTTTTTGAGCACCTTACTCCACTTAGTTAACTCACTTATGCCACTTGGCAGTCCTACATGCAATCTTTACTATTTAAATTTGAACTACACCATTTATATCTATCTATACAATTTAATTTTCACCATTAGATCTTTTAAATGCTCACCATAGATCTTCATTGCCTGATTAGATGTTCACCATTAGATATGTCTAGACTATTTGACCCTAGACTTTAACATAGTTAAACTTAATGGTATCTAGTCCATCATAGTCTGCTAGATCAAATTTTAATGTTTATATCTTAAACTATAAAACACTTCAAAACTCTAAATCTTTAGGGTACCTTCTTGGGACTATATATAACATCTCTATGAAAATGTTTGACCACTATTGACTTTCTAAGTACCTACATTAAATGCACAAACTTATTGGATCACTTATTTTTGCATGACATGCAGTGATGGTCTGACTTCTCTTAAGCTATAATATGCATGTTTTTCTTTCCAAATGATCAAATAATACACCAAAACTTCACCAAGACATTTATGGATGCCTCATAACTTCTTCTTTATCTTTATAGACCTAAACATGTGCCATATACTCTCCAAGATATTAAATATAACTTATTTTACATTCATGCTCTCTTTGACATCAATGAAAACCATGACAACCTAACATTAATGACCATGCTCAATAATCTCCCCCTTTGTCATTGATGGAAAAACACCCTTAGAATGACTTCTTACTCATGTTAACTCCTTTATTTTGATCTTTCTCCCCCTTTGACATTAATGATAAAGGATATGTTTCTTAATATGCCAACTTGATAATTGACCTGACAAACTAATCATAGAGCTTAGAAATCTCCCCCTTACATCATGCTCTATCTTATGTCATATGTTCTTTGACATATACCAATCTGAACTTGACTTTCTCTAATCCTTGGACCTATCTACCTACGAAACTCACAAGTTCCCTTTGTTCATGCATGAAGATTCAATACCTTATTAAAACATATGAATTGGTTTGATCAAGTCATCATATCAATATTCTTAAATTCACAGTTGTATCAGGCTTCTTCATATCTCCACCATAACTATAACATCTCACATATGTTCCCATTCACATTAGATACAAATTTTTAGACTTTTAAATTATCTGACTTAGCTCCCCCTAACCCCATGCTTTACCTAGATCATGACATCTTTAACAAGTATTCTCAATGAACTAGGTCTACTAGCAACTCTTCAACACTATCCATACTTCAATCAAAACTCTTATGAAAACATCTTATCTTTAAAACATTATGACCTCCATGGCATAATTAAATTGACATCTATATAACTTTGAGACCTATATGATATAAAAAATGTGACAACACATTATCCTCATACTCAATATCAACCTTTCCTTTATTCTTTTAACATTTAATCAATCAATTTAAGCGATTGACAAGTTCTTACCTTTAAGACCAAAAACCTTGAACACACTTTCAGCACATTTGAACAACATCAACATACCTTTTTATGTAATAGAATATTTGGATAACACATCATCATTGATTAGACACTTGAAAACATCTATTCTCTATCTATAGACCTTCAGAACCAACATCTTCATTCTTCACCATTTGACCAACTAGACCATCCTTCAGATTTAATCAAAACTTTGACTTCAGGATCATTATCCCTAAATATATCTTCTAAATCATTCCATCATAACACTTTGGAGCAGATTCATAAAACTCATTGCTCCTTCTTAGCTAAGTACATTTTCAATTCTTGTCCTGCAACATCAACCAAATCTCAACTAGCATCTACCATGCTTCTTCTTTTTTATAAAGTGTCTCCTTGAAGCTTAGAGAGAGACACCCCT
The DNA here is from genome assembly GCA_037957365.1 of Torreya grandis. NCBI lineage: Eukaryota > Viridiplantae > Streptophyta > Pinopsida > Cupressales > Taxaceae > Torreya > Torreya grandis. The sequence continues at coordinate 81,966 of JARHVA010003664.1, read as the reverse complement.
TTGACATAGTGAGACTAAAAGTCCCAAAACTTAGGAGAGTCCAATATCTCCATACTCTCATTTGAATTTTAATCATGCCTCATCACCAAATTGACTTTGAATGGATCCTTGACTTCATTATTTGCTTCAAAATTGTCAATAAATGAGGATAATAGAAACTCTTGACTTTATTTCATGTCTATCATGGCAAGCAAACCATCCTTGGTCTCAGTCTGATCTTTCCTAATAGACTTAGGTCTCCAAATCCATGTTTGACCTCTTCCTTGAATTACAGGAGCTCCATATCCTTTGCTATACCTTGAGAATATATCAACTTTACTTGGATAGTATTTTTCAATGTAACCAATATGATGAAAACTAAAAAAAATATTAATCATACCTTTCATTTGATGATGATAGTGATCTCCCTTTGACTAATTGATTCTTCTTACATAGTATTTTCCCTTATGTCCAAAAAGATTAAAAACAAAACAATACCCCATAAAATATTTGGCATACCTTGAAGCATTTGGCTGTCTAATCAACTTTTTTTTAATTAGATCTAACTTATTATCTTTTATTCTACCATCCTCTTTATCTTATTCTGATTTGTTTTGATTTTCTTTAATCTTGCCTATCTTGACTATGACATTTTCATGCTTATCCTTCAGAGAAACAAGATTAGTCTTTAATTTAGCACATTCATCTTATTTATCTATCATGCTTGAACTTTTAGATTCTAAATGAATTCTAAGATATTTTATGGTCTTCTTATCCTCCTTAGCTTCTTTGGTCATGTCATCTTTTAAAATACATGTTTACTCCTCGATAAACTTGATCAGTTATTTATTATCCTTTTCCTCTCTCATGGAATTACCAAACAGACTCCCCTTAAGAGATCTGACTTACGCTTCAAGACCTTTGATCATATTCCTCATTTTATGATTCCTCTTCTTTTGCTCCTTTAGTTCACTAAGTACACTCATGATCTCGGCGTTGAAATCAGCTTATTCTTACTTGATATTATATAAATCTTCTTATTCTCTATTATTATGGTAAATTTCATCATCAAATATGATATTTTCACCCATATTGTATCTTGGATCACCTTCAAGTGGTAAAAATTTGCACAAAAGGTCTTTCTCTAATACCAATTATTAGAGGTACAATAACTAAGAGGGGGGTAAATTAGTGATGCTAGATAATCCAATTCCAATTTCAAATTCTTAATCATTCATCACATACAATCATGAATCATACAAATTAACCATTGTATTGAATAAATAATATATAACAAGATCAATCACATAACACATGACATATGTAGGAAATCCTCTTGGGAGATAAAACACACTAAACCCTACAATATGGACTATAGTCCTATAAAACAATATCCAAAATTTATAATAGAACTATTTGATAAAGGAACACCCATACCTTATTTTAGTGAGACACCAATCACATAAGGAGTTAATGTCCTTATCTAGATGAGCACCCACAACAACTAGACCTTTTAGCAAGTTTCACCTTGTAAGGAGGAACCAACCCCCTAAGAGACCAAGAACCCACTCAGATACCTTGAATAGATCATCTTAAATACATGTTTCTACTCTTTAGCTAATGATTATCACATTTTTTTCACTCTTCACCTTCACTCTTTCACCCAAATAGTCTCAAGGGCTTACTCACTCAATCTGCCTCTTCTAGGCTCATTACGTCCAATAACCTATGTGTCCTCCATCAAATTTATAAAAAAAGCATGATTGATCCTCTTTTCTCTCTGATGGTCCTCAATTACCTATACCTTATTTTTCATATGTTTTTTCCTTTGCTTGAATCCACACATGCACAACTAGAACAAATAGTCTAATTAGACCTTGTACTTATACTGCTCTCTTCCTTTAACCCATCTTGGTCAACTAATATGTTTTTAAATTATTTAAAACAAATTTAACATAGGTACATACACACATTAAATGTGATAAAAAACTCTTCATATTTTGGTCATTAACTCATTATCCCCAAACTACCATTAGGTCTTAGTGAGACCTAAAACAATAAGGCCTTTATACCCACACATTACATGTGAGACTAATTGGACCACCCTCATCCTTTACCAATGCTTAAAACACATAAAAAATATCTCCAATATACCCTTTATTAATCCCTCATGGGTCCATGTCACTTGTAATTCCAACTCAACACTCGAACCTACCAATCAAGTCTCCTTGCTCTTCAGGTCTTTATATATAGAAAAAATAGTCTCAAACTTTTGAAGAGAAAACTTAAATATTTAAAATATACATATGGTTAGATCACATTTTTTAACCCTTTATGACCTATGATACATATCCATGTGCTTTATACACTTAAACATAGGCACTAGGTACTCAATTCAACTCTCTCAGAATGACCACTTAGACTAGTCACATATAGTCAAAATATAGTTATACTATGTTGACTCTCTATATCTAATTAGGGGTAAACTATGAAAAAACACCTTATAATAAGCCTTATATACTTATATAACATCTCCATACTTATTTTCTTCTTCAATTCTACTCAAAACACCTTCAACTCACTCAACAAGATGGTCACTCAATCTTTCAATGCATTCAACAAACACAGTCAACTTCTACATAATTATTCACACTGAATATAGATTAATAAAACCTATAAAATATAAAAATATAGTATTAATTGAGTCTAAAACACTATCCAATATTTATTTCATCTTTAAACATTAAAACACTATCAATAACAACTCAAATATCCTTCACAGATCACTTACAGACCATGGTTAAACACATAATCAACTTTGAATCTCAATATCTTTGAATGTACAAATATTAAAATTTTATTTTCAACTTATCTAGATGTTCCTTTAATTCCTATCCAAATTTTCATTTTAATCCATCATGAAATTCATTCTAGATCAAAAGATATATCTCAAAAACTATACACTGGTTTTCCTTTGTTAATTTAAATATTCAAATTCCAATGGTCACTGTGTAGATACTAAATATTGGACACTTTGACATCATCTCATGCTCCTTGAAAACTTTGAAAAAATATGCAATAGTTATTTTCTCATAATTATCTTGACTTTAACCTATAATCTCTCACTGTTGATCTTTGACATAGACATCCATAATTAAGACACTTGGCACCCTTATGTACCTTCTGAGCACCCTGCTCCACTTAGTTAATGCACTTTCACCACTTATTAATCCTACATGCAATATTGACTATTTGAATTTAAAAATCACCATTAATCTCTATGTACATTATTTAATGTACACCATTAGATATTTTGAGCATTCATCATAGATCTTCATCACCTAATTAAACGCTCACTATTAGATCTATCTAGACTATTTGACCCTAGACTTTAATGTAGTTAAATTTGATGGTCTCTAGTTCATAACAATCTACTATAGAAACTTTTAAGTTTTATATCTTGAACTATAAAACACTTCAAGACTCCAAATCTTTAGGGTACCTTTTTGGCACTATAGACAACATCTCTATGAAAACCTTTGACCACTATTGACTTTCTGAGTATTTTGCATTAAATTCAAAAACTTGCTAGATCACTCATATCTACATGATATGCAGTGATGGTTTGTCTTCTCTTAATCTATAATATGTTTCTCTTTCCAAATGATCAAAATGACACACCAAAACTTCACCAAGACATATATGGATGCCTCATAACCTCTTTATCCTTACAGACCTAAACATGTACCATATACTCTCCAATCTATCAGACATAACTTCTTTATCAATCATGTACTAATACCTCATGATCTCTTTGAAATCAATTATAATCATGACAACCTAACTTTAATGACCATGCTCAGCATAAGAATCTTCATAGGATTGTCTTATAGGTCTTGACTTGATTCATTATGTATTTTGACTATATTTAACTTCCAGATAGTTATGTCAATATGGGATAGTAACATTGATTCTTATGTGTGCCTCCAAAACAAGTGTCTAATTTTATATACACACACACACACATGAATGACTCTAAATTTGGACTAGACCTACACTACCTCCATGTGTAATTGTTATATGCCATAATTTATGTTTTCCTATGTACCATATCCATATAATAAGCAACCCTAATTCTTAGACTCACATTTAGCTCTCCATCCCATGCATGTGTGTAGAATTATAACAGTGTAACTATATGTTATTTATCATAGTAACCCTTTGTATAAGTGAAGCAATAGTATATATGACCTTTTAAATGCTTTAGATATTTGATTCAATGTTTTAGTATAATTTGATAGCTTTAAATAAATAGTACTTTCTAATTAGATATTTTTCTTATCAAATAGGTAGGTGTGTTGATTATGTTATAGCCTCTTTATATATAGGAACCTTTTGAATTTGAATTAGAACCTAGTGACTTGTGACAATCCAACCATAAGATGGTAAAATAGGTCTAACAAAATGGTCACAAAACAAAAAGATATAGAAAAAGATAAAAATATAAGGCTATATAGTTGCATCAAAGTTGGACACTAATTTCAATGCTAGTGCCTAGGATAGACACAAGTGTCTAAGAGAAAAAAATACATAAAATAGGAATAATAGGTAGGTATACCTAATATACATTGGATGAATATAAATAGACATAGCTTATAGGTCCAAGGGGTAGGTAAATCAAGTGAAATAATATGGAACCAAAGAGTTCCATGAGAGAACACATCATTAAATGTCTACTTATTAGTGAAAATGTATATTCATATAAGAAGACTATAAATATGTGTACTTTTACCAAAATAGGTGTTTGCATTTTTTGCCTTTTAATGTGGGAAAAAATGGAAATACTAGTTTAAATTAAACTAAAATGCATATTGTGGTGTGGACAACACACCTTGTCATTGCATGAGTTTTTCTTCAATATTTCATTTGAACATCACCTACATCCAATAATATGCCAAAGATATAAATAAACATATAACCTATATATATAATCAATAATAAAATATAACTTAAAGAAAGAGCATGGATAGAATACATGTGTATGTATCACATGGTAAGTGGTTCTAGAGTGTTGTAAACTAGATAAGTAGATAGGGGGATTGTAACCTCATCCATATTATAACTAATAATATGAGTGAGATTACAAATGCTCGATTGTGTTTCAACATGGTAGTGTTGTATCTAGAGTAGGGAGAGTTGGAAGGTGATCATGCCCTCAACTTGGAATAAGAAGAGTGGTGTTTCAGCCATTAAGAGTATCATTCCCCAATGAGCAAAAATCCAATTTAAAAGATATGTATATGTATATCTTGGTATAGGGTTAGTGATGTAATCAATTTCACCCAATAACTTGGAGAGACTAGGTGATTTAATCCCTCCAATCACACCAAAAATAATAACCAACTGGTATAGTTAGGTATGGCTCAATGGAGTCCATGAAAGTTTGATTGGGGTACCAAAAAATTAGGGTATTAGTACATGAAATTTTTATGTTGTGGTAATCCTCCATACAAGTTTTTTGAAATCTAAAAGTGGTCTAGATTTTATGATATTAGGAACACATTGCATAACACATGCACCTTGGATATGTCTCATGTTGAAATTATGTATAGAAAATGGTACCAATATATAGAATTTTTTCATAACTATGAATCTAAATCATATATTATGTATACTTTTGCCTATTTGTAAATTATGTAAGTGTGGATAACATGTTTCCAAGGCATTCCCCCACTATGTATGGAGAAAATATGAAAATTTTAATAAGTATCAATGTGGAGGACATGTTTTCAAACATGCCCCCACTATAATATGGATATGTTGAATAGATGTGGAGACCATACTTTCAAAACATGCCTCGAATAAATGTGGAGCATGTGCAACTATATTTTAATATATGTAACATGTTTATAAACATGCCCCTACTAACATGCCCCCTGATTTTATGAGGAGGTGATATAGTGCCTACTATTTGTCTCCTTGAAAAAGTAAAATTGATGATGTATTTTATATGATTTACTTGATATTGTTCTAAAAATATTATGGACAAAAAAATTTAGTGTTTGTTTTTGGTGGTATTTGGAATCTAGCAAAATATCTATGTAGCAAAAAAATAGAAATTTTTTATAGTGTTTAAAATTTTTAAAATATGGTATAATATGGAAGGGCTTATTGTCTAATTCCCAATACAACTTGTGATTTCAAATTTGGATAATCAAGGCTCAAGATATGCACGTTTGAAGTTGGTGCAAAAGTGGCATATTAGGTGGGTTGTAATAGAATTTTGAAATCATTTGCATTTTGAAATTTTATAAATTTTCATATCTAAGTCTAGAGGAGAATAATTACATGTGGAAGATGCCCTCACCTGATGTGATTTTATGTGCTTCAAAGTGACTTAGCTAGCTAGGAGTTGTAACAACCCCACTAGGTTTTATTAGAATAAGGTAATAAAAATTTAAACATTTACTCAAATCCAATTAATAGATTCCATCACAATGAAACCAATAATACAATGATATTTAATTAAATACATCAGTTTTTAAGCTAACCATAAATAAGGTCAATAAATAATATATTTAGCTAATGATCACAAGAATAAGATCAAGATCAAGTACAATGTTGATATAAAAATGAATACTAAATTTATTTCATAAAAGTATATTTAGAAATTTATCCACAGCTAATACAATTGTATAATCAGATGTTCTATTAGTCAAATATAGTAAAATAGTAAATTTTTAGCATAATACACGTATTAATAATAATTTACCATGATATAATGCTCCATAGAGCATGGGAGTCTCATTGAACTCGAATCATCCATAAGTAATCATAAGTGTAGTTACTAGTGAAGTACTACTAAGGGGAGGGAGAGCATCATACAAGTTATTTTACACACCAACCATGGACTATCAATCCCCCACATAATATTCAAACAATGGAATGACCCTCCCTTCTTAGATGGTAGATAACGATGGTGTGGAAGTCAAGAGTGATAACTAGAACTTGTGTGTTGTAAGATAACTATTACATGTAGTATATCATAAAGAAATATGTTCTAACATGATATCATACTAAACATGTAAACTAAATCAAATAGATGAAATGATAAATTTTAACTATAAACACTACTTTGGTAGAAGTTTATTATAGTTATTTGATCTCGAAGATTAGTTAATTTCATACACACCACTCAATTGGATTACACCAATTTATGTGTATTAGTGACACTAATTAATTGAAATCCATCTCACCTACTTATTTGGGGTCATTAATACTATATTAGTTTATATATTTAATATTATTAAAACCAACAAATTTTTAAAATGTGTTTTTCCTTACTATTAGCTATATTATGTTTTAATACAATAAAGTCTCTAATACTAGCATTTAGTCCATCAAATTCAGCATAAAGCTCTAAACATCCAATTTTATTGATATCATAATAAAATTAGATATATAACCAGATTTAAGACATTCATCAATAAAATCAAACCATCCAGGGAAGATTAAATAGCTAGACAATCATATCAATAATTAATAGCTTATTCATCAACCACTTTATTTCCATTCCTAATTGCATAATTAAACTGATCATAAAACCAATCAATGTTAAATGGAAAGATCTAAGGTTCTCCAATGTTGCGTATTTAGAAGTTTCCAGAATGCATTTAATTCACTTCTAGTTTAGCATGAAAAAATCAAGTAAACAAATGCATTAATACATCTTAGTTATATCAAATAACATGCTTAATCATCTAACTAAATATGCATATTTGTATATGGTATACTTGAATTAGCAAAGTACTCTATCATCGATTTATAAGTATCCCATATATATATATATATATATATATATATATATATATATATATATATATATATATATATATATATATATATATATATGATCACTCAACTATACTTCTAAATATAGATTAATCAAATACACATATAAATTCATTTTATATATATATATATGATCACTCAACTATACTTATAAATATAGATTTAATAATAAAAGTAATCAAATACACATATAAATTCATTTTAAATATTATTTCATAAACCAACTGATAATGCACAAGTGTATATGGTATACTCAGGTTACACTAATTTAGAATCTAGTCTGCCCTTTCTTAGTATCACATATACTTTTATATGCATTTAAAAAAACATAATTTTTTATTAATTTTCTTCCCAATTACCATGTAGAGTAAACTTTAGTATGGTAGTGTTTTATTTCTTTATGTTCAACTAAACATACCTTATAATTTTTGAATGGAACATAGTCCTAATTAGAACCAAAATAAATCAAATTTCAATATATCTATAAAAGAACACATTCATTTATATCCCAATAGGTTGAGAGATGTCACACCATTTTCATTTAATTTTTGAACTTCATTATGTATCTCAGGTTTACACAATGGTATATTTACCATAAGTTTTGTCTATTTTCCCCATCTCACTTAAATGAAACTCTTTAATAAAACTATAGTGAAATACTAATCAACCAATAATCATTACTTAAAGTCTCATTAAAATTTAAAACATGATACAAACACATTTATTTATGTAAAATGACTAATTGTATCTCAAACTTAGTATACATATAATATAGAAATATATATTTACATGTCACGAAAGAATCTATCCATGTCCCATTTGGTATATGAATATATCTATGTATATTTATATAAATCATTGACCATTCCTATTCACAAGATCTATAAAAATAATTAATCCATATTTAATATTTAATTTTCTCAAATTGTAAATCATAAAGCTCTCATACGAAAATATTTGACCTATCTACAGGTCTATATCAGCTAAGTTCTTTATGAATTTTCATCTTAGTTTACCAGTCATACACTCAGCCATGCCCTAGATTAAGGTTTAAAATAAACTTAAATCAATATATCTTAAAAACAATCCAAATAATTTAATAATTAAAGGAATGGCTCGATACTAGTTTTAAAAGACTGAGTTTAACCCCAAAAACTAGTCATGTCTTACTTGATTTTAAGTTACAAAAATCATGACTAGTTTCACCTATAGTCAACCTAGTATTTTTGTATAAGAAAGGAATTGATTCCACATTTATGTATAAAAACTGAGCCTAAACTACAACCAATTTTTATTTTAAACTCAAACTATTTAATTCCACTTATTCTACAATTTACCCTAAATATATATCTAATAGGGTTTTTAATCTCTTAAATCTATTTTGGTTATGTCTACATAGTTAAATCAAGATTTCACTTTTTTAACCCTTCTAAAATATACCAAATTTCTAAATCATAATTCCATAATTTATATTTTCACAGAACGTGGTATATAATATTTTCAAAAATAACCATTTTGAACTAGGGTTCTAGAGTTATATTCTTGGCTTTGTGGATAGTTGAGCCATATATAGTGTGCAGTATATAACCCCAGTTTTCTAAATTTTATTATCAATGAAATAAATCCCTATATGAAATTTACCAATATGTTAAATTAATTCATACATCTATAAATTTAAATAACATAACCCTACCTAGTAATTGCAATCATAGCTATGCCCAACTGGTAATGATTTTCTCTAATTTCCTCGAATCCTTTTCTTTCTCCTCTATCTATTGTGTACCCCTAGACATATATTCTCCCCATTTATCTATCTACATTCTTATTTTCATGACAATGTTGGCAAATAGGAATCACAATTGATTACCAAATACAAGCAATTGAATATGCAGAATTAACCAGAATGCACAAGTAACTAGAATTCAGAAATAACACAGAATATGAGAGACAATACACAATCTTGTATTAATACTCATCCAAAAAAGAATATAATAAAGAAGATGCCACTTCTTATCCACACCTCTCAAAGGCTTCCCACACCTCAAGTGTACAGTACTTCTTTCCTCAAAGCTCTCTCTCTTACGGTCCCAACACACAACTCAAACACAGAGGTCGTGTTCACCTCCAACCAGTCAACCCTGCCAACGTCAGTTGGCATGACCAACACTGGTGATTATGACAACAGCATCCTCCTCCATGTCTACATCCAAGTGAAGCTTTTAGCTCCATAACCTAACAATCTCCCACTTGGAGATAAACAGCTGCACTGTACCTATACCTGTACCCCGTCTAATCTATTTCTTGGCTTGTATCCTTCTTCAAGATCAATCCTGAAGACCACCCACCACACAACCTATGGTGCACCTCCTATCATCCGATTAACCTACCACATTCGAACCTACAAACCCATGTAGTGAAGTCTTGACTCTACATAACATGTATACCTACTGCTAGTCCCTCTCAAATACCTAAGAACCCACTTCCCCGAATTGGCTCCTAACTCTCTGACAGCACCCACTGCTTGGGCAAACTCAGGTCTATACCAAACCTCATGTGATTTTAGACACTGAACTATCTAGCCCTTGGTGTGCTCTAGCTTTACATCCTACATATTGAACCTCACCAACACCTGATCCACATCAGCTCCCACTAGAGACAAAATCAACCTGTGATCTTCCATGTCTCTCATGCCAAAGAATTTTGCTGCTCCAAATTCCTCATGACATGCCACTGAACTAACCTTACCTTTAGCTCAGCAAAACCTTATATGTCTGAACTTGTACCAAGCTCATCCTCCACATACAGTAATAGGATAATGTTGCAACCATCATCCACTTGGTACGACAAACACAATGGTTATACTGACATTGACTAAAGCCCTGCTTTATCATCCACTTGGTATCACTTGTCAGCCCTATACCACTATCCTATAGCTTCCTCAAGACCATATGACCTGGCCTTCCATCTCAGGTATCCATTCTCTCTATTCTTTAACCAAGGTATCCATTCATCTCAGTGCTTTCATACCAGTTGGCAACCCTACCAAATCTCTCATTTGGTTCTGCATCATATTCCTACCATGCTCCCACTGTTTCTTGGATCCTTCCTACTCTGCAGTAAGCAACAAGTATAAAGAAGAGGAACAATGAATTTAAGGCTTACTTACCACTTTTAGTCCTCCCCATGGGCATATGAGACTCCTTGATAGCTTGTTATCTACCCAAAATCCATTACAATGATTGACCTTAGTCATGACACAGTCTACATCTGACTGACGTTAGTTTAATGTGCCTATCCTAACTACCAACCCCACTGATGTCAGTGTCTACCTGCTACCAATGTTGGTCCTCCTGACTGATGTCAGTCTTATTGTCACCAACATCGGTCCTCTTAATCGACATCGGTCTTACCCTGCCTGACATCATCAGCTCTGGTCTGCACATGACTGACATCGGTGCCTGTCTGTTCGATGCTGGTTCCCCTTGACCGATATCGATAACTATGTTCGCTTGTGAGTGATGACTTTTTACCCACGAGCTCTCCATGGATCAAAACCCTATCCAAACCACCCTGCTTAGAAGTATCCAGCCTCATCCACTGGTCTCTATCTGTCATCTCCTCCAAGAACACCAAGGCTTTCTAGTTCTTAAGTCTATCAAACACATCTGTCTTCTGCTTAAGAACATGCATCTCCTTCTTACTCATGTGACCAAACCTACAAAGCCACGTCTCTACAATAGAAGAAGAATCAATAATATAAGCAATTAGATAAAGAGTGCCTACTTTCTTACCACCAGCTAATTCAATGCATCCGCTGTGAGAGTTCTTGTGCATCTCTCATCACCCAACTTCCCTGAATAAATTAGCCATATCTTCAACACTGGGACCTGCATGACCTCCTTCAACACCCATGTGTTGGCTGCTTACAATTTTAGCTTCACTTCCCCTTTACCAATTCTTTGGCAAGGCACACCAGCCCCTAAATAAATCTTTCCAAAGTCTCCAAAGACCTTAACATGGAAAAATACTCTATTTCAAGCTACATGGAAAGAGGCAACAAAATCTATAAAACAAGATTCTACTTTATCCAAGAAACATACCAGAGCATCCTGTGTAACAACCCTTATAACATCTACTTCTTTAGTTCCTTCATGCTGATCTTCTACCAACCAATAATCTTTCTTTACCTGCTCTTTCTTTCTATCACACCGTAAGTGACCATTCGTGCTTTTCAATTCCTCTATTCTTAGTGTACTTTCTTCTGCCATTGCTCTACTCCCACTCAATTAGAAACCCCTGAGAGTGACATGTAATCAAACACAAAACATGTTCCCTACAACCTTAGCTCTGATACCACTTGTTGGGAAATATGGAAGCATAATTGATTACCAAATACAAGCAACTGAATATGCAAAATTAACCAGAATGCACAAGTAACTAGAATTCAAAAATAACACAGAATATGAGAGACAATACACAATCTTGTAGTAATACTCATCCAGAAAAGAATACAATAAATAAGATGCCACTTCTTTTCCACACCTCTCAAAGGCTTCCCACACCTCAAGTGTATAGTACTTCTTTCCTCAAAGCTCTCTCTCTTACGGTCCCAACACACAACTCAAACATAGAGTTGGTGTTCACCTCCAACCAGTCAGTATCCACTACTGCCAATACTCTGAGTATATACACATACTCAACCGAGTGCACAACACACTCCAAGTAGATCTCCCATAAACCTGTAACAACCTACAACTCAAATGATCTTACTTTGGAAGGATCTTCCTTGCCTTCCTCTTTGCTCTCTTTCTGAGTACACACTGTACTCCAAGTAGATCCTACCTGATCTTGCTCCCTATTGTGTTGATGTCATCCCTGATCTTGCACACCTACAAATCAATCTAGTTCTGCACACTTGCAAACCTGGATCATGCACCCACATACACCTACAGATCAATGATCTTACTTACCCATGCAGATCTCCTAATGTAGCCATGCACACCTACTAACCAAGATCACACCTACATGAAGAACCCTTCTGATTCTCCAAACCAGTACCCACACTTGGCACTGTGGCACTAGGAGGAACACACCATGCTCTCTTCACACATAGAAGGAGCTAATATTTTCTCTCTTACTCTCTAGCACAAATTACAATACAGCCCATGAGTCTATTATATAGATCTCATGCAAACAATAATTAGACACCTAATTACAATAATTAGATCCACAGCTCGAGACTATAATTAGCCCTCAACATGCAAACACCTAGTTCATTAACTAACTATTTGTGAACTGGCAGTTCTGAACCACACAGGCAACCGACGTTAGTCCCTATCTACCTGGATGTGACCAATGTCAGCCAACTTCTTACCGTCATCGGTTGCTTCTTGTCTGTACCCTATCGATGTCAGTTGGCATGACTGACGCCGGTAACTGTGACAATAGCATCCTCCTCCATGTCTGCATCCAAGTGAAGCTTTTAGCTCCACAACCTAACAGATAATTGAACCTTCCACTATCTCTACCATAATTTATTGTAAACAATGAGATCAATGAAAGAACAGTCATGCAAATCCAAAATAAGGTGTTTACTTTGCAAAGTGGTTCGATTAACACAAGTCAATGCAATCTAATCCTAATTCAAGAACTTTACACATATTACAATCCTTTTAATTATATTTAACATAAACTTCACAATAGTCAATTAAACATTATAACATTTACTAAACACAATGACCATGTTACATCTAATTTAAACATTATAATTCCAAATAGTATTAACTTCCTAATAACCATCTAATCATTATGATTATTAACAATGAATTTATAATAACATTAAAAATTAATTTTTTTAGCATTATAACATGGAATTATCACATTATTATGCCTAATCAACTTATAACCACACTTTGAAAACTAAATCAATTTAAGAATTAACTAGCACACAAGTAATTAAGTCCCTTTTCATTTATTAATGCATTTGTTTTAAAATGCATGCTCCATACTCACATAATGCAAACAAGATACTAATTATTCTAGAGACATTCACACTCCCTAAATTTATAGTAATTCAAGGAAGAAATCATGTTTACAAATTTATTCGCATAAATACTAAAGACAATGGCAAGAATAATTAAAGATACCAAAGCACATGTTAAGGTAACATCATCATGCGAAACAATCTATGACAACATAATTGTAAAGGCACAACCATATTCAAATGAATAACATGATCACAACTGAAAGCATACTATAATCCATTCCAAACAAATAATGATCAAATCATATTATATTATTTATGGTGTGTTTAGGGTTCTTAGTTTTTAGTATGTCATCCCCCAATGCCTCCATCTACTCCACCCTCTTTGATGATTCCCTCCCTCTGTCATAGTCTAAAGGATGGATCTATCCTCTGTCCACCTTGAAATAGTAAAGTTAATTAGCCTAGATTAATATAAAATCCATAGTATACTATTGTAATGAGCTAAATAAACATGATCATCATGTACATAACATATAAGTATAGCTAACTCAACTAGTTAATGATCATGCAAATAAGCTACATATAATTTTCTAGACATTAGTATATAAAATCTAACTTAACCAAAATAGCAATTAGCTAGACAATAACCATAAAATCCACTAATCAATATATTATTAAGTCTATAAAGGAATCGAGATGTGATAGGAGTTTTCTAAGCTGGTAAGTAGGATTTATTATAATTTATTAGTAATTCTGAATTTTGGAAAATAATCATTTTAGATGTGTTTTTGGTACTTTTTCATAGGAGTTAAAATTCTTGTATTAGTGTCCTATATTCCTACATTAATGCCTCAATACAAGGGTCTAATGTTGGATGCTAGAATCCAATGTTTTTATCAATCATAGACAATAGCATATAATGCTTATATCTCACATGAATTCTAGCATCCACTGCTAATGTCTTTTTATTTGTGTATGATTAATTAATATTTATGTACTTTTGGATAAAAATATAATCATTGAAAATTTTTTAGTATTGTTTTCATGATTATAGAAGGATATGCACATTCAAGAGTTCTATCATGGGCAATATTATTTGACATTAACAAAGCTAGGTCTAGATGCAATTGGCTAGGTTGTTATTAATCAGGTAGGGTTGGGTCACATGACCCATTTGGTATATATCCCATATGATATACACCTCCTCACAACCCTAGCTAAGATGTGGAATCTAGATACACATATATTCTAGCTTCCCACTGGCGACATGACCATCACCTTAGAGGATGTGTATTGTATTTTTTGGATACCAATTAGAGATGGTAGTTGAGTCTATAATTAGAATTCTCATGTAAATTTTACCAATCAAAGGGATCTTGAGGTAGAGCTAAGTAGTATGATTCAATTTGATAACATTATTAGAGGTGATTTCTAATAGCTATGAAAGTTTATTTGTGTTTTACTGGCATCATTTATGGCTATAAAGGGTGGGACTATTGGTATTTATTATCATATGTATTATATAGTGTATCACATAGTGTATCATACTAATTTGGATCACACAAGGTATTCATGGGGCTATAATGTACTAGCCCACTTACATAGGGATTTCTATAGGTTTACATTAGAGAATCATGGTGAGTATATTAGAGTGGCAACTCTATTGCATGTATGGGATTGTGCTCATATCATAATGGTATCACATTTTTTGGTCTTCTTCCTATATGGGTTCATCCATAGGTTTTTGTTGAGTGGTGGGTATTACCACATGCTATACTTCATACCATGACAGAGTACATAATTACCTTGGACAATTTATCTCTATATCATATTATGTGGCATCCTTATAGGAATTTTATTGGGTGTCCCAAATATGGACATTAGTTATAGAGCGTCTACATCAATATGTGGATTGATTGATCAATTTCCTAGAGTTATTCTAGTATGACCAAGTTTTATGGTATTTTAGGATTTATTAGGGAGTGCCCTTAACACTGTATCTATTAGAAGCATAATGATTGAGAGAGGGTGAATCAGTCATTAAAAACATTCATTCAATTCAAATTAACATTCTTAAGCCATTCATATAATTACACAGATCTAGAAATCATAATCAACCATATAACAACATGAAACAAGATAACACATCATATATGTGGTAAACCCTCAAGAGGAAGAAAACTCATTGATCTTTTCGAATGAACTGCAATCCTATAAGACAAAAACCAAGAGTTAGTGATGTACCAACTCCATATGGATCACCAACCCCCTAGATGACTCAGCACCAACTCAACCATATGGTTTTTTTATCATATTTAGAATATTATGTTGCTTAACCAAAATATGATGACCACCTCTTCACTCTTCACACTCTTATCCCTCTCAAACTGCCTTCTAAGCCCCTTTGCTCAATTAGGTCTTTTCAAGACTGATTAGGTCATATAATCATGATTTTCATACTCAAACCTCATATTAGATCTTCATTATAGATCTTATATACCCCTATGATGGTTTACATGACCTCCTTCTACTCCTTAATATTGTTTCTCACTAGCTTCCTCTAAGTATACACAAATAGGCCTAAAATTGCCTTATATTTATACAAGCCTCTTGATCATATCCCTCTTGATCAGCCACACACACTTTCCCACTTATATTTTCCATATAATTTGCCTTAGGACATGTTACAACAATAATTAATCACAATATTAGGTTGGTCACAACTCAATAGGCTACATTCCTTCTTTAGGTCTCATGGAGACCTATTAGGCCTTCTTAGTCAGGCATTACACTTTACCTTTCTTAGAACACTTTAAAAATACACACACAATGTAAACACTTAAAATACCACTCAAATATACCCCCACTAATCTCATATTATGTCCATGACACCTTTTATTTCCAATCACCACTTGAAACACTCCATTAGCACTATTCACATTAGGCCTATGTGTACTCAAATACTATATGATCTCTATCATGATTGATAACCTATATGTCATGTAACCAAAACAAAAGAAACATGTTTATATAGTATATATGAAATTAATTTAATATTAATTCACTTGGTATACTTTGGATTAATGAACAACATTGGTCTTACTCACCCTTTAGGTCTCATATAGACCTACTTCATTAGGTTTACTCTCTTGATGTTGAGACTCGATCTTCTTGGATATTATACACACACACACACACACACACACACACACACACTTATCCAACCATAAAAAACCACTAAAATACTTTTAAAATTACTTCTTATTACCTCTTTCATTCTTGGTTATATATGCATCCTTTGTTATAAAATCAATATGGTCTAATTTCAAATATTGGTCTTTCAAACCAATATTTTGACCTCTTTCTTCATAGTCACACCAGATCCAGTTAAGCCATTTTGGATTCAATTTTTCAACCACTTTCACTAAATATAAAACTTTATAAAATAAATTTATAGGAAATTAAACTCCCCAAAAACACCACCATTCACTCTAATGCATCACTCTTTCATGAATTCACATTAAAAACTACCTTTTCACACTACTTGGGTGTTGCACTATTCTTCTTCATTAAGATTGCAAGCAACTAGCCAACTTTGAACACCAAATTTGTAGACATAAAACATGTAACCTATCTATAAACCTTCATTGACATAAACTACATGTCTCAAACTTCATCCTCCATCCATTTTCATACTTTGAATTAGTTAACTCAAACATAAATGTTTGAGAAATTAACACTTTTTTATAGAGTCTACTTGCAGACCTAACAACTCAATCACACCTAGAGGTATTTGGGAGATTTTAATAAACCTAAAATCATTAATATATCCATCCCAATCCATTTTGGGCACTTTTTAACATCTTCAACATTGATTCCTTATTAGGGTTCTAAAAGGGTTTAAACACACTTCCATGGTTAATGATTATTCATAAAGCATATCCCCTCAATCTAAAACTAATGCCTAGAATTTTGAGTTAGGACCATTCTACATATACCATAAATATCTTAATTTCTCATGTATAGGTTTTATGAGCTAACAAACACAATAAAATCTTTATTAGGTTAATAACCCTACTTTTTGTGCACTTAAGAGACCTCAAAGTACTTTTTATTACCTTAACCTTCAAATTTTGACCTAAAACTTCATTAATACACCCAATACAACCTATCACACATCTAAAAAATCTCACATGTTCATACTTGCCTTGGAAACTGAACCTTATGCCTCATTAGGCCATGCTCTCACCACCTTGCTTTCTACATCTAAGTCTTCCCACCTCATTAGGCCTTGAACTAAACTTCAAACCATTCTTCAATCTCCCAATACTTCACTCACATGCTCAAACAATGTCAAACATACTTCTACAACCTTATCTCACCATCAAACCAAGCTTATGCCTTCATATAAGGTTTATTCATGCCATAATTAAGCTTCACAAGACATCTTGTCCTTAAAGACACTCGATATCAATATTTTCTAGCCTTTACGAGCCTGATAACATCTATCTCACCATGCCAGCATGACTCTTCATTCACAATACTAGGCATCCTATGCACATACCTTCTCAAAACACTATTAGGCTCAAGCACTTGACAACTTTGACAATAAGGACCATCCATGATAACCTTCACATCACTCGTGTAGACATAAGAACATATACCAATCATTTCTTACATGATCACATAATGGAAAATAATCCTTTCTCAAGCTTATGTTTACTTACTTCACCAAACTTCATTATGCACACCTTCTCAATAACCTTTGACATCAATGACAACATCAATGCCAAACCTCAACAATAAGAACAATGTTCAACAATCTCCCCCTTTTTCATTGATGGCAAACACACTCAAAAAACTATGGAAACCATATCTAGATATGGCTCTTGCCTTTTCTCACCCTTTTCAATCTTTCTCCCCCTTTGATATTAATGACAAAGGTCACCTAGAACTAATGTAATCACAATTTCTCCCCCTGAGGTGATACTACTTCTCAAAGACACTAGACGGTACACAATCTTCAAAAACTATGGCAACCTCTCTTAAAAACTACTCTCAATTAGGTCACTTTTCCCTCATTCTAAACTATCTTCCCTTTTTAGACCATTCTCCTAGGTGGTCCATAAAAAACTCAACAAACATAATCTATGAAGAATATCATATGCATACTCCCCTTAACTCCATGCATACCTTTATTTTGATATCAAAATAAATCACTCTCTTTATAAATAACTCAAAACTACCAAGATCCCCCTTAGACAAAGCATATCTCCTTTAAATGAACTAGGAATTCAAGATCACTTACCTTCTTTGACATGACTGAAGAAGATCAAACTCTTGATCACACACTTGGATACCACACTCTTGACACTAACTATAGAATTAGGGATTCCCCTTTATCTTCATATCTCAACATATGAGTCAATAGGACTCTTAAACCGTCATTATCTTTTTTCAATCATCTTGACACCAATACCCCTTCTTAACATAGATCAAGCTAGAATCTTCTCTAGATGAAACCTTATTTAACTACAACCTCATGTTTCTATTTATATAATAATGTCTCCATGAATCCTAATGGAGCCACCCCTTTTCATAGGGTATTAAAACACCATGAACTTTGGATATTCCTAGATCTCTAATCCACCCTTATTAGCTATCTTGCAATCATGAGACTGATAGTGTCTCTTTAGAATCCACTTAGTCTTGACTTAAGAAATTGACTCATCCACCTTATCATCCTTATTCTTCTCTTTGACTACCTTATCAATAGATGTAGATAACAAGTGTTCTTGATATTCTTTCACTTTTGATCTTTGATCTACCTCAATAAATTGTCCACCTTGGTTTATGGACTTATCATAACTCACTTTGACTATCTTTGTCTTCCATACTTTGGTTTTTTCTTTTTCTACCTTCTCCATAGGATTTGACTTCTTGATCCACTTCTTAGTGGCATAACTAGGCACCTTCCTATCTTGATTGATCTTCCTCAAATGCCCCATCTTGTAGTCCATTACAATATGACCAACTTAGAAAAAACAAAATTACTAATATTAATTATTGATTGATTACTCCTCTCATGGTCCAATGATAACTCATCCCTTGAGACTTTTTTACAATCACTTAATCTAAAACCAAAGATATGACAAGAAAAATAATAAACATTGAAAGAATTAGAATACCTCATAGCATTGGGTTATTGGATTGGTCTCTTCATGTTAAATTTTAAGTTGGTACTCTTGACTTGTTTTGACTTATAACACTCTTTCTCAACCTTTTTCATCTTGTCTATGAGTTTTTCATGCTCAACCTTCAAGGAAACTAGCTCTATCTTCAATTTATCATACTCAAGTTATTATGATCTAAACTTTGTATTGACACCTTCTAACTGATTCCTAGGATCCTTGATGATATTCTCGTCCCTTTTGGCTTCTTTGACCCAGTCACTCTTTAAGGTACATATCTATTCTTTAATATCCTTGACCATGTATCTTAACTCGTGCTTCTTCTTATTTTTTTGCTTTAAATCATCTAGGGTACTTATGAGCTTAGTTTTAAGGTCTACTTCATCTTCTCCTTCTTCACTATCATAGTAGACTTCATCATACATGTTATTTTCTTGATTACTAAACATATTATGCTTCTTTAGATCACTTTCAAGATGTTAGGCCTACTTCAAAGAACCATGATCTGATGCCAATTTTTGTAAGCACAATGAATGAAAGTCGGGGTGAATCAGTCATTAAAAAATTTCATTCAATTCAACTTAACATTCATGAGCCATTCATATAAGTACATAGATCTAGAAATCACAAGAAACCATACAAGAGCATGAAATAAGATAACACGTCATATATGTGGGAAACCCTCAAGGGGAAGAAAAAAAAATAATATTTATAATTGGACTACAGTCTTATAAGATAAAAACCAATATTTAGTGAAGCACCAAGTCCACATGGAGCACCAACCCCAACTAGCCAAGCACCCACTTGATTAGGCTTTAGAAAACACCCACTTGTAAGGAGGAACCAACCCCCTAGATGACTTAGAACCAAATAAGACACCTAATTTGTTTGATTATCTTCAAAACACTATGTTTCTCAACCAACATATGATGACCACCTCTTCAACTCTTCACACTCTTATCCCTCTCAAACTGCCTTTTAGGCCTCTTTGTTCAATTAGGTCTTTTCAAGATTGATTAGGTCATATAACCTTGATCTTCATACTCATACCTCTTATTATATCTTCATTATATATCCTCTATACCCATTTTATGGTCTACATGGCCTCTTTCTACTCCTCAATCTTCTTTCTCATTCATTTCCTCTAAGCATACACAAATAAGACTAAAACTACCTTGTATTTATACAAGACTCTTGCACATATCCCTCTTAGTTGACCACACACACATTACCACTTATATTTTCCAAATAATAGGCCTTAGGACATGTTGAAAAAATAATTAATCACAATCTTAGGTTAGTCACAACTCAATAGGCTACATTCCTTCTTTAGGTCTCATGGAGATCTATTAGGCCTTCTTAGTCACACATTACACTTTGTCTTCCTTGGAACATGTTAAAACTCCACACACAGTATTAAAAAATTAATATAACACTCAAATAGACCCCCATAATCTCATCTTAGGTCCAACCACCACTTGAAACACTTTATTATCACTATTCACATTAGGCCTGTGTGTACTCAAATACTATCTAATCTCTCTCATGCTTGATCACTATATGTCATGTAACTAAAACATAAAAAACATGTTTATAGAATATATATGACATTAAGGTAATATTAATTCACTTGGCACACTCTGAATCAAAGACCAACATTGGTTTTACTCACCCTTTAGGTCTCATAGAGACCTACTTCATTAGGTCTATTCTCTTGATGTTGAGACTTGATCTTCTTGTCTATAGATATCCTTATACAACCATTAAAACCCACTCAAATACATTTCCAATGAATTTTTATTACCTTTTCCATGCTTGGTCAGATCTACACCCTTTGTTCATACCTTGAATCCCTCTTTAGGATAGACTACCTTTTTAGGCATGTACACCTCAAAAATTGTCTTGAAAGAATGAAGTTCAATCACTCCTTTAATATCTATCTCATGAAAAATTAAACATATATACATATACCAAATGACTTGATGAATATCCCTAACTATTATAATGAAATTACTTAGATTTTCACATATAATGATTTTATATCACATAGAATAAGAAAATATGAGAGATCAGACAGTAATAATTAACATCAGAGCAAAATACTAGATAATATAGCAAAGCCACTTCAAGGGGGAAACCTCCATAATAATGTACTAAGAGAAAAATACTTAACATGATGATCAAAAAATAACCATTACCTCTTATATATAGTCTCTTATCCATAGTTATTCCATAGGATGACCTAACTAAGAACATAGAGAAATGTAACAAGAATATAAAAGAGGTATGTAAGCCACACGTCAGCCACACATATCCCAAGACATACCAAAGGTTAAGGGTGTAGCATGCCCCTTCCCTTAAAAAAAATAATTTCCTCAATGTTGAGTCAACTAAGGATGTTGTTGTATGAATGATTCATCCTCCTAAGTGGCATCTTCACAGGGTAGATTCTTCCATTTGATCAAGTACTCCTTAATCATTCTAGATTGCAACTATGTAGTGCACACTTGAAGTATCACCTCAGGATCATGAATAACTCTTCCTTACTCATCCAATAATGGTAAATCATTTTAAGTAGAAACTTTTTGTCCAATGACTTTCTTTAGGCATGATACATGAAATACTAGATGTATGCGAGTGGAGGAAGGAAACTCTAACTTGTAGGCCAGACTACCAGTTTTTTGCAAGATTTGATAAGGCCCATAATACTTAAGGGATATATTTATATCCTTTTTATATTACTTCAAGGACATCTAATTATATGGTTGTAATAAAACAAACACCCAATCACCAATGTCAAAATTCCTCTCACTCCTATGTTGATATGCTTGTTATTTCATGTGATTTTAGGCCATGTCTAAATTTTTACACAAACTAGCAAGGACCTCATGTTGATGGTGAATATGTTATTCAACTACACAAACCTTAGGATGGACCTTCAAGGTTAAAGTGATGGATGGAGGGTGGTATCCATATAGTTCCAGAAAAGAAGACATTTTAGAAGAACTATGAATAGAAGTAATATACCACCACTCAGAAAGAGGCCACCAATGAACCCATTCATCCTATTTATCAAAATAAAAAAAATAACAAAGATATCCTTCCAAATATTTTTTGACTACCTTAGTGTATCCATCTGATTGAGGATGATAGGATGAACTATGAGCCAATTAGGTGCCCAAACATGCAAATAACTCAGTCTAAAAACTACTAGTGAAGATGGGATCTCTATCATTGACAATGATCTTAGGGGTACCATGTAATTTTTGAACTATATTGACAAAATTATAATCTACTATACTAGCAAAAAATGGTTGTGATAAAGAATAAAAATGACAATACTTACTGAGATAATCTACCACAACCATGATAACATTTTGACCATTAGATCTCCATAACCCTATAATGAAATCCATAGACACCTCTTCCCAACATTGGCTAGGGATGGATAAAGGATGTAAAATACTTGGGTTTTTGATGGTTTATCCTTTATTTTGTTGATATATCATGCATTCAACCACATATTTTGAGACATCCCCCTTGAGTCCTTCCCAAAAAAATCTTGCTTGATTCTATGATAGGTTTTCAAAAATCCTTAATGACCCCCAATTGGAGTTGCTTGAAGTTCCTAAAAGAATTTTTATTTAAGAAGAGAATTCTTACATAGGTATAATCTATCTTTATACCATAAAGCATCACCCTTTCATGTGAATTTTTCAAATCCACCCAAACCTTACTAAATATTTTGAATCAAATCATGGGTAGCATTATCCTTGTCTCAATCTGATCATGCTTCCTCTAGCCAATATACCTATAGAATGGTCATAGCATATAGAAATGCATCAATTGATTCATCCTTCCTATATAGTGCATCTACCACTACTTTATCCTTTCCTTTCTTGTAAACTATTTCAAAATCATAGCCTAACATCTTAGTTACCCATTTCTATTGTTCTTCAGATGATAACCATTACTCCAAAAAATAATTTAGATGATCATGATCAGTCTTTACCTAAAAGTGACAACCCATCAAATAAGGCCTCCATTATTTGACTACATAAAAAATGGCCATCATTTCCATCTCATAAATGGGCTTGTGCTGATTTTTAACCTATAGTTGACAACTTTCAAATGTAAGTGGTCTACCTTCTTACATGAGTACATCACCCATACCATACCTAGATGCATCACATTCAACCACAAAAGTCTTAGAAAAAACAAGAGTAGACAACACGGGAGTGGTGCACATAACCAATTTCAATTGTTCAAATGCCCTAGTAGCTATATCAGTCCACTAAAAGGAGTCTTTGTTCAACAAAGATGTTAGTGGGGCTCCAATGCTACCATAATTTTTGACAAACCTACAATAGTAACTAGTTATCCCCTAAAATCCACTTAGTCACTTGAGTGTCTTAAGAATTGGCCAGTCCACCATTTCTTGTATTTTTTAGGATCCACTTTTACTCTTATATGTGAAACTAGATGACCCAAATACTCAACCTTACAAGTTCCAAAAGTAAATTTGGAAGTTTTGGCATATGAATAATGTTGTTTCAAACTTGAGAGTACCTATTTTACATGGTGAAAATGATCTTCCCAATTTTTACTATAAATAAGGATATCATCAAAAAATCCCAAAACAAATTTCTCAAAAATGGCCTAAAAATAGTATTCATCAAACTCTAAAATTTGGATGGTGAATTTTTTATCCCAAAATGCATAACCAAAAACTCATAATGGCCCTCATGAGTCCTAAAAGTAGTTTTGGGTATGTCTTCATCATGGACCCTGATTTGATGATACCCAGAACACAAATCTAACTTGGTAAAATAAAGATCATTATTTAATTTATCTATCAAATCATCAATGATAGGAATATGAAACTTATCTTTGATAGTGTACTTTTTGAGTTCCTTATAGTCAAGGCACATCCTCTTTATTTCACACCATGACAAATGGTGAAGAATATTCACTTTGGCTATGGTGAATGATTCCTATGTCTAGCATCTCTTGTACCATCTTTTCAATTTCACTTTTCTAGGCATATGGATACTTATATAGCCTGATGTTGGGTGTTGTACTACCAAGAATAAGTTTGATAGCATGATCATGTGTATGATTAGGTAGAATTCCTTTTGACATGTCACCAAAAATAATCGAATGGGCATCAATCACTTATTTTAGATCAAGAAGTCTAGATGACTGAGTTGGATGAACTTCCATAGGAAAAAAGTGAGCTATAAAACCTTTAGCACCCTTTCATAGAATCTTTGTCATTTTATGGGAGCTAACAAGTTGTGGATATTTGTCCCTTAATCCCCTTAGCTCAAATGTCCTTCCCTCAAAATGAAAATGCATGAATAATTCCTAAAAATTCATCTCAATAGTGCCCAAAGTGGTGAGCCATCGTACTCCTAGAATAATATCAGTTCCACCCATGGGAATAACAAGCATAGGAAAATGCAACAAGTAATCTCCAATGGCTAGCTTAATACTATGGCATTTTATTGAGTAGATAATAGTACCACCATTCAAAATCATGACCTAAAATTCTAGAATAGGATAAATGAAATAGTTCAAGTGAGCAGATAACTTATTGTTGATGAAGTTGTGTGTGCTCCTAGAATCAAGAAAAATAGTGACCTTTTATTTTTTTAGGAAACCCATCACCTTAAGAGTTTGTGTATTACTAATACCTAAAATGGCATGATAGAGTATAGTAGGCTGAGAGTCTTCAAATTCCTCCTAAGGACCTTCTTCATCCTCACCAAGTGCCTCATCATCATCATCATCATTGGCACCTTTGATGTAAAATAGCTTATTTTCATCACCATGATGGTATTTTCTCCATTTTCTGTCACAACCATAACACAACCCTTTGGCTCACTTCTCCTTAATTTTTTGAGGTGTCAATCTGGTGGGTTGAGTATATGATGGTGCTAGAAAGGTGAAATCACAACTAGTAGTGAAGGTTTTCTATTTGACCATCTCTTTTTCCCAAATAATGTATGCCCATGAAGTATTTTTTGATACAAATGTTGGGTTAAACATTTGAACTTCCAACTAGATGTTATCTTTGAGACCACCCAAAAATAGATTAGTCAAATTTTCCTCAGTGATGTCTTCCACCCATAAGGATAGATTCTGAAATTGATGAATATAATATTTCATAGCTTTCATTTGCCACAATTTGGCTAACTAACTAAATTAGTTCTTAGAGACATTATTTTGATAGTGAGCCAATAACTCATCATTGAAAATATACCATGTAATAGGATCCCATTCTTTTTTTTTGCATATAACTAATGATACCAAATGAACTACTCAAGTTTTAGATATAGAGATGCCACTATCACCTTTTAAGAACTAGGAGTTTGATGTAGATTAAATAAATTCTCAAGTTGGGTAATCCAAGTGAGAGGATCCTTACCACCAAACTTACACATGTCTACTTTGGGCAACATCGATTTCACACAAAAAGTAGAGATGTTGGTGTTGAGATGAGGAGGACCCAAATGATGAAGTGAAGGGTTGTTTGACTGTAACTAAGATGAAAGAGTACCCAATGAATTAGTGATATAATTTAATTGAATTTAAACCCCATTAATCTCTTTGTGCATCCCTAAAACATTAGTTTGAACTACAATAAAGTCATCATGTCACACCAAGCCCTTTATGTCAACCTAAAGTTCAGAAATCAATAGATCTAAAGTTTTAAATTCTATGTCATCAATAGAAAGAGTCTTAGGAGTTTATTTCACCCCTTTTCATACTTGTGTAGACTATCCAAATACAAACCCTAGGAGGTTTTTTGCCTTGAAAAAAGTGTACTAGGGTATGGTACCATTATGATTGCCTCACCAAGATGAATCTAATGACTACCTTTATGCACTAGGGTAAAATAATTTGGCATAAAAAAGTATACCATTGTAATATACCATTATGATTATCTAATCGAGATGAATCCAATGAATACAATTGTGCAAGGTGAAAAAAAAATCTAGACTTTTTTTTTAAATGTTTTTTTTCAAAAAAATGTTTTGAACAATACTTCACTAACAAAAAAAAAATCTCAAATAATAAGTTATGTTTTTTCTTTGCTTCCCTTCACAAAATTCACACCTCACCAAATCCAAAAAAATTACACAAGAAAATTTCCCAAATCAAAGCTCTAATACCACTATAGTGAAATTACTTAGATGTTTGCATAAAATGATTTTATGTCACACAGAATAAGCAAATATGAGAGATCACACAAAAATAATTAATAGTAAAGTAGAATAATAGATAATATAATAAAGCCACTTCAAGGGGGAAACCTCCATAGTAATTCACTAAGATCGGAATACTTAACATGATGATCAAATACTAACCATTACCTCCTACATATAGTCTACTTAGTTATGGTTATTCCATAAGTTGACCTAACTAAGAACATAGAGAAATGTAACAAGAATATAAAAGAGGTATGTAAGCCACAAATCAGCCACACATTTCCCAATACATGAAAAATTTTAATTTCATAGTAACTTCTTGGAATAACTTCACTTAGAAATTAATGGCTCAAGAACTCTAAAACTTGCTCACTCAAAATTGCTAAAATACTCAAAAAAATTATCATAAGGAATTAGATTTCAACCACCTATGTATACATTTTTATTGATAATTTATGCATTAAAATGATCATATGACATATTTATATCATCCTCTAATTAAAAAATCACAATATATAATGTAAAATATTGGTCTTACAGACCAATTCCTTGACTTACAGTTTCACAGTCTAATTCTAAACAAACAAGTCATTTTGTGAACACATTTTATTCACTTATACTAACATCCAAAACTTTTACCAATAATTATCATGACTAAAAATTCATTAATAAAAAATTCATGCACTACATTACATAACTATTTCATTAATTTATACTCAAATCTAACTTTTCATTACTGCCACTCAGAACTACCAAGACTATTAAAAACATAGTCATGAAACATTGACCTTATAACACCTGCATAGGTAATTTAAAAGACTTAAAATTCATGAAAATGATTATTTGAAATTTAAAAAACATATTAAAATACAAAATAAATATGTTCTAATGTCAAATATTAGTCTTGTATAAAAATATTTTGACCTCTCTCCTCAAAGTCATACTAGAATAGATAAGCCATTTTGGCTTCAAATTTTCAACCCTTTTCACTAAATATAAAACCTTATAAAATGCATGTAGAGGACATTAAATTCCTAAAAAATTCCAAAATTCACTCCAATGCATCACTCCTTCACGAATTTACATTAAAAACCACCTTTTCACACTGCCTGGGTTTTGCACTATTCTTCTTCATTAGGCCTACTAGTGACTGGCCAACTTGGAACACAAAATTTGAACACCTAAAACATATAAACTATCCATAAACCTTCACGGACATATAATATATGCCTCAATTTTCATCCTCCATCTATTTTCATATTTTGACTTGGTCAACTCTAACTGTTATAGCAAATCTCTAAGAAATTGGCCAACTTGGAACACAATTTGAACACCTAAAACATATAAACTATCCATAAACCTTCACAGAAATATAATATATGCCTCAATGTTCATCCTCCATCTATTTTCATATTTTGACTTGGTCAACTCTAACTATTATAGCAAATCTCTAAGAAATTAGAACTTGTTTGTAGGGTCTACTCACACACCTAACAACTCAATCACACCTAGAAGTGTTTAGGAGAGTGAATACAACCTAAAATTACTTATCTAGAAATCCCAATCCATTTTGGGAAATTTTTATCAACATATTCAACATCAGGTCCTTATTAGGGTTCTAATAGGGTTTAAACACATTTCCACTATTAAAAATTATTCATAAAGCATATCCTCTCAATCCAAAAACTAATGCCCAAAATTTTGAATGAGGACCCTTCCCCATATACAAAGAATATTTTAGGTTCCCATCCATAGATTTTATGAGATTAGAAACATAATAAAATACTTCTCAAGTTGAGAACCCGTCATTTTGTGCACTCAAGAGACCTCAAAGAACTTTTTATTGCCTTAATCTTAAAAATTTGACCTATAACTTCACAAATACACCTAGGAAAACCCATAAAACATAAAAAATCTCACATTTTCATACTTGCCTTGTAAACTAAACCTTGTGCCTCATTAGGCCATGCTCTCACCACCTTACTTTCTATATCTAAGTCTTCACACCTCATTAGGCCTCGAACTAACCTTCAAACCTATTTTTAAGATCTAAATACTTCACTCACATTCTCACACAACATCTCACATGCTAAAAAAATGTCAAACATCCTTATATAACCTTATCTCACCATGCAAACAAGCTTATGCCTTCACACAAGGTCTCTTCATTTTATAACTCAGCTTCATAAGACACATTTTCCTCAAAGACACTTGACATCAATCTTCTATAACCTTTATAATCCTAAGAACATCCATCTCACCATTCCTCTTCATGCATGATATTAGGTATCCTATGCACATACCTTCTCAAGACACTATTAAGCTCAATTACTTGACAACTTTGACAACAAGGACCTTCCATGCTAACCTTTACATCACTCAAGTAGACATAAGAACATGTATTAATCATATCTTACATGATCAAATAATGGCAAACATTCCTCTCACAATCTTGTGCTTACTTACTTCATCAAACTTCACTATGAAAACCTTCTCAAGAACCTTTGACATTAATGACAACATCAATGCCAAACCTCAATAATAAGAATAATGCTAACTAGTATCCATGGCATTAGACGGTAGGAGTGGTTATAGGCTACATGATATGCCTACACCTACTACTATAAAAATATCCCCATACCTAGGTAATGAATGATATCTCCAAGTTCCCCTAGTATCAAGATACAATGTAGGGTATACTAATGGGTATGTGTAGTGGTAGGCTAGAACCTCATGGCCTTTATTATTTCTTAATATAGTTTCATTTCTAGGTGCCATTTCTATGGCATAAGGTGGTGGTGGAGGATAGATAGGTGGTGAGGCTATAAATATTTCTCTTGATGAGGTGGCCATCAGGGCCACATGTGAGTACCTTAGTTTTAATTTTTTTGTATTTGATTCAGTTATAAAATTAATTGGTTTTTATATACATCAATAATTAGTGTCATATGTGAAATTGTGTAGGTAACTAGGAGAGGTCAACCATGGTGTATCGGGTGATATAGGACCTCACTCATAATATGCCTATGGATGTATCAAAAGATGGATTTATTAAAAGTTGTTAACATTGTCAATGTGCAAGCACTATTATTTTATATTATTATGAGATTTGTGGCATCATACCATACTATAGTCATGGTGTAATGAGGAGTTGTGTGTAGAGCTAGATAGATGGGGCATCCCACATCTAAGTTTCATTAAAATTATGTAAATGTTCGTTGATCACTATGAATATTTGATATGGGATCATGAGGAGATAGTGAAGTGGATAGCTACTTTTGAGGAGAGAGTACTCATGTTATCATGGGCATAAGGACCATAGTTTTATCTTGGTACATCTGCATCTAGAGGTACTATATTTTTAGAAGTTGATAGTGATTAGGAGTATAACTTGAGGGATATGCCCCAATTTATGATTGATATGATTATTTGTATAAACATTATATAAACTTATATATATATATATATATATATATATATATATATATATATATATATATATATATATATATATATATATATATATATATATGACATTATTTACATGGTTTTATTTTGTGTTGAATGGATTTTCACTATTTAATTTTTTATTGGTCCTTATATAGTTTTTTAATTGCATTTATTTTTGTGGTGAATGTTAGGATTTGGTAAATTTGTGTAACAATTATGTTTATTTTTGGAATGCATGTATTATATTATCAATATATATATCATCATATTTAGTTAAATATATATGTGTATAAGAATGCCTTAATATAATGATCAAGTGAAAATGGGACCATAGATGGTGTTTTTATAGTCATCTCTAAAGTATCTATAGAAATATCCTGTAAAGGTGTATGTATATGTTTCAGTACCCATATTTGATGTTTAAGTTTACCACTCCCTATGTCTATTTATGAATCAACTAATCAACCAATGGTTCTTTGGAAGGATCATTATGGGAGAGATTAGTACGAGGAGAGAGTATACTTAGATATAGACTTCTATTATAAGTTATCTTTTGTGAAGGTTGATAGACCATGCATTCCTCATAGGGATCAGCATGGGTTATCTTTATATTTTTAGATGAGCCTCTAGCATAAATATGTGGAATAGGTATAGATATGTCTTTTCGATATGTAATTATTCTATGATCAGCCAATTATATAAGCTTTTGTTCAAGAGCAAAACACTCATTATCTTGATGATCATTAATACCATGATAAGTGTAGAAGTGTTATCCTTTTACCTTCTCAAAAAATTGAGGTGGATAATGTGAATTATAAGGGAGTATTATATTATATTTTATCCAACAAAGTTTTTAATATGTCACTTGGTCTATCTCAATACCAATCAAACTGAAGAGGCTACCATTTTGTAGTTGTACATGGTCTACTATGGGAGATTTTATGTAATCATGTTCCTTTCCTTTGTTTCATACCTTTATTGTTTGTAGTGTGATATATGGATCTAGTTTTATAGAAGGATTTTGAAGTGGTTCAAGAGTTTTTGTAACTTGATTATATAACTTGGAAACAATATTTTTACCATGTTTTGGTTTGAATGGATAAACAGGCAACTTGGTTTGTGTATTCATTAGAATGCATGGATATTTGTGTACATCCTAGTATAATATATTGAATAAATTAAAGGGATTATTAATTATCTTTATCTTAGTGGAGAAATAAGACCTATGATAAATATGAATTTTATTTCCAAATTTTAGGGTGTATAATGTAAGGAATACAAAACATCCTTAAATTAAATAATATAATTTTGTATATGTTCATTTTTTATTTGTGTCAATGTTTGTAAATGTTCCAATGGTGATTTAGGTAAGTTATAATGATGAAAATGTGATATAAATACATCTTCAAGTTTTTTTTTAAGTTGATAACAATTATTTTTCAAATTATATAACCAATCAAGATCCCCTTGGGTTAAGCTATGATAAAAAGCCTTTAAGAGCAAGCTTCCATTTTTGGCCCAATATTCAAAAGAGTTTGTATACTATTACAAATTAATAGAAATATCCCCTTTACCATCAAAGGAGGATAAATTAGGCATATTTTTTTTTGAAGGATAAAGATACTCAAGCACATCCATTTCAAGAGGTTGCTCTTAATGTATTCTCCTCAAGAATAGCTTCATGAGAAGAAATTTGTAATTTA
Organism: Torreya grandis; assembly: GCA_037957365.1. NCBI lineage: Eukaryota > Viridiplantae > Streptophyta > Pinopsida > Cupressales > Taxaceae > Torreya > Torreya grandis. The sequence continues at coordinate 49,592 of JARHVA010003664.1, read as the reverse complement.
AGAGTATTTAATTTTTGTTGCAAATTTCAAATGGTATTCTCAATAGATAACATGTCACAAGAATAATTTCAGGCTTTTTATATCAGTTTTATACTACCAGTTATATATAACATAGGAATGATGGATTCTTTATCATTCTATAAAATAGGCTCATCACATGATTTTTTAATATTTGGTAATGAAACACCCATGTCTAAAGATGTAGGTGTAACTTGTGTAATAACACAAAGTTTAATATTATTATCATTTTAATGTGATAAATTGATTGAAATTTTATGACATACCAGAGTAGGAGGGATAATTTCCATTTTATTTTTAGGCACACTCTATTTTTGATAAGAAAATTCAAAGGAGGAGAGGTAAGAAAAATTTACTATGTCATGTACTACATCAAGAAATGTAAAGATGTCACTTTTACTTTGATTTTTAGTGTCACATCCTATAGAAAGAGGATTAAGTAATATGATATCACTTATAATTTAGGCTCAACATTGTTATGTGAGAAAATAATATTGACATAACTATCATTTTCATCCTTGTTATATGTCTTAAGAAATTATTTCATTAGGAAACCTTTGGGAAATATGGTTTTTTGTTACTTGAATTTACATGTTTTTACCTTCACAAAATATACATCAAATATATTTGGGAAATTTTGTTGTGTTTATAAATAATGTAGGTTGTGTAGTTATTTCCTATAGATGTTTAGATGCACTCTTATTTTTTTCTTCGATCAACATAATGGGAGATATGGGACATGTAATTTATTCCTCAAAAATTAGAGGGGAAGAAAAAAGTTGACTATTTTCATTTGAATCATGAAAAGGAATGGAATTTTCAAAACTATAATTATTTGGGGAAGGAGAGATACACTTGATTTTGTCAATATTTTCCTTATGATAAATAGTGGAGGAGCATTCAACTTCTTTGACATTTTCAAAAAATGGAAGCGGAGAATTACACTCACTTGTTGAAATAACTAAAGAGGGTATGGATGCAAAAGATTTATTTTCAACATTAGGAATGGAATAATTTTGCATATTTGTTATCTCTTCAATATCATGAAACAAAATAATAGGAGAGGTATCATAATAAATGGGTCTTCTATCACATTCATAACTAAGAGTGTAAACATCATGATCACTACTTTGCTCAGTTATATTTGCATTTGCATCATCAATTCTTTCATTGTCATAGTTTTAATTAAAAGTGGATTTCTCAAAAATTTGGTGCTCTTATAGGTCTTTATATGCAATACATTGATCATCATTTGGATTAAATAAATTATCATAATTTATCTTCCATTCATAACCTTCCATGAAAAACTCCATAAAGGTTAAAATTTACTTTAAGATGACTACCAAACACACAACAAAGAGGACCAAAACAAGAATGTAACTTATCATTCCTAATCTATGCCCATATTAGTGAGGGAGAAATTATATCTGGAAATAAACTACAAAAAACTAAGGTGAACTTTCAAAGAAGGTGGAAATCCTAATATGCAAACTAGGGTTTTGGTTTAACAAATAGAGGACGGGTTCCCTAAATGTTTTAATACATTTGGTTTCATAATAAAAGCATACAATAGATAATTTTTTTTTAATTATAATCAAGTATTTTTCATATTTCAATAATATAATACAATGTTTTGACAATATATCTCATTTAGGCATGTGCAATAAATATAGCAAGTATAAAGAACTAAGGGATAAATAGAGTGTATTTTGTTTGTTATCCTATTCTAGATTGTGGAAATAATCAAGAATTGTCATAGGACTTTCTTAAAGGTATAGACTTTATTCATTATGTATTTTAACTATTTTTAACTTATGGACAATTGTTTCAATTTGGTATAGTAATGTTGATGTTATGTCCACCTTTAAAGCAAGTGTTTAGTGAGATATATACACAAGAATGACTTCAAATATATACCAAACCTAAGTTTCCCCATATTTAATTATTTTATGCCATAATTTATGTGTATCTATGTGTTATTTCTATAAAATAAGCAACCCTAGATCCTTTAGATTACACCTCTTAAAACCTAGTAAAAAGGGGTTAGTAATGTGAGTTGAGATAGCCCTATCAACCCCATTTTGTTGCTAAGTGTTACCTATGTGGACAATCCCCTTAAGAGGGCCTTAGACTCACATTTAGGTATCACTCCTATATATGTGTCTGTAATTATAATAGTGAAACTCTATGCTCTTTTTCCTTGTAACCCTTGGTACAAGTGATGTAATAATATATTTGACCTTTTGAATGCTTCAGATATTTGATTCATTATTTAAGTACAATTTGATAGCTTGAAATAAATAATACTTTCTAATTATAGAGTTCCATTATCAAATTTGTAGGAGTGTTAATTAGAATATAGCCTTTATATATACATAGGAACCTTTTGAATTTAAATTATAACATATTGACATGCAAAAATTTGACCATAGGATTGGAAAAGAGGGCTAACAAAATGGTCACAAAGCAAAAGATAAAGAAAAATATAAAAATATTAGCCTAAACAGTTTTGTCAAAGATGGACACTAACATCAATGCTAATTTCTAGGATGGATTCAAGTGTCTAGGGGCCAAAAACATATTAAAAATAGGAAAAATAGAAATGGATCCCTAACATACATTACATGAACATAAATAAACATAGTACACATACCCAAGGGGTAGGTAAATCAAGTGAAATAAAATGGAATAGAAGAAGTCCATGAGATACTACATCACTATATGTCTAATTCTTGGTGAATATATATATATATATATATATATATATATATATATATATATATATATATACATATACATACATATATATATATATATATATATATATATAAGATAAGAAGAATATAAGTATGTGTACTTTTACTAAAAGGAGTGCCTATATTCCCCCTTTAATCTAGTAATGTATAAAAAATTAGAATTACTAGTTTAAAGGAAAAGAAAATGTATATTTTGGTGTGGACAACACACCTTATCTTTGTTTGAGTTTTTATTCAATATTTATTTCAAACATCACCTACAACCAAGAATATTAAAAAAATGTAAATTAGAATATAAAATATGTATGTAAGCAATAATAAAAAATAAAATAAAGAAAGAGTATGGGTAGAATACACATGTATGTGTTATGTGGTAAATGATTCTAGAGTGATGGAAACTAGAGAAGTAGATACGGGGCTTGCAAACTCATCCATATTATATCTAGGAAGATGAGTGAGCCTACAAGTGTTCAAGTGTGTTACACCATGGTGGTGTTTTATTTGGTGTAGGGAGAGTTGGGAGGTGATCATTCCCCAAACTGAGAATAAGAAGAGTGGTGCTTCAACCATCGAAAGTATAATTTCCCACAACTCTAATGTAAAATATACATGTATATGTATATCTCAATATAGAGCTATTTATGTAATCAATTTCACCCAAGAAACTTTGTGATACTAGGTGATTTAATCCCTCCAATCACACAAAAAATAAAACCTAATTGTTGTAAATGGGTAAGTCTCAATATAGTCCATGAAAGTTTGATAGAAGTATTAATACATCGGGGTATCAATACATAAAAATTTTATGTTGTGGTAGCAGTCCATAAAATTATTTTTAAATCTGAAATTAGTCTATATTTACAATATTAGTCACACATTGCATAGCATATGCACCTTGGATATGCCTCATGCTGAAACTATATATAGAAAATGGTACTAGTGTATAGAAGTTTGCCATAACTATGAATTTGAATCATATACTATGTACATTTTTTCTTATCTATAAACAATGTAAGAGTGGATAACATGCTTCCAAGATATGTCCCCACTATGTGTTACATCATGATTTATCATTAAGCAAATTTACTTGAATATTTATGGATTTTTATGGTTGATAATTTGATTTGATTATTACTTAACTAAGGTGTAAGTCATATGTTGTTATGGGATAGTTGTATGTTGTTTTGATTACATGATGTCATTTCTATGAGATAGTTGTATTGTATATTATTTACATTGTTATCATGTTAATTTGTTATTATAACAGTATTTTATGATATATTTCATGATGTTACTGATTAACTACCTTCTTGTCATGATTTTGATGTAGGAGAGATTCATCCTTCAGAGCATGATTGAGGGAGAGTATCATTGGATTATATGGAGGTGTTGGGGGATCATAGATGTATAGCTAGAACCCATTAACAAACCACATTATATGGCACTCATAATGTGCATTGTTTGAGTTGTTAGTTTTAGTACATTTTTTATGTTATTTACATTTAGATAATTGATTATACAATAGCTCAATTTAATGTTTATGTGGAATTAATCTTTTTTGATTGCATTGTGGATATTATATGTATATTTAGTGTATAATGTTTTAGTATGATTATGTCATGTTATTGAATTCATGATTGTTAATGCTATGAGAATGTAAATTGATGTGAATAGTATATGGTTACTACCACATATAACCTAACCATCATGTCTTAGTAGTGTTTGAGAACATTAGTTGGTTATCTTTATGATATTTGTAAATACCATTATGTGGATTAATGACTTAAAATATATATAGATAATAAAAGGCATAGGATAGCATATATAACATAGTAATAAACAATGATTATGTTGTTATAATACTACTATGCTTGATAAAATAGTTGTTTGATTTACCATTTTTGTTAAAATAATATCATTGAATTTATATTAACAACATAATTATCAAGGTCATGATATTGTTTACTTTTACTAGGTTATTGCAAATATTTCATTATGTTGTAAGACTAACCTATGAACTAAACCTAGACTTTGTTTAGAATGCATAGTCAATAGTGTTAATTAAAAGTTAATATTGAATGAGTTAAATATTATTATAAATATAGAAAAATATAAATGGGAAAAGTGAAAAAACCACAATAAGGAAAATGAAGTGTGAGCTTTAAATAAAAGGGCAAGATTTAAAGAAAAGGCAATACATGCAACGAGAAGAAAGGAAGATGGGTGGCATAGGAGGAGATTAAGATCAGAATTGGAGAAGAAGATAGGGAAGCATGAATTAGAGAATATAAGGAATAATGAAAAGGGGAGAAGATTGAGGAGAGTGAAGGGTGAAAGATTATTTGGATCATATGATTTCAATTTAGAATCTTTTACAAGGTAGGCAATGTTGTTTAAATTTTATGTGAAATATGGAAAACTTATGTGTATAGGATCAATTTAAAAGTGTCTATGTATTTATTGACTACTGAAGTACATTTATCATTTGAAATACCTATTAAGAAGACTATATATATTTATTTCACAACACCATGAGAGTTTTAAATAGATAGTGTATATTTAACTGAGGTGTTATATAAGGGTTGTGTGTGTAATGTAATAGTGAATTATGTGTACAATTTTAATAAAATAGTAAATGGTGTGTATTTTCAATTAATTCATGAGTGTAAAATATGAATGAATAAAGGTATTTTGTCTTTTAAAAAATTGTGAACATATACATAAGTACACTACACTTTTATTTTTAAAAATTAGGATAATATGTATATAAATGGATTGAATATATATTTAATCTAAATTATGATAATATTCATGTATTGACAACATATGTACTTGTTGTATAAATTTGTAGATGAATAATAATGGACTGTGTCTAAATATTATACAAAAAGATGAAATTTTGGACATATGGGAGGCATACTTTTGTTATTCAAATAGTGAGAACATATGAGTGTGAACAAAGTAACTTATTGTCCAAAACATGAATATAATTAAATTATGACTATGTAATTATCAACCAAATTGAGTATGTGTGTGTGTGTGTGTGTGTGTGTGTGTGTGTGTGTGTGTGTGTGTGTGTGTCTGTGTGTGTCTGTGTGTGTGTATGTATATATATATATATATATATATATATATATATATATATATATATATATATATATATATATATATATATATATATATATATATATATATATATATATATATATATATATATATATATATATATATATATATGTATGTATGTATGTATGTATGTATGTATATATATACATACATATATGTATATATATATACATACATACATACATATATATATATATGTATGTATGTATGTATATGTATATATATGTGTATGTATATGTATATATATGTATATATTTATATATATGTATTATATATATATATATGTGTGTGTGTGTGTGTGTGTGTATATATATATATATATGTATATATATATATGTATATATATGTGTGTGTGTATATATATATATATATATATATGTAAAGTCTAAGTTTACTTGTTATGAAGTTATGATCTTAAATACTAGGACTATGTGCATGTTCATATAAAACCTAGTTCAATAAACTAAGTTTAAATCAATTAGCTATTAAACATAGGTATTAAATAGCATATACCAATAGTGATTATTAGTATCAACTTGGTATCTATATTACTGGAATCTTGTATTCATAGTATTATGATCATGAGACTTGTGTGGAAACTAGTAATGCATATAGTTTTGATATATATTAGTAAATTGATAGGATCAAACTTGATTTGACACTTTCGATATATATTGAATTAAACATAGGAATTTTAAATACATGTAAGGATTGTGTGATGTGCAGTTCACTGAACTTCAACTAGATGTTAATTTTATTTAATTGATACTCATGAGTACTTATAGTAAATAAAAAGAGTAGAATGTAGTTATAAATAGTATATTGACTATAGTACCTAGTTTATTAACAATATGGAATATTAATATATTATGATGGTTCATAAATTTATTTTTGAATAGAAAAGTTATAATGGTTGTTAAAATCTTAGGAAGTTCTTGATTATAAATAAAAATGACTATTGGCATTTATATATAGAATTTACATATTGTTTGAGTACTTATATATGATATATGTTATAAATATATTTAGTATGTACAAGTGCTCGTATATATGAAAAATATCAATATGAGTACTTAATTACTCATATGTATATATATATAGAGGTGTGTCTATATCTATAGTTCTATTGACTATTAAAAATAAGTCATAGGATCTTGAGGGTTTGGAAACTATAACTAAATGAGTATATTCTCCTAAAAACATAAAGAGACCTATAAATAAAATATTATGTTTATACAAGATATAACTTGTTTTATAAGTTATTTGATTCTTCAAAATTATCATGACTAGTTATTTATAATAGAGTAATTGTGCACATGAACAATGGACTATGATATTATTTTTCATCATATAATGTACTATATTTGAATCTACTTGCATAAATTTTAAATATGAAGTCTAAATATATATTATACCCAGTATGTATAAACTATTATGCAAATTATTTATGTGATAAATAATATAATAGAGATTCATTCATATGTTTGATGGACTAAATGTATGCATTTTGATTATTCATGTGTTTATCATGTTTTATGCCTGCTAGTAAGAAGTAATCTATATGAATATGTTATTTATATTTATATTAACCAAATCTTGCATTACTAGTACTAATTAAGTAGTGAGACAAGCTTCACTATCTTACTAGCATCGCTAATACTAGATAAAGGTAATCTGATCGAGTGGTGTGTATGAATTTGATTGATCTTAGAGATCAATAACTATTGAAAACTTTACCTAAAGTAATGTTTATCTAGACATTGTCATTTCATATGTATGATTTACATGTTTGTGATATATCATTTTAGAATGTATCTTCTTTATGGTACACATCATGTTTTTTAAAATCTTACAACGCACAGGTACTAACTTGTCTCCTTAGATTCCTACACCATCACTATCTACTAATCCATGAAGGGAGGGTCATTCCCTAATTTGGATTATGTCGGGGATCGATGGATGTGTAAAATTACTTAAATAATGCTCTCCCTCCCCACAGTAGTACTTATTTGGAGACTATACTTGAGACTACCATAGATAATGGAGTTTGGGAACTCATGCTCCATGGAGCCTTGTATCTTGTATTGAATTTATTGTTATTGAGACATTATTTCTGATAAAATTTAATCATTTATTCATTTTACATTAACATTAGTGGTTGTATGTTTATACTAGTTGTGACTAGAAAACTTGTAATTACTTTCCTTATTTAGTTATGTTTTATTTCATATGATGTTAGTGATCATAACAGGTAGATGTTACATGCTTATTTTACATTTAACATACTTAGAATTTTATACTTGGATCACTAATTATATTCTTATGGTGAAATCTAATGAAATAATAAGTTGATTAAATTTTTTAAAAATTTCACATTATTCTAAGTCAATACCAATGGCGATGTTACATGTTGTATCAAAGCCAGCTTTGAAATCTAGTACTTAATGAGTCCACTAATTTTTTTATATACTTATATTTACCATAAAGGAAAATAGTTTGGGATAGAGTATCTAGTGAGGTTCCTTCTAATGTCAATGACAATAACCCTCCATTTGATTTTAATCAATTTTTTGATGAGTAAGTAGAAATGTTAGATCAAATTCTCATAGCCATGAATGAAATTAGGGACTGAATTTCAGCCCTAGAATAGGAAGTTCATGGCCTTGAAGAGGAATTACACAAAGATGTACTTGAAGAGCATCTTTTTGAGAAGGAAATCCTTCAATATACAATAGCATAGGTAGATACAAAATTGGCTAAAGATATAAACAAGGTAAATCCACCCAAGTTTGATGAAACCATTTTGGGTGATGGATCTAAAGCATGGTTGACTGAGATGGAAAAGTATTTTGAGATTTTTATCTACTCTAAAGTCACTAAAAAAATTTGGGGAGCTTATCATTTATATGTTGAATTAACTACATAATGGACAAATAAAATTTTTGAAATGAATCTCAACTCAACCACCACCACATGGGAGAAGTTTGTAACATTATTTAGATCTTAATGGCTTTCACAATTATACTTTAACCAAATGCTTATGTATTTTCAAAATCTAAAGAAAAGACACTTATTGGTGAATGAATATTGGGAATATTTCACCAAACTTATGAATTATGTACCTCAATATCAAATAGATGAGAGGTTTAGAATTAGAAAGTTCATCATGTGATTAAAACCTTAGATTGGTGGAGAGGTGGATGTTCATGAACCATCTACCATGGACTATGTCTTCAAGAAGGGAGTCAAGTAGGAAAAAAATTTGAAATGTCTTACTCAAGTTAGGGACAAGTTTTTAAAAAAACTTTGGAAGTTCTAAACCAACTTTCAAAAATAAGAATTGGATGTAAAGGCGTGGAGACTCTAAAAGTTAGTTACAAAATTTGAATGTTATCTTCAATAGTGGTTTAGGTAACAAGAAACTAGGTAATGGTTTTAAAATCAATTTCAATGGAAACTAATAGTCAAATAGGAAAGGACCACTTGGAGGTTGCTTCATTGTTGGAGGTGACCATTATGTTCATGAGTGCACCTAGGATAAGATAAATAATAGAGGTTCTACTCCTCAGTAGGTAATTTTTTAGCAATGTACTCATGTGTTAGTTGATAATCATCAAGCCAAATTCCAAGCTTCACCCATATAACTATCAGGGATTTTGTTTAAACATCTAGTTTTCATTTTAATAGATATAAGGGATTAAAAAAAAATTATAGCTCCTAGAATTCTAAATAAGTTATCTAGAAAAGCTATAGTAATGGAAAATGCATGGTCGATACAATATGGGAATGATTCAAAAGTCAAAGTTGACAAGTTTTTAGTTGAATTGGATATTAGATTACCCAAATTCACATCCATAGTGGATCTTTATCTAGTACCACTAAGGTCATATGATGTGATCCTAAGCTTCAATTGGATTGCAAACTATAAAGATATGGTTGACTACTATTTAAAGAAGGTTGAGTATCTAGATGATTTTGTAAATTAGAAACAAATTTAGTGTGAGAAAAGAGAGTTGAAGATTAGGCAAATTTATGTCATGCAGCTCAAGAAGGCTCAAGGAAAAGGGTGTCAAGCATTTATCATCAAAATAATTGAAATGGAGGAATCTAAGTAACCATACCTTGAATATTAATCATTCCTTAGGAATTTTCATGATTGTTCCTAGAGGAATTACAAGGATTGCTTCGTAAATGAGAGTTTGATTTCTCTATTGATATCATACCTAGATAAGAACCATAATGTAAGGCACCATATAAGATGACAACCACTTAAATGGTTGAATTAAATGATCAAATCTAGGAATTATTATCAAAGGGGTTGATCATGCCACATGTGTCACCATGGAGTACAACAATTTCCTTCATCAAAAATAAGGATGGTACTCTTCAGCTTTGCATAGATTATATAATGTTGAATAATGTAACTATTAAAAATAGGTATATATTACCTCATATAGATGATATTTTTGATCAAATGAGGGGGGAAATGGTATTTTATAAAATTGGCCTTAGATCAGGATATCATCAGTTGAGGATAAGGGATGAGCATATTTCAAAAATAGTATTTAAAACTCTATATGGGCAGTATGAGTTCACAATGTTACCATTTGGGTTGACAAATGCTCTAACAGCATTTATGAATCTCATGAATAGTGTGTTCATATATTATATAGATAATTTTGTTTTGGTCTTTCTCTATGACATTATTATATACTCCAATAATGAACAGGGGCATCTTCAACATCTGGAACTAGTTTTTCAATGATTGTGGAAGCACAAGCTGTATGGCAAGTTGTCTAAGTGCATGAAAAGTGTAGTATTTAGGACATATTATCTTAATAGATGGTATTTTAGTAGATCCATCAAAGATAAAATCCATTATGGAGTGGTCAATACCAAATAATGTCCATGAGGTAAAAAATTTCATGGGGTTAGTAGGCTATTATACGAAGTTTATTTTGATTTTTTATAAGATAGCTAATCTGATTACCTCTCTACAGTGCAAGAACTAAAGTTTTATATAGTTAGATAAGTGTGAAGTAGATTTTTAAGAATTGAAAAGAAGGATTACTTTAGAATTAGTGCAAATATTTCTAGACCGTAATGGTCAATTTTCAATGATCACAGATGCATTAGTGGATGGATTATGAGTCCTTATTTAGGATGGTGTAGTGGTAGCCTATGAATCAAGAAATTTAAAGCCTTATGAGGTGAACTATGCCCATCATGACCTATAACTTGTAGTAATTATGCATGTTTTTCAAGTGTAGAGGCATTATTTGTTAGGAAAACCATTTGATCTCAAGACTGACAGCTTGAAACTCAAGTACATCTTTACCCAATTAAATCTGAATGCTCATCAAAGATGCTGGTTAGAGTTATTATCTATTAATGAATTTGATATAAACTATATCAAAGGTAAGGAAAATAAAGTATTTGATTCCTTAAATCATAGGATGTACATAAAATCCATGGCTACTATCAGGTTTACTTTTAGGGATCCAGTTATTGAATTCTTGCCAAAAGATGAATTCTACAATAAGGTCAAGAATTGTTATCTAAGAATCCTTAAAATTATAGGTATAAAGGATATAGATTAAAGAATGATGGTCATTTATGATACAATAAAAGGATGTATGTACCAAATAAGAAGAATCTAATGAGCACAATGCTAAAATAACTACACAATAACCCATATTTAGGACACCCAGGAGTAGCCAAGCTTATGGTAGATCTTAGACCACTTTATTTTTGGAAGGGAATCAAGAAAGATGCAAAAGACTTTGTATCACATTATTTGGAATGCCAGTGAGTGAAATTTGAACATGTACATCTAATTGGATTGTTATATCCAAATGACATACCATAATGTAAGTGTCAAGTGATCAGTATGGACTTTGTCCAAAGATTATCATTTTCATGAAATAGGCATGACATGATCTTGGTTGTAGTGGATAAACTAACCAAGGTTGCTCATTTTATACTAGGTAATTTGATAGATGGTGTACTTACTCTTGAAAAGAGGTTTGTAAAAGAAGTGTACTATTTGCATGAATTTTTAGAAAATATAATTCTAGATCATTATTTGAATATGAATTTCAGATTTTGGTTAATTATGAATTTAGATTTGGGTACAACTAAAATTCAACACTGCATATCACCCACATATTGATGGTCAAATTAAATAAGTAAATCAATTATTAGAGGACCTTCCTCATATGTATTACATGGATCAAAAATACAAGTGGGAAGAGTATCTTCTAATGGTTGAGTTTCCTTACAATCACTCATACCAATTAGCTTTGAAAATGGAACCATTTGAAGCATTGTATGAAATAAGATGCAAGACACGAATCAGTTAGGATGGGTTGGAAGATAAGGTAGTATTTAAACATGAGATACCTTTAGAAATGGAAGATCAAGTCAGATCAATCAGGTAAATATTGGTCAAGGCCAATGATAGTTATAAGAGTTATGTTGATTTGAAGAGAACAAATAGGTAGTTTTTAGTAGGTGATAAAGTGTTCCTGTGGGTTAAGCCATAGAAGAGCTTGATTAACTTCGAGAAGTCAATGAAACTTTTACAAAGATATGTGGGATCCTTTGAGGTTTTTAAAGTATTTAATCCTATAGTGTATAGACTTGAATTACTACCATCGCTAGCTCTATTGCATAATGTCTTCAATGTATCTTATCTTAAAAATTATACAGTTGATCCTTCACATGCATTTGATTGGAATACTTTATAGGTTCTATATTTTCGGGTGGTCATGGTATAACCAATCAGAGCAATTGACACTCACAAATTTTGTTTTTGTAATAGAGATATGTCACATTACAAGGTCTTATAGGACTAATACTCTAAGGATAGTTCCATATGGGATGACTATGATGAGTTTTACAGGTAATTTTTACATTTTTTTGCTTGAATTTTTACTTCATACTATGTTATTTTTTTGTTGAATAATGTTTTAATTTATAACTAATGTCAAAATAAGTGTCATCAAAATGATGACCAGATTTAGGGGGAAGGATGTTACATCTTGATTTTTCACTAAGTAAATTTACTTGATTATCCATGGATTTTTATGGTTGGTAATTTGATTTGATTATTATTTAACTAAGTTGTAAGCCATATGTTATTATGGGATATTTGTATGTTGTTTTGATTACATGATTTCATTTCTATGAGGTAGATGTATTATATATTATTTACATTGTGATCATGTCGATTTGTTATTATAGTAATATTTTGTGGTATATATCATGACATTATGGAATAACTACCTTCTTATCATAAGTTTGATGTAGGAGAGATTCATCCCTTAAAGCATGATGGAGGGAGAGTATCATTGGTATATGGAAGTGTTGGGAGATGATAGAGGAATACCTAGAACCCATGCATACACCACATTATATGGCACTCATAATATGTATTATTTGAGTTGTTAGTTTTAGTACATTTTTGATGTTGTCTGCATTTATAATATTGATTATGTGTTAGCTCATTTTAATGTTTTTGTGGAATTAATCTTGTGTGATTGAATTATGGATATTATACATAGATTTAGTGTATAATATTTTATTATGATTATGTCATGTTATTAAATTCATGATTGTTAATTCTTACGAGAACATAAATTTACATTAATAGTATCTGATTACAACTATATATAGCCCAACCATCATGTCTTAGTAATGTTTGAGAGAATTAGTTAGATATCTTTATGATATTGGGAAATACCATTAAGTTTCTTAATGCCTTAAAATATATATAGATAATAAAAGGCATATGATAGCCTATATAACATAGTAATAAACAATGATTACATTTTTATAATATTATTATGTTTGATGTAATAGTTGTTTGATTTACCATTTATGTTAAAATAATATCATTGATTTTATATTAGAAAAATAATTATTAAGGTCATGATATTGTATAATTTTACTAGGTTATTGCAAAGATTTCCTTGTGTCCTAAGAATAACCTATGAACTAAACCTAGACATTGTTTGGAATGCATAGTCAATAGTGTTAATTTTAAGTTAATGATAAATGAGTTAACTATTATTATATAGTTAAAAATATAAATGGGAAAAGAAAAAGAAAGAAAAAGGAAAAAATAATGGAAATATTAAAAGAAAAAGGTGAGATTTAAATAAAAGGCAATACATGCAATGAGAAGAAAGAGAGATGGGCAGTATAGGAGGAGATTAAGAGGAGGATTGGAGAAGAAGATAGGGTAGTGTGATTTGGATAAGATAAGGAACAACACAAAGGGGAGGAGAGTGAGTAGAGAAAAGGGTGAAATATTCTTTGGATCGTATGATTTCAATTTGGGTGCTTTTAAAAGGTAGGTGATGATTAAATTTTATGTGAAATATGGAAAAAATATATGTATAAAATTAACGTAAAAGTTTTTGTGTATTATTTGAATACCAAAGTGCATTTAGCATTTGAAATTCCTATTAAGAAGACTGTTTATATTTATTTCACAACACTGTGAAATTTCTATATGGACTATGTATATTTAACTGAGGCATTATATAAGGGATGTGTGTGTAATGTTATAGCAAACTGCGTGTATAATGTTAATCAAATAGTAAATTGTGTGTATTTTCAATCATTTCATGAGTGTAAAATATGAATGAATAAAGGTCATTTGTCTTTAGAAAATTGTGAACATATGCATAAATACAATGCACTTCTATTTTACAAACTGGGATTTTATATATATGTATGTATGTATGTATGTATGTATGTATGTATGTATGTATGTATGTATGTATATGAATGGACTTGTTGGGGGATCAAACCAAAAATAGATTACACTTGTGAAAGCAATAAACGCAGAAATAAATCAGATAGATAAGTAACTGAAATGATAAATAGCACAGAACAACATATACAAGAAAACACCCTGAAAACTTGTATTAAAACTCTTTACAATAGGAATACAATGAAGAAACTTCGTTCTTCCACACCTCTCTCAGATGCACACAAGATCTCTCACTAGATCTCTATTCCTCAAGAGCTCTCTCTCAAGTACACTCAAATCCAACAACCTGGATTGATGCAACTCAATACTGTCCTTCAAACATTCACAATGTTCTACTCATACAGTTCTACACTCTTCTACAATTCTAAGCTAAGAAGATCTTTCCTACATATAGAAATAGGAAACTTGAGCATGCTCTTACAACAAACAGTTAAGCCTCTTCAACAAGGGCTCTAAAAATAGTAATGCTAATAATAGAGACGCAAGCTTGAGTCCACAACTCAAACTTATCATGCAAACACTCGCTTCTATCCACGAAAATAGCTTTCTGGACACATAGGTAACCGACGTCGGTTCCTACCTGTTTGCCTATGACCGTCGCCGGCCGACCCTATTGCCGACATCGGTGCCTCTGAAACTGCAATTGACCGACGTCGGTCTCTCCTAACCGACGTCGGTGTCTGTGTAGACCCGAACCTATTTTGTATGCTCCTTGGTGAAGCTTTTAGCTCCACACCCTAACAATCTCCCACTTGGAGATAAACCAGCTGCACCAATACCTGTACAGCAACATCTTCTAGCTCTTCCATCTTCAACTCAATCATGAAGACCAATAGAAGTTGAATGAAGATTCAACTTCTCCTTAGTAACCGGCTTGGTTAGCATATCAGCAGGATTCTTGTCTGTATGGATCTTCTCCAGCTTCAACTCACCATCTTCCAATACCTGCCGTATGAAGTGGTACCTTAGTTGTATGTGCTTGGTTCTTGAGTGAAAAGCTGAGTTCTTAGCTAAATGGATTGCACTCTGACTATCACTATACAATCTGCAACTCCCATGCTCCCTTCCAAGCTCTTCCATGAACCGTGTCATCCATATCATCTCCTTGCTAGCTTCTGTGGCTGCAATATACTCTGCTTCTGTAGTTGACAAGGCAACAACCTTCTGCAACTTAGATATCCAGCTAACCACCGTTCCACCTACAGTAAAAACATAACCTGTAGTGCTCCTCCTGCCATCCAAATTACCTACCATATCTGAATCTACATAACCATGTAGAGAAGTATCTGAACCTCCATAGCACAAGTGTCTACTGTTGGTTCCTCTCAGATATCAAAGGATCCATTGAACTGCCTTCCAATGTTCCTTACCTGGATTGGCCATATATTTGCTTACTACTCCCACTGCTTGGGCAATATCCGGTCTAGTACACACCATTGCATACATCAAACTTCCTACTGTGGAAGAATATGGAACCTTACTCATGTACTCTACCTCTTCATGTGAATTAGGACATTGTTCTTTACTCAACTTAAAATGTCCAGCCAAAGGTGTGCTTACCGGTTTAGCATCCTGCATATTGAACCGTTTCAACACCTTGTCCACATAATCTTCTTGAGACAATATCAACTTGTGGTTTTTCCTGTCTCTCTTAATGCTCATGCCAAGGATTTTCTTAGCTGCTCCCAAATCCTTCATAGCAAACGTTTGAGCTAATTTTACTTTAAGCTCTGAGATATCCTGCATGTGAGACCCTGCAACCAGCATGTCATCTACATACAACAATAGAATAATATATCTACCATTATCAAATCTCTTGAAATATATGCAATGGTCTGATTGACACCTACTGTAGCCATGCTTAGTCATAAACCTGTTGAATTTCAAGTACCATTGCCTTTGAGCTTGCTTGAGGCCATACAAGCTTTTCTTCAACCTGCACACTAACTTCTCCTTACCCTTGACCTCAAAACCTTCTGGCTGTTCCATGTAAATTTCCTCATCCAAATCTCCATGAAGAAACGCTGTCTTAACATCTAGTTGCTCAAGATGCAAATCCTCAAAAGCAACCAAAGACAATACAACCCTTATAGAAGTCATTTTAACAACTGGAGAAAAAATTTCACCAAAGTCAATACCTGGTTTCTGTGCAAATCCTTTCACCACTAATCTAGCCTTATATCTCATCTATCCATCCTCACCTTCCTTCAACCTGTAGGTCCATCTATTCTTCAGTGTTCTCTTACCAGCTGGTAATTCAACCAAATCCCATGTTTGGTTCTCTCTTAAGGACTCCATCTCCTCAACCATGCCACACTCCCACTTACTCCTGGACTCCACCTGTAATGCTTCTTCAAAACTCTCTGGTTCTCCACCATCGGTTAGCAATAAATAAAATAAGGAAGGAGAATATCTAATTAGAGGCTTACTTACCCTTTCAGACCTCCTAGTGGGTGTCTTGGACTCGTTCTCAACAATCTGTCCACCCAAATTCTCTGACAGTGACCGACCTCGGCCACCTGTAGACTTGTTACTAGCCGACGTCAGTTCTTCCTAGCCGGCGTCAGTGCCTGGTCTACCGACGTTGGTCTATGTACGATCGACATCGGTTTCTGTACTGCTGACGCCGGTTCCTAACCTACCGACGTCGGTCTCTATGTTTTCCTATAAGTGATTATTTCCTTTTCCCATGAGCTCATTTTGGACCATAACTTCGTCCAATTCGCTATTGCTCTGCCCAGAGTGATCCAGCTTCCTCATCTGATCACTATACATCACTCTTTCATTGAAAACAACATCACGGCTCCTGATTACCTTGTTAGTTCCTAGATTCCAAAATTTGAAACCAAAATCATCTGAGCCATAGCCAATAAACGTGCACCTCATAGACTTAGCATCAAGCTTCTTTCTATTTTCCTTATCTATGTGCACAAAGGCTTCACAACCAAAAACTTTGAGATATGAGAGATCTACCTTTTTACCTGTCCATGCCTCTTCTGGAATTCCACCATCCAGAGCTGTAGAGGGTCCTCTGTTAATCAGGTACACTGTGGTGTCAACTGCTTCTGCCCAAAATTCTAAGGGCAACCCTGCATGCAATCTCATACATCTTGCACGCTCCATGATAGTTCTATTCATCCTTTCAACAATACCATTCTACTGAGGTGTCCTTGGAACTATCCTTTGCCTTTGGATTCCATGAGTGTAACAATACCAGTTAAACTTAAGACTGCAGAACTCACCGCCATTATCAGATCTCAAGCACTTTAATCTTCTACCTGTTTCATTCTCAACCATAGCTTTCCAAATCTTAAAAGTCTCAAAAACATCAGATTTCTTTTTAATACAGTAGATCCATACCTTTCTTGTGGCGTCATCTATGAATGTAACATAGTACCGTGATCCGCCAATAGAGGCTACCTGAGCCGGTCCCCACACGTCTGTGTGAACAAGCTGCAACTTCTGCCTTTTCTTAGTAGACCCAGTCTTGAGAAAACTAACCCTTTTCTATTTTCCAAATACACAATGCTCACAAAATTCTAGATCCATACTTTTCAAATCTGAAAGCATACCTTTAGACTTAAGAATTGACATCCCCTTCTCACTCATGTGGCCAAGCCTTGAGTGCCACAATTTAGCATCCACATCTGAAGTAGATAAAACTAAAGGAGATTTGTTAGTAACACAATTACACAAATAGAGAGTACCTTCTCTCTTACCTCTGGCCATAACAAGTGCACCCTTGGTCACCTTCCAAGAATCTGCTGTGAGAGTTACTGTACAACCCTCATCACCTAGCTTACCTACAGAGATCAAATTTCTCTTCAAACGAGGAACATGCATCACATCTCTCAACACCCATGTGTTGCCATTCTACATCTTCAGCTGCACTTTACCTTTGCCAGTAATCTTACAAGGCTCATCATCCCCTAAGTACACTATTCCAAAATCTCCATGGATATAGTCACTGAAATATTCCCTGTTAGGAGTAGCATGAAAAGATGCACCAGAATCTAATACCCAAGACTCTATATTATTATGCAGAGAGAAAATTAAAGCATCCTATGCAATACCTACAATCTTGGCTTCTTCCTTTCCTTCGTGTTGATTGTCCTCCTTAGGCTTTGACCAACAATCTCTGCTTATGTGCCCCATCTTTCCACAATTCCAGCATTGTGGCTTCCTGCCATTTTTGGATTTAGATCTGCCTTTCCCCTTAGACTTGGATCTTGCTCTGCCTTTCTTGCTCTTCTCTTTTTGCCTTCCCCTGCTCTCAAAACTTAAAGCGTTCCCGGATGCCTCTTCTGTGCTTTTCTTGTGTATTTCCTCATTCAAGATAACACTAACAACATCCTCTACTTTCACGATATTTGATGTAGATGCAGTATTAGAAACTGCCATTACTAAGCCATGCCAGCTTTCAGGCAAAGAACATAATATCAAAAGAGCTTTTATTTCATCTTCAAATACAATATTGACAGAACTTAACTGATTAACAATTCCATTGAAATCATTCAGATGAGTAGAAACAGATCCACCTTCATTCATATGCAAATTAAATAACTGCTTCATAAGATATACCTTATTTGAAGCTGAGGGTTTTTCATACATATTTGCTAACGTAGTCATCAACTCTACCATTGTTTTTGCCTGTGACAAATTAGATATCACAGTGGAGGCTAGACTCAGTCTTATAGACCCCAGAGCCTTTCTGTCAAGAACTTCCCATTCTTCATCCTCCATGTCCTTGGGCTTCTTTGCAATCCCACCTAACGGTAAGTAGAGATCTTTCTGATACAGATAGTCCTCTATCTGCATTCTCCAGTGTTGATAGTTCTTGCCATTAAACTTTTCCATTCTCAACGTACTTTCTTCTGCCATTGCTTCTCCCACTCAAACAAAAATCCCTG
>JARHVA010003664.1:0-27500 GCA_037957365.1 Torreya grandis | reverse complement strand
TTATATATAAAATTTATATATTGTCTGAGTACTTATATATGATAGATATTATGAATATATTTATTATGTACAAGTGCGTGTATATATATAAAATATTGATATGAGAACTTAAGTACTCATATGCATAGATATATCATATAGAGTTGTTCCTATATCTATAGTTTTATTGACTATTGAAAATAAGTCATAGGATCCTGAGGGTCAAGAAATTATAACTAAATGAATACAATCTCCTAAAGACATAACAAGACATATAAATGAAAGATTATGTTTATGTAAGAAATAACATGGTTTATAAGTTATTTGATTCTCTGAAATTATCATGACTAGTCATTTGTAATTGAGTAATTGTACATATGAACAATGGACTATGATATTATTGTTTATCATAGAATGTACTATATTTGAATCTACTTGTATAAATTTGAAATATCTAGTCTAAATATATATTATACCTGGTTGGTATAAATTATACTTGTTATTCTTATTATTAATGTGGTATATAATATAGTGGAGATTCATTCATGCATTTTATGGATTAAATGTATGCATTTTGATTATTCATGTGTTTATCATGTTTATGCCTACTAGTAGGAAGTAATATATATGAATCTATTGGCTATATTTATATTAACCAAACATCGCATTATCAGTACTAACTAAGTAGTGAAACAGACTTCACTAGATTACTAACATCACCAATGTTAGATAAAGGTAAGCCGATCAAGTGGTGTGTAATAATTTGATTGATCTTAAAGATCAATAACTATTGAAAACTTTGTCTAAAGTAATGTTTAATTAGACATTGTCATTTCAAATATATTATTTATATGTTTATGTGGTATCATGTTAGAACATATTTATTTATGGTACACATCATGTTTTTTAAGAAATATTAGAACACACAGTTACTAACTTATCTCTCTAGATTCCTTCACCATCATTATCTACTCATCCATGAAGGGAGGGACATTACCTGATGGGGGATTGTATGGGGAATAGATGGTCTATGCTTGGATGATGTTCTCCCTCCCCATAGCATACTTATTTGGATACTACACTTGAGATTACCATAGATACTGGATTTAGAGAACTCATGCTCTATGGAGCCTTGTGTTGAGCCTATTTTTCAACACCCCTTGTTTTATTTTTTGAAACAAGTACTTTGTGTTGATTCTACCATATCAACGACATTTTTGTAACATTTAAAACTTCTAATTGGGTATCTTAGTTCATTATGGCATTTAAATATGAAATTTATCTTGAAACGTTTATCATGAATCTATATGTGGTGAAATTATTACTCTACATTACAAGTGGTTTCAAAAGCATTTATGGATTTAAATAAAATTTAGGTATATCTATATATCAAAATTCATGTTTTATGAACATCAATTAAGGAACAAATTTAGAATTTTTGTGATCATCAAGTAGATAACATTTGTGTTTAAGAGTTTAATGTAAGTGCTTAGGATGGTTTTTGATCATTGGTGAAAGAATTATATTGAAATCATTATAAATATTGTTGAAATTATGTTTTATTTTTAACAATATTTATAAGAATTATATTTGTGACCTATCATCATTCTAAGGGTCTTATTTCCAAATACTTTGACAAAGTGTTTGCATTATGGTATGGTTGAAAGTTATACACTTTTGAATCAAAGGTGGTCATTTCAAAGTAAAATATCTATTGAATCAAAGGTGGTTATATTGCTTTTTGACTTACATGGTTTCACAAACACAAAGGGAGTGAGTGTTACTTGAGTTAGGTGAACACATGGTTAAAAAATTTAAAAGGGCAAGTAATGGTTATTAATGCACCCAAGATTTGACACATATATGGCAATTTATTTTATTTCCCCATTAATTATAGCATTTAAGAGTGGTGTACTATGTATTGATCTGAGATTTTTAGTGTATGTTTTAGTGTTAATAAAGGTTATTACTATTTTTGTCAAAGTTTCCTAAATTTTTGGTGGAGTTAGGGATAAGTACTAATAAAATTGTTGGCCAATCTTGTTTCAACACATAGTCATTTAGTATTTTGAGATAAATAGAATGTTTAAGGTAGAGTTATTTGGGTTAGTTTTCATTCTTGAAAAGATTGTGGTGGAAGAGAAGTTCTAGACCAAAGAAAAATTTGGAAATTGTTGAAAAAATCCATAAGCAAGGTATGTTTCAGGACAATTATAAGGTATTTATCATTACAACTCACTTAAAATTGGTTTGATGAAATTTACAAAAGCTAGTTCAATGATATTTTTATTTTGAAAAAGGAAAATATAGTTGTTTTCAATGCATTTTATTGAAGATATTTCATTACAAAGAAATTTTAAAACATGCAGAATATAAGATGTATTTTGTGAAATGTAAAGTAATGGAATTTTCTTTGCATGTCGTTAAGTTTTGACAAAAAAATTGAAACATAAGTTTTGAAATACTATGGAAGATATCAGTTTTTGGTTATGAGATTGATCAAAATATTTGTAGAATATTTAAGATTTTGATAAAATTCTTTATTTTTGTGAGAATATTTGGGAATTTATTTGTATTTTGTTAATATTAGTTTGATCTGATTAGCAAGGTTTTGATAGTTCAAAATACTTGGTATATTTGTGTGTTTGAGTTTTGATATCCTTATGTATAAATATAATATCTTATGAAATGTGCATTTTTGGTCATAAAATGTTATGATTGGTTCAATTGATGTAAATAATTTTGCATAGTGGGTTCACTGTATTATTTTCTTTGGATTTGAGATTATATAGATTTCTAATCTTTGACATCTGTACTAGAAATTGAAAGGATATTTTGATGTTATAGATTAAATTTGAACAAAATCTTGGTTTCTCTAATATTGATATACAACTATATTTAGAAAATTGAGATTGCAGGATTATTGTAAATGCATGTTTATTGAAAGTTTGAAAAGATGGGTTTATAGAATTTCTAAACAGTCAGTTATATTTTTTAAAAATTAATTTATATGTTGGTTTTGATAATAGTGAGTGAATCTTCATGAGTCATGATGTTAGTTTTTAATGGATTATGTCTATTTTGATAAATTGTTTTCAAATTTCAATCTTTATTGAAATTTATTTATAAATTCAAATATTTAATGAGGTTATGCATTTGACATGATTTTCAAATAATTTTGGTTGTATATTTCATTTTTTTTTCAAAATGATATGGTAGACTCCCCCTAATTCAAATAATAATTATAGAAATCAATAGAGAATAGATTAACTTGAAAATAGAGAACATTCTTTTTCTCGTAGTTTTGTGTCTAGAGGTCATTTTTCTATTAGTAGAATATTTAGTAAGAGTTTCTCTAGGTTTTTTAATAGGAGAACTCATCTGTAAATTCATTATGACACCATTGATCATGATTTTTGGAATGTTTTATAATCTTTGAATTTTAACCCTATGAATACTAGAGGCAGTCAAGGATGGAGAAGAACTAATTGAAGAAATCATTCTTTTGGATGTGGAAATTTTAGCAATTCTCAAAGAGTGCAGACCACTTTACAATCTGATGATAAATTAGTCTCCCATCATTCTCCTCATCGATATAAATTGTTTCCTTTACATGACTCACATCAAGTCACTAATTTACACCCTTCCCATGCATTATTACCTTTGAACTAAAAACTTCCATCTCCTAAACCTACTACTTCATACGCCACTTATTCTAAGCTTAATCTTATAGGATTTCCTCATCATCATATGAAGGAAAGAATATTTTCATTGAACAATAAAAGGCAAGAAATTAACCCTTAAACATCACCAACAGTAACAATAATGGTGAAGAAAGTAAAGTTGTAAGTGGACAATGAAGATTATGAAGAGACATCAAATTTAACTAAACTCTTGATGACCAGTATGAGTAATACTGAATACATGACTGATAAGGGTTACCCATTAATTGAAATCCTAACAGATTTAGAGGATGATTGAAAGTTTTCAAAAATATTTTTATATATTTGGTACCTGCTAGATACTTATTTAAATTTTTCTTGATGGTGGTTTTATAGTTGAAACATTTTTAGACAAAGATATTTTGATATGGATATTTTAGTTTATATTTTAATGCATGTGGATAAATGTTAGGTGTAATAGTTTTCATTTAATTACTTATGTTGTTTTAGATATTTTACATAATTGTTTTATTTAGGTGATTATAATATCTAAGGGCCCCCACCCGATTATATTCATTCTCCTTGACTTATTATCTTTAATTTTTTATCTTAAGACTTATTTTTAAAGTCTAAAAAAGAGTTAGGTAATAATTGAAGTTTAATTGACTTAAATTCAATTAATTCATAAATAACAACTAACTTAAAGTCAGTTATAACCCATTCCTTAACCATCTTTAGAGAAATGATTATAAAAGAAGATCAAAATGATATATAAAAGGAGAGAAACATTGCATAGGTATTTTGAAAGACTTTTTGATTCATTTCAAGTCCATATTCATTCTTCTTTATGTGTAATATCTCTGAGATAAATAACTCTTGCAGATAGATCAAGGATACTTTCTATGATGGTTAAGTAACTTGTTTAACAAGTATAGGTATATCCAAGTTTATTTTTTTCATTTATAACCTGATTATCTAGAAAATGTTAGGTTTAATATCTTATGATGGTTGCAGATTTGCATTTATATGAGCAAAATCCAACTACTTCGCTTGAATATTGATGAACACTTTATTATGTGTGACATGTTTTTGATCAATTCATATTATACTAGTTGTTATATTTGAGACTTTGTAACAACAATGGTGTTTTCTCAATAAAATTTGATTTACTTGTTAAGATGACTCTTTCTAAAAAGACTCATAAATCTTTGTTTAATCTTCAAATTATTTTCTTAGTTTAGGACTTATTTAAACAAAGGTGTTTTATTTAGAATAGTTTTATTTAATTATTTAGTTACTTGGACTTATTTTAGACATAGATTATTTTACTTTTAATTATTTGTGTTATTTTCTTATTTAAAGTAACTTAGGTTATTTATTTAATATCTTAACTACTTTTTAGTTTTTTGAATAGATTAAATTTTCTTTCATTTATTTAAGTTTTATTAATTTATTTAGATTCTTTCTTAGTTTCATAATGTTTTACTTTTATTAGGATTACTTTATTGCATTAGATTAGTGTTGTTTTCCTTTCTATTTTTATTCTGTCTTTCTTAGATTTAGATTTTGATCTCTTTAGAATGTTAATTTTTATATCTATCTCTTTCTTTGGTTATCATTTCAATCTTTTGTTTGTATCTTTTTTATCTTTTTGTTTTTTTTCATTAGGTCTCTTTTGAGTCAAGTATATAATATTATATTTATTATCAATTCATAAATATTTATAAGAAACATAAATCTTTCCTTTAAGAGTTTATCTAATTCATAGGCTTTCTCTGTCATATAGGATTGATTACATAATCTTATTTGTTTCCTTATTTCAAAAGAATAATTGATTTATAAGTTAATAATAAAGCTTTGTTGAGTATTTAGCATAATTATTATTATTATCATAGGTCATTTAAAAACCCCTTATGCATCTTTTAGATCCCATTTGATATTTTAGACCAGACTATTAAACTGGTATGATTTCATTTTCACCTTTGTGATAGGCAAAAGGGATGATTCATTGATGTTACAAATTTAATCAACACTTTGTATCTTGTATATTGTATTGAATTTATTATTATTGAGACATTATTTCTAATGAAATGTAATTATTCACTCATTTTACATTGATAACAGTGGTTATATGTTTGTATCAATTGTGGCTAGAAAACTTGTAATTACTTTCCTTATTCAGTTATGTTTTATTTCATATGATGTTAGTGATCAGTAACAAGTAGATGTTACATGCTTATTTTATAGTTAACATACTTATAATGTTATACTTAGATCACTAATTATATTCTCATGGTTAGATTTAATGAATGAATGCATTGATTAAATAAATAAAAACACAGTACTCTAAGTCAATCTCAGTGGGGATGTTACACTATGTATGGAGAAAATATGAAAATTTTAATAAGTACCAATGTGGAGGACATGTTTCCAAAGATGTGCCCACTATAAAATGGAGATGTTGAATAAGTGTGAAGACCATGCTTCCAAATCATGCCCCCAATAAATGTGGAAAATGTGAAATTGTATTGGATTATGTATAACATGTTTATAAGCATTCCCTTACTAAGATTCCCCCACCCCTTTATGAGAAGGTGATATAGTGCTTTCTAGTTGTCTCCTTGTAAAAGGCAAATAGATAATTTATTTGATATTATTTTCTTGATATCATACTAAAATTACACTGGATGAGATCAATCCTAGGAGAGGGACTTCTACTAGAAGTCATGTTCTGTGAAGGCCGATGGATAATGTGTTCCTCAAATGGATTAACATGAGATGTCTCGATATTCTTAGATGAGTCTCTAGGAGAATTAAGTGGAATAGGTATATATATGATTTCACAATTGGATAATTGTTTGAGATTTTTCTTGAGAGTGAAACACTCATTATCTCAATGACCATTAATACCATGATAAGTGTAGAAATGTTGTCCTTTTAAATTCATGAGGTGGTTAATGTGAATTAGGAGGGAGTCTAATCATTTATTTATCCAAAAAAGTTCTTAATATGTCATATGGTCTATATCTATTCCAATCAAACTAAAGAGGCTATCATTTTATAGTGGTATATGGTCTAACTATGGGACATTTTATGTAAGCATGTTTCTTTCCTTTATTTAATACCTTCATTATTTGTTGTGTGATATATGGAGCTAGTTATGTAGAAGGATTTTTAAGTTGTTAAATATATTTTTAAATATCTTTATTTACCTTGGAAATAATATTTTTACCATGTTTGTTTTTTAATGGTGAAATACGCAACTTGTTTTGTGTATTCATTAGAGAGTACACATATTTGTGCATATCCCAATATAAAATCTCAGATGAAGTAAAGGGATTATGTAATGATATTTATATTAGTGGATAAATAATACCTCTATTAGATATAAATTGTATTTGTAATGGATACAAAATATTCTTAAATCAAATAACATAATCTTTATAATCTCATTTTCTATTTGTGTTAGTAATGTTACACTGGTAATTTAGGTAAGGTATAAAAATTAAAATGTGATATAAATACATCTTCAAGTTATTTTAAATTTGATAAAAAAACCATTTTTCAAACTTAAAACCAATCAAGAGGCCCCTAGGTTAAGCTATGATAAAAAGCCTTTAAGAACAAGCTTATTCTTTGGGCCTAATATTCAAAATAGTGTGTATATTTTTATAAATGAATAGAAGGATCCCCTTGACAATTAATTGAGGAGAAGTTATACATAAATAATTGTAAAGGATAAATATATTAAAACACATCCATACAAAGAGGTTACTTTGTTAATATATTCTCTTCAAGAATAGCTTCATGAGAATAAACTTGTGATTCAAGAGTATTGACTTGTTTTTAAAAATATACAATGGTAGTCAAAATAGATAACATGTCATAAGAATAATTTGAGAATTTTTATATTGGTTTTAAACTATCATTCATATTGAGCATATGAATGATGGACTCTTTATCATTATCTAAATTAGACTCATCACATGCTTTTTCAATATTCAATAACTAAACACCCATGTCTAAACACGTAGGTATATCTTTTGGAATAACACAAAGTTTAATATTATTATAATTTCAAGGTGATACATTAATTTAAATTTCATGACATTATAGAGGATTAGGAGGGATAATTTTAATTTCATTTTTAGTCACACTCTCCTTTTGAGAATAAAATGCAAAGGACGAAAGTGAAAAAACATTTGCTATGTCAATTACTACATCAAGAGATGTAAGGATGTCACTTTTGATTCTATTTTTAGTGTCACATATTATAGAAAGAGGAATAATTAATTTAATATCACTTTCTACTTTAGCTTCATCACTGTTATGTGAGAAAACAATATTGACATAAATATCATTTGCATCCTTGTTATTTGTCTTAGGAAATTATTACATTAGGAAACCTTTGGGAAACATGGTTTTTTATTACTTGAATTTATGTGGATTTACCTTTTAAAAATATACATCAAATATATTTTGGAATTTTGTTGTGTCCATAAATAATTCAAGTTGTGTAGTTATTTCCTTAAGATTTTTGGGTGCGCTCTCATTTTTTTCTTCAATCAAAACAATGGGAGATATGGGACATGTAATTCATTCCTCACAAATTAGAGAGAAGAATAAAGTCAACTATTTTCATTAAAATCATGAAAATAATTAATGGAATTTTTAAAACCAGCATTGTTTAGGGAAGGAAAGATACACTTGATTTTGTTAATATTTTCATTATGAGAGATAATGGAGGAACATTCAACATCTTTGACATTTTCAACATTATAAAGGGGATAATCACACTCACTTGTTAAAAATAACTAAAGAGGGTATGGATGCAATAGATTGATTTTCAACATTAGGAATGGTATCATAAAATATAGGAATAGGATAGGTGTCATAACCAAGGGGTATTTTATCACATTCATAACCAAGAGTGGAAACATCATGATCATTACTTTGCTTAGTTATATTTACATTTGCATCATTATTTCTTTCATTATCATAGTTGTAATCAAAAGTTGCTTTATCTAGTTTTTTATTCTCTCCTAGGTCTTCATATGCAATACATTGATCATCAGGGGGATTAAATAAATTATCATAATTTATCTTATGTGTATAACCTTCTGTTAAGAACTCCATAAAGGTTAAAAAATACTTTAAGATGAATACCAAGCACACAACTAGGATGACCAAAATAAGAATTTTACTAAGCATTCCTAAGCTATGCCCGTATAAGTGAGAAAAATAAGATCTGAAAATAAACTATAGAAATTTGAGATCAACTTTCAAAGAAGGAGAAAACACTAATATACAAACTAGGGTTTTGGTTCAAAAAATAGAGGATGGGTTAACAAAATGTTTTAATACTTTTGGATTCATAATAGAAACATATAATTAATAAATTGGTTTGAATGCTAATTAAGTATTGTTTAAATTTTAACAATATAATACAATGTTTGACAATATATCTCATTTAGGCATGTGCAATAAATACAACAAATAAAAAATAATTAAGGGATAAAGAGAGGATATCTTATTTGTTATCCTATTCTAGATTATGGCAATGATCAAGAATCAGCATAGGACTGTCTTACAAGTCTCAAATTTATTCATTATGTATTCAAAATTATTTTGAATTCCAAATAATTACATCAATCTAGGATAGTAATGGCAATGCTTATGTTTGCCTCTGACACAGGTGTCTAGTGAGAGATATGCATAGGAATGACTTAAATTTGGATCAGACCTGCATTACTCCTTGTTTAATTTTTCTATGTCACAATTTATGTCTACCTATTTTCTAGATCTAAATAATAATCAACCCTAGTTCCTTTTCAGTTTACCTCTTACAACTTAGTAAAAAGGGGTTATTAACATTAGTTGAGCTAGCCCAAATAACCCCATTTTGTTTTTAAGTGTTGCATACATAGCCAATAATCCTAAGAAGGCCTCATACTCACATGTAGTTCTCCTTCCTATGCATGTGTGTAGAATTATAATAGTGTGATTATATGCTCTTTCTCTTAGTAAACCTTTGCACAAGTGATGCAATAGTATATTTAAACTTTTGAATGCTTCAGATATTTGATCCAGTGATGTAGAATAAGTTTATATCTATAAATAAATAGTACTTTCTAATTATAGAGTTGCCTTATCAAATTCATAGGTGTGTTAATTATACTATATCCTTTGTATATATAGGAACCTTTTGACTTTGAATTAGAACCTAGTGACATGCAAAAATTTGACCATATGATGGGAAAAGAGGGATAAAAAATGGTCACAAAGTAAAAGATATAGACAAAAGATAAAAAGATAAGCCTAGATAATTATGTCAACGTTGGACACTAAAGTCGATGCCAGTGTCTAGGATGGATACAAGTGTATAGGGGCTATATATATAATAGGCAAAATAGGTAGGGATCTCATGCATGCATTAGATGAAGATAAATAGACATAGCACATAGGCCCAAAGGGTAGGTAAATAAAGTATATATCGCATCCTTAGATGTCTAATTCTCAATGAAAAGGTATATACATACAAGAAGACTAGAAATATGTGTACTTATACCAAAAAAGGTGTCTACACTTTCTTAGTATCATTGAATATTTGTACACATCTGTATTTAGATTATTTGACATTTGAATAGAAAACATATTTCTACATATCAAACTTCTATATTCAATTATGTAATTGGTATTATATTAAGTAAGATTACTATTTTTTCACACTTATGAACTATAGTTTACCATAAGTACAATATTATCCACCACATAACTAGTCTTGGGAAACATTTTGTAAATCATTGGTATCAAAATAAGAGCTCTCATATTCCTATAAACATGTGAGCACAATGAAAGAAATAAGGTTTATTATTTGGTTTGATTTTAGATTAACATGAAAAAATTTGTATCGAGAATATGATGGTTGATGCTCTAAAAAACACTAAAGCATACTCAAATGTTTATAATCTCATTAAGAATTCCCTTGAGGAATAATACAATGAAATTTTTAGTTGATTTCATGAACTAATGATGCAAATTGTCTCACAATCAACTACTTATTTTGTGCATTTTTTTCACCCATTATTTCAACAACATACCCCTTTCAAATTACAAATCAATCTTGAGATCCTAATGTTTAAAGTAAAAATCAACACTATAAAATGGGATGGCTAAGTTTGATAACTTGAGGTGTACTTTTCAATAAATCATTTCACTCATGCTAAGAATATCATCTTCATTATGCTGAAGATGTCCATTTTGGTGTCTCATTGGTGGGAAACTCTCAGTGCTCAATGTGAGAAAGACTACATGCCAATTAAGTCTTGGAATACTTTTATGGAAAGTATGAGTGTTACCCCCTCATTAGATTCAAATATGAATACATAAAGTTCTAGTAGTTTCAACATCCTAAGGAGTATTTGGTGAAATACTACACCAATGAGTTTCATGACTAAAATGCATAGTTGCATAAGGATTTGATAGAAACAATGAAAGGTGTTGAGGTATATTGATATACTCTCACCTTTAATTCACACAAATATGGGTGCCTTTACTTTTGACACATTATGTAAATCATGCCATAATTCCACCAAGATTGAATCTAAGTAAAAGATGAATAAAAAAATATCTCCTTCATCTATTATTGTGTACAAACTTCCTTCCACACAAAACTCACTATTGGCCTTTGTCATGCATAAGCAAAATATGTCATATAAGGGTGAGCATTAACATCTTAGAATGTTTGTGTAGGCATGCATATATTTTTCACTATTTTATGTATTTTGTATATATATTTTTATATGGGTGTTTTTTCTAAATTAAATATTATTGAATTTATTATGATGATTTTTATTAGAATTCATCAATATATCAAATAATTATTGAAAAAATAATACATAAATATTTATAATAAAAAGGGTGGGATGGTTTTTACAATGTAATATTTATATTAGTTAATAAATATGGTGTAAATAATAAAATTATTGGCTAAGCATGACAACCCAACGTATGAAATTACAAGTGAGAAATTTAAGCACAGGTTAAAACATCATATGGTGGTCAAGGAAGATCATCCTTACAGTGTTGAGAAACCCAATTAGAGGTTTTAACTAAATAAGAATCTAGTACTATCAATCTATCTTGAGTAGTCTCAAAAGGTGCCAAAGATACTATGATTCCCCAACTAGGAGGTGGCGGCATATAATATACCACTAACTCACCACTCTACATAAGCAAAGTCTACCCAGATGAGCCAAAAAAATAATTTTTTCATGATGGAAAAACTCCATCCCCTCACTAAGGATGGGGGAAGGATAAGCTACTTAAGATTGAATCCATTGACATCTATGTGTTAGTGGATGAGTGTCATGTAAAATTTGGTCAAGAGAAACATGACTCATGGTGTAAGGAACACCCCCCAAATGGTTGAGGAGTTCTTAAAGATGTTAAAATTCCAAATAAACCATTTTTTTAATGATTGGATCTAAATAAAATCTAATTTTATATGCACTTGAGATTAGGGATCCTAGTGTGTTAGTGTGCTTTAGACACTCCTCAAGAAGAAGACCCTAATAAACTATATACTAGAGAAAATGAGTTAATTTGGGCTCAAGCTTGGCATTATAAATCATATTAAGTTTGGAAATCCATGTTCTAAGTGAGGAACTCATATTCCATTATTTATTGAGTTTATCCAAAGCCAAATAAAATAGACTCATGATCTGATAAAGGAATCCTAGAGAGTAATTTCAAAAGGAAATATTGCAATTCCACCTCTAATCTTTCCACTAGGAAAGTGGGGGTTACAAATCCATCTTATGAATCATGACATTTGACATCAAT
This sequence comes from Torreya grandis, assembly GCA_037957365.1. Classification (NCBI taxonomy): domain Eukaryota; kingdom Viridiplantae; phylum Streptophyta; class Pinopsida; order Cupressales; family Taxaceae; genus Torreya; species Torreya grandis. The sequence continues at coordinate 15,015 of JARHVA010003664.1, read as the reverse complement.
TAATTAATACACAAAATATAAGGCAAGTCTATATTTAGAAACTTGTGTTTGGTTTTTAAATAAGTCCACTAGATCCAATAACAAAAGGAAACCAAATCTTAAAAAATGCAAATTCCTTTTTATGAAAAGTTGAAGACCTTTTATGCATGTCATATCAACTAGAGGGAGATTAGAATTGGTCATGATAGGGGACCACCAAAGATAGTGGTCATTAAAAGAACAACAGGTTTAAAAAAAACTGCCAACCCATTTTAGAATAGGTTTTAATGTTTAAAAATATTTCCAAATGATCTTAGAGACAAAGGACCCTTCTATCTTGATAGGGAAAAAAGTAATCAAGAGTTTCAAATTTAATGTTTTTCAAACAATTATTTCCATAAACAACACTTGAAAAAAAAAGTGTCTTAGGAGGATTTTCCAAGCCTCATTCCTCTCAATTGAATTTACAATCCACATATCATAGACTAATGTTATGTCTATAAATATCAATAATGCCCATTCTTCCTTTGCCACAAGAAGGGTAAAAATTATCGCAAGCTACTCTTTGTAAATTTTAAGTTAGCTTAGCATTATCCTAGATAAATTATCTAAACACTTTTTCTCATTTTTTGAATGAATATTTTGAAGGATCCCAATAAGAATAATAATATACATAAGTGGTTGCAATAATTTTAGTGTACACCTAAGACTTTCCTATGAGAGAAAGAGGATTTGTAATTTAGTAAGTAAATTTTTCCACCCTTTCAATTACATACTACCAGAGCACAAAGGGGGAGTTTTCAAAGGTAAAGGGAATACCCAAAAAAATGAATGTCTCCAATTTTTGGATCCACTTCCATTGATAATTTTGAAGCCACCCAAGCAAAGGCATCGTGTTTAGTTTGTAACAGTAGGTTTTATCCCATTGTAGGCTTAACCTAATGGCTTTACAAAAAATGTCAAGGCAGTAAATTACTTTTTTGAAGGAGGATTATTTTTATGAAACCATGAGTAAAGATTCATCTATAAAATGTCCATTGATGTGATAAGAGGATCCATTATGAGGATTTATTTCCCTTATAAGACCATAGTTTTCTCTATGAGTAAGAAGATAACCAAATGCTTTAAAAGTTAAGACATACAAATATGGGGCAGGAGGGAAAAATTGTTTGATAGAGTGAAAAATCCTAAAGCTATCAAACACATGATTATTTATGATGATATAATCCCAAGCTTTATAAAATATATTTTGAACTATCAAAAGAAAGAAGATACCAAAGCCCAAAACTTTAAGCATGATGAGAATAAAGGGCCACTCGAATCTATCATAAGATTTTTTGAAATAAAGCTTGATACATTTATGTTCATTGTTTAGAGACACAAGCTCACTCCATTCCTTCCCAAAATTTAGTAATATTATATGAAATGTACCTAATTTTAATAAACTATGTTTTCTATGGCTTGATGATTTCAAGGATAATATGGTGAAGGTAGAGTGATAAGGCTTTAGCAATGTTTTTTTAAGAAAAATTTAGTGGGAAGATTGACCACAAATTGGTAATGAGATCAAGATCACTAAAATTAGGAATAAACTTAATATATTCTCTATTGATGATGGCACATAAAGATCTATTATGTAGGAATTCTTTGTAAACTTGAAGCAAATCACCACCCACAAATTGACAAACAGTTTTGTAAATTCACATGTAAATCTATCTACCCTTGATGCTTTATCATTAGTAATAGATTACACAAAATTAAAGATATCATCAAGATAAATAGGGGCATCACATAGTTTTTTAGTAGAAAGGCTTAACTTGAAGGGAACCATTTCTAAACACTCATGCAATAACCTCTAGTATTCCTTAAATATAACATCATTAACACACTTTTAAATTTATGTAATTTACTTTCCATAGTGGTAAAGGAAGGAGATGGTGTGGTTTCTCATGTCATTTTACCATGCTACATAACTAACAACATATGGTAGACATGGATCCAAGTTTCATAATTTGGAGATGATTCAAATAGTGCCCTCATGGCTGAGAAGTGATGTATGCCAAAAATTATTATGGACTTTATGAAGAGCATATCTTAATCTAGTCCATAAATGATGAGATTGTGGTAGGAAAGGAAAGCTTCCAGGTGAACCATGATAGCTTTCCCATCAAAATCAAACAATGAAAACACATGTTTATGGAAAGTGTAGGTAATGAAATAGTATTTACTTGTAAATTATCCTATCTAATATATCTAAACTCAGATAAGGTAATTCTAATATATCCCATTAATACTTAATGCATCGAGATATGACCAAATGGATCTTCTAAACCTAGCAAGAGGATCATTTAATATTTAACATTAATAGAGAGGGTTATAAAGCCTCTAGGTAATCAATATAATATAATAGACCTAACTAGATCTTATAATATTAGAATTAATCTAATCTAGTATTGCCAAGCTAGAAACACAAACAAGGGGGATGGTTAAAAATAAACTAAAAGGGAAAATGAACCATGGTAGGAAAATGAGAGCCTAGGTTACTTAAGGTAGGAAATGACAAGTTTGAAAAACCCTATAGCCACACTAAGTATAAATGTAGAGGAAATTCAAACAAGGATTTATACATTCATTTAAGCTAGTAATTATGAAACTTCTATCTATCAAATGAAATATCTATGGTTAGAATATACTTACCTTGAACAAAACCTCTCAAGCCTCAATCTCCCCTCGGCCAATGGTGATTTGAAATAAATTTTTGTGGTTGTAAGGATCATAAAGTTTGATTCAATATCTAGGATAAAAGTACTCTTATTTCATCTATGATTCCACAAGATAGTATTTTCCCCCCAAGACAAGAGTTAAACAATGGCTTTTCCAAATGTAGACCTAATCAGAATTACGAGCAATGACAATGTGAAAATGAATATTCCTCTGTATTGAATTGAAATGGGGACTTGTATTTATAATGGTGAGTGATCTTAGTTCCTAAGTTTTTATACAATGTCATTGGTTAGCCTTTATGTAGTTTAAAATATGATGGTTTACCCTTGAACTAGGTTAGCCAATGTTTATTTAATTGTGAATCATCTACTATAACTTCAAACTACATCGACTTGGATTGACTTAGTTTGAAAATTGGTGAGAATAAATAACTACTGCATCAAGCTGGGTAGATATAGTTAGAAAACATGGTTCTTTTTACAACTAGGGGTTATAATGAGGAATATTTCTTAGGAGATCAAGTCTAAAGGATGTGTAGTGGATATAAGCATGATAGGTAAATAACAATGTCTCTCAAAATTCACCATTGGTCTTCCCACCCCTTTCTCATTGCACCCTTTAAGGCATGCACTCAAGGAGATTGAAACTTGACAAAGTGTTATAAGAGATAAAATATATGTAATGATAAAGTTTTGAAATATTTTGTGTATACCATTTACTTTGGTTTTGTGACTCGTCCAATATGAAGAAACAAAAATTCACTAATAGTTGGAAAAATCATCATAGAGATGGTGATTCTCCTCTGCATTTGAGATATGAAGTTCCCTCTAAGATATAAATGTTTTGGGATTTTTATGTACTTTTTCCTCAAAATCACAAAAGGAAACAAAACATAAAATAAAATGAGAAAAGAGGAGAAACCTAGAGTGGGATAAAAGTAGAGAATCATTGGTATAACTCAAGAATAAGTAATATAAATGAAATCCTTCCTTTCACACAAAAATGAATATAGGATCAATAGGGGTTTTGGGAACAAAAGGGGATCCATAAAAGCATAAAGTCTCCTCACAAGCCAGATTACACACACTTGGTACAAATTTTATTTGAGTTCAAACACACCTAAAAATCATAGACATCAAGAAAGATTTTATGTAGAGTTTTCAACACAAAGTTTAGAAACACCATAGGTTTCACATAATCAACAAAATGTAAAATTTTAATGGAATCTTCATCTAAAAATAAAAACATGAAATTCACAAACAAAGGACATTAAAACCTAAAAAACCCAAGAATAATATCACCCACTTGCTTGTATTTCATTTCTCCAATCTAGAGATTACATATCCCACATAAAATTGTGGCCAACTCTTTCCAAGATCTTGAAAGAAAGAAGAACCTCTCCAAATCTGGATTTTTCCCTTTTGTACAATATTTCCTCCCCTAAGTAAGATGAAAATCCATTCATTTGACCATATTTTTTATTTTATTATTTGGGAAAATTTACAATATTAAATACACTTTTAAATTTGCATTTACATAATAATATTAATTCTCAAAATAACTAATTCACTAAATAACTTTACATGCATAGTCATTTAATGAATTTAATTAACATTAATTAATTATAAAATAATTAATAATGCAATTAAGTTGGTAAATTTATCATCGACCCCATAATATCAAATATATAATTTACAACATGTGGGTTAGTTGAAAATGTTTCTTTGTCCATTGGGCTATGAAATCCCATAAAATATCACAAAAATTAAGACAATAGGGAAAATGATGGGAAAATTATTAAAAAAAATAGAGTAACAAAATTTGGATGGCCACTACAATAGTTGGATTTGACTATGGGACTAAATTCCTTGGAAAATTTGAGAGAACTATAGAAAACACTAGTGATGTGTGCCTCATCCAACCTCCTCAAACTACCATGTAAAACTTTATCCCATGCCATGATCTAGCCAACTAGTTGTCAGTTTTCCTATACCAATTGTATGGGAATGAAAATTAGCTTCCATTTGTGAAAAATCTACCATTCTACATGCTAAAACAACCTATTTTCAAGATAATTCCCTTAATTTTTAATGTATTCAATGCATACATCTATGTATTTTTACCATACCATGTCAAATTTGTATGACCTAGTTGAGTTTATAATGATTTTTCTTTTCTAATTCTCTTATTCCAAACCATAAAAAAATCTCACTTTTCTTTCACTGTGATCTACCCTTGTCTAGATTGCAATTTTTTTAAATATATTAAGGCACATGATGATGCTATAGACCTCAACTGATCATATCATTCTCTATATGAAATCTTGTTTTTTAGTTTTTTTTATGCTTTTGTGAAATGTACATAGGAATATAGACTTCATAAGTCAAATCATTTCCAAAAAATTTATGTTCCTTATAGAATTTTCAGAAACCAAAGTTTGTGATTGGCCTCTCCAGCATATAGAAGATACCAACTACCAAGTATCATCATCTATATTGATACCATTAATTAATCCACATAGTTAACTTTATTATGTAACTAGTATTAAAATTGATATGTGATAAATAAACATCTCATTTTATATGATCCAATAGCAATATAACCATCACCAATAGAGATACCAATAAAATTCTCAGTGACCTTGTCATTTCTACAATATCCCACAGCTTGAGTGTGCCATATTTAGAATTAGAGATAATATTCAAGGAATCAATAAACTTCACATAACTTAAATCCCTCTTGTATAAAATTAAACTTTCTCTAATTCATCAAAATGTTTTAGCTTTCAACCTCTTATATCTTCATTCATGATTTCACTATGTAGTATTGACTAATTTATTTTTCACCTATCAATTTCATTTACTTACCTTTGGTGAACTTTAAAATTGAAATGCCAATTCTTTGACAAAATGACTAAAATAAATCCATCTCACTTGACTATCAACCTGACATGGGCTTAGAGGATGTTTCTAGATTTTGAAACTAGTTTTTACACCCATCAACTGCATTTTTCACCTTGTATGATAACTTAATCTAAAAAATCCACTTTTTACACAACCTAACATAGGTTATGAAAATTCTTGCAATGGCCATTGGTTTTACTTAAACATGTCATCCATAGTTTGCCTTAACCAATAATTAATCCCAGTTAATGACCCATAAACTATTTGGGAAAAGGAATACATTCACCCAAGATGCCTTTTTAATTCCTTTACCTATATTTTTTCTCCAAATTCAACCAAGTCATGGAACCTTTCATAATCAATCCAAGTGAACCACTAACCTTTCACCTTTTACTTACTTACAATTGATAAAAATATATAATAGGAATGTGCATGCTCATAGTAAATCATGTATTCCCCTTTGTTTCTTTCAATTATTTCCTCTTTTATTGTAGACACCAATTTTTTACCTTCATATTCCATTAATTGACCAAAATAATATTCATCAATGGCATCCACCATATAGAGAACCTCGTAACCTTAAATATCTTATTTTGTTAGAGTGTCTCATGAGATCAAATTCAATAACTTCTTTAGCAAAGCTAATATACTCAAAAATAAATTCTTCACAATTATCCATAATAAACACTCACCTAAATAGATCTTGATGTTATTAAGCTTCTTCTTAGTATCAAAGAGAATAAATGGTGTTCTTTTTGGAATAGAGATCACAAACTTGAAATCAAGTTGTCTCTCTGTACATAAATTTTTCACTACCAAATGTTCTTCCCAAATTCATTTTAGCATGAGTAAACTAGGAATATACCATACATTATCACCCAAAAAACACTAATCAGAACCCCTTCGACTACAACCTTTCATATGAATTGCCATAATTTTAATGACATCTTTGGATCTACATTCAATCACCCACATGAAAGCTTACTATAGCAAAAAATTAGTGAACATATTTTACTATGTATCTTTATAATCTGGCACAGGAAGATAACTTCAATAGCATCACATCATTTACCATAAAATGGTTAATTAAGTAGAGAGAAGAGACAATCAAGATCAATCATTACACTCAAAATACTATACCGTACACTTAAATTTATTTGTATGACTAAAATATATAGGTTAAGATGATTCCCAAGTAGGTCGTACTCCCATTAAATATTTTTCAATGTTCACAGGTGAAGATGTTGCCTTGTTAGGAAGATATATAGATAGACTAAGGATAGAAACATGGCCATATGAAACACTGTCCCATTTAATATTCCCACTTTCTTCTTAGAATTTTTTTTTCACCTATCACTCAAGGCTACTTTGAGCTCATAACAAGATGCAACTCTTCTTTCATTGAGTGTATTTAAAGGACTACATTATGGTCATGCTTATACACAAAAGTGTAGCTTCAAACCAAAACTAGATTTTTGTAGCTTGTGGTGTGACTGTTAAACTAAATTTCTCCTTTGTAAGCTTTTCTACCTGCATCAAATAGGAATTAAACTTAAAAACAAGTTGTGACTTCTCTTCATTTTGTTTCAAAATAACATCCTTTTATGCATGAATTTCATGTAGAAACCATTCCTTGTCAAGAAGACCACTCTCCATCACAAATGTTGATTCTTATAAACTTGTACTTATACTTTTTATCAGTTAATATAGGGCATAAACAAGTGACTCATCTAAGATCATATTCATGTTTATTCTATCAATATAACTTCTTTTTAGTTATTCAATTATATTATGATTCATATCTAAATCTGAAGACTCCATCACTTACATTTTAAAAGCTAACTCATCACTGGTGGAGATTTTCTCCTCCTTATTAGCTTCCAAGTCTTTAAAGGTGACTTTAGGCAACTTGGAACTTATGTCTTCATAATCATTTGTAAGACTTGAAATCTTATAATTGATGCCTAAGGGAGATAAAATTTCATGTGCTTACTCATGCAATGTATTATAATTACATGACATGTTTTCAACATTAGTCACATTCATAATAGGCCCAAGAAACTACCCATTGATTGAAATAATCAAAAGTATAACTCCAGACTTGAACACCAAAATCTTGCAACAAATCCATGATAAAACAAAATAAAAAAATTAGTAAGAACACAAATAATAAAGCATCATGCCACTCAAATATTAATTGTGAAGAATACATGCACACCAAAAGTATATCTCCAAATAAAGTTTGTATGTAAAATTATTGATGTAATTTATTCAAAATAGTAGGTTCATAGACATAGAGCACAACCATGCAAACACCTTGTGTGATCAATATAAAAATCAAGGAGAAAGATAGAACCAAAGTGAAAAAAATGCATCTTATTGAAAACACAAACACACACACAAGAAAAACATAATGAAAAAATGGAAGAAAATGTTTGGAAAGGGAAATTATATACAAAATAATAGAACACACAACAAGACTAAACAAAGCAATTTATGGGTTGGTCAAAGTATGAGCCTTTACGGGATAAAATTTAGTGTAACAAGGAAAAATATTGTAAATGTGTGAGTAAATACACCATCTTTTTTTTAATTACATCCATGGGAAAGACATGAGGCATGGTTGAAAAAATAAACACTGATTCAAACACTTGACCATGTGCAACTGAAATATCAAGACTACTTACATTTTGCTCATGAATGCAAGGATTATGTTTTGATTTAAAACTTGAAACAAAAAGAACATGATACATGCCTACAAAATCTTCACCCTTAGGTTTCTTTTTTTATTATTCATCCATGAATGTCTTAACCAAATATTCCATAGGTGCCTCTAAATATGAGTTTGGGACTAAAACCTCTTGACACTCAAAATGTATGGAAACTTATTATTGAATTCTTCTTTTTTATTTTAAAAAATATGCTCTATGTTTATGTTCAACATCATTACACACCTTTTTTACCCATATTAATCCTACTTCTTTCATGACTCATTTCATGCTCTTGAAAGGATGATAAATTTTCCTTTTCAATGCATTCTTCTACATGACCTGAATTTTGAATTAGGAAAATTCATTTCCTTTTGACTTGTACATCTCCATATAAATATTTTAAAATTTTCACTCTTCATATCATCAACAATCTCAAAAATTATATTTTATTTGAAAGACAATATGAAGAGAAAAACATTCTTTAAAGAGAAAAACATTATTTATTGTATCATCATTTGCACACATCCAATTAGCCCTTAATTTAGACTCTTTTAAAATTATTATTATTTTTTCCACCTAATGTTTCTACTATATTAATGTTCTTATTTTATTCAAAATATATTCATGACTACAACTAAAATTAGGCTATGGGTAGCAACAAAAAATTTAAAAAATTAGAAGGATGAGTTGCATTCCATCATTTCCAGGTATCTTTTCAATAGAGTCACAAACATTATTTTTGAAGGGGAATATTCCCTTAAAATTATAGGAATCAAAGGAAACTTTTTTATCCCCAATGGAGTCACCAAAAACTATTAGTGTAATTTTTTGTCATTTTAGTTTTGTGACTCACTCAACAAGATGCAACACAAATTCACCAATAGTTTGTAGAAATCACTATAAAGATTGTAATTGACCTCTATGTTTGAGAGGCGTGGTTCCCTCATAGGATATTAATATTTTTAGGTATTTGTGTACATTTTACCTAAAATCAAAAAAGGAAATAAAATAAAAAATAAAAGGAGAAAATAGGCAAAACCCATAACAAGATAAAAGTAGAGAACCATTGGGATAACTTGAGAGTAAATAACATAAATAAAATCCTTCCTCTCATAGAAAAACGAATATGGGAATGGTAGGGGTTTTGGAAACAAAATGGGATGCCTAAAATTATAAATTCTTGTCATAAACCATATTACACACACTTGGTACAAAGTTTCCTTGAGATTGTAGATGATATTTATGAACTATATAAAACCTCAGTTTTGTACACTTGGAAATCTTAGACCTTATCTATTCCTCTTAGTTATAGACATTTTTCAATTTTTAAAGTCTCACATTTACTCTCTCTTGTACCCCTTGGCCTATCTTTTAGTTTGATCAATATTATGTTAATGACCTGGGCCTTTTATCTTACCGAGAATGTTTAAAACCTACTTATATTATGCCTCTATAAGTTGAGTATGTACCTATTTTATTACTCCCTATATAGACAACTATGTCAATGTAGGTTTCTTATTCTGACTCAATTTTCTTGTGCCATAATGTCATTTAATTTTTAAATGAAATCTATCTTAATGGTCGGCCTAAGTACTGTCATGTGAGATATTATCCAAAGGGATTGGTCTAAATATAATATCAACCGTCATTCATTCTTCACCTAGAATATACATAACATTTATATAAAAGAGCATTCAATTGAGTAAATGTTTCCCTATTTTCTCCTATTTCTATATCATTCATAGGTATAACACATCTATAGGTCTGAAGTACTAAAGGACTAGCCCAAGAGCTATATTTTTCAAGTTACAAGTTAGGTCAGTATTATACTTGAATATGAAACTTTACATTATTCACACATAAGCTAACATGTAGGGGATAACTACATAAGTATGAGTCCCTCTTTATAGTATTGGTTATGTAGGTAGTGTTCATTGATAGAGGACTTTATGGAATAGTTTGACACTATATACACATTAACCCATTTTTTCCATAGCCACTATAAGGATGAAGAACTATGTTTTGATTATTTGACAATGAGTGATATTCCATGACTAGATCTAAATAACCTAGATTGAAGGTGATGATGAACTCAAAAGCATCAAGGTTTTCAAATCTTGTTTCAATAGTTACTCCATATTATACATCTACATCCAATCTAAACACTAGCATTGATGCAACTATCCTACGTTGATGCAAGTATCTATGACTATAAAGGCACTTAATTTAAAATTTAGTGACTATTCCAAAATATTATTCTAATCTACTTCCTGTCTATTCTAGATCTAGATTTATATTAGCATCAAAACTAGCTAAGTATCTTGTTTTCATTATCATTACAATCTCTAGCATAGTTATACTTTCTATTTTTAACATATGTCAACATAATAAATTTATAATATGTTTTATTTGAGTAAAAATTGGCTTATTATGTGTGTGTGTGTGTGTCACCCTTTTGCTTATTCATTTATATTTTATTAACCTTATCTACCCATAGTAAAATTGATATCTAATTTAGAGTTAAACATTTGGTAAACCTGATTAGTGTGAAAGTAAAAAAAACTTATTTAGGGCTTCCAATCATCCTAGGATTTCATCTTGTTGTAATGTATTTTTAGATCTAAAACTTTACCCTAGGGGTTTACCCTCCTCTGGTTACAAGGGCTTCATGTGCATATGCTTGTAAGTTACTTCTTCATTGTTTGGTGTTTTTTGGCCTCCAAATAAGTCCAATTTAAAATTCCTCTAAGGTATTTTTTACACAGGTTGGTATACTCAAAAACATATTTTTGTAAATTTAGTATAGATTTTTATATTTTTATAATTCACTATTTTTATTAAATATTGACATATAAGGTGAATGGTGTAGTTATTTTATAATTAATTTCTAGATTTTGCCTATGAAGAAGTCCACATTATTTGGCCTATTTCTGATTCATAATAGATCAAATTTAAAATTTCATAGAGGTTTTTTATAATTATTTTGATATAGATAGAAACATCTTTTGGTTTACCAAAATATTATGTGGATTTTATGAATTTAGTATTTTACTATTTTTATTAAATTTAAATCTACATGACATACAATGTATTTTAGTTTCCCTATTTTTCTAGGTTCATCTCATTTCCTATTTTTTTTCTTTTAAATCTATCTCATTCTTTTAAAACAACTCAACCAATAGTCTAAAAAGTTTATATCCTTATTTTATCATGATTGATTATTCCTTATCATTTATATGTATTTATTATCCTATTCTAATATCAATTTTTAAAACATTTAAAATGGATACAAAGGAGCCCCTTCCTCCTAAAGTTAAAGAGAGTGATAATTATCATCCCTCTAACTAGGTTCATGATATCACTCCTTCAAGGGATAAATTGGATGGTATATGTGTGTATGGTCAATCTGAGGTACCTTGGGTTTGTGCTTGTGAAGCCCTAAGAGATCACATCACTAGTATGATCAAGTTAATAAAAAAGTTACAAAATCATATTACACTCCTAAAAAATCCAACACATGCTAGTGTTAATTATGTTTTTACATCCTCATCTACCAATGTTGTGCCAAACACAGTTTCACATACAAATGAAAAGCTATAATAAAATACATATAAAACAAGTGATTAAAAAATTTACCAAAAATCTAATAAGTGTCCAATTCAATTTATAAGAGACGTGATTCAAAAAAAAGTGATCAAACTACCTATTCTAAATCCCATAAGGATATCCAAATACTATTGTGTATATCATAGAATACATGGGCATCATACATCTCGTTATTTGGTTTTAAAGAACCAAATACAAAGTCATGAATATAGTGGTGATCCTATCATTGATACATTAATTAAGAAAATCACTCATATTCTAAATACTTCTCCTAAATCACAACTTAAAACCAACAAGTATGGGTACCAAAGGATAATTTGGAACAAAAAAACTTACAAATACAAAAAATAAAGCAAGAAAAGATCTAAAAAGGCACAATTAAATAAAAAAATACTTAAAAGGCCAAGCTAGAGCAAACAATGTTATAAAAAGATAAGGATGAAAAATCCAAATTATTAAAAGATCAAGACAAAAAGGCACAATTACAAAACTCATTATTAATAAAAGAGCAATGGGCACATCATGTGTTCAAAATAGGATTTCTAACAAAAAATGTCATAAAGTACGCTATACTTGATAAAGCTAAAATTTTAATGTGGGTACAAAGGGGGAAACTACAAGCCCTTCCTTATGTCAAAACTCTTCTACTCTCATTACTCATATAGAGGGTAAACAGTCTTCACATGAAAAGTTTAACAAACCATATTATGATTTAGTTAATAATTTATCTCATAATCAATTTATATCTACAAGATCTAGTACATATGGAATGGATGGATTTTATGAATTTAGTATTTTACTATTTTTATTAAATTTAAATCTACATGACATACAATGTACTTTAGTTTCCCTATTTTTCTAGGTTCATCTCATTTCCTAGTTTTTTATAAAAAATCAATCTCATTCTTTTAAAACAACTCAACCAATTGTCTAAAAAGTTTATATCCTTATTTTATCATGATTGATTATTCCTTAGCATTTATATGTATTTCTTATCCTATTCTCATATCAATTTTTAAAACATTTAAAATGGATACAAAGGAGCCCCTTCCTCCTAAAGTTAAAGAGAGTGATAATTATCATCCCTCTAACTAGGTTCATGATATCACCCCTTCAAGGGAGAAAGTGGATGGTATATGTGTGTATGTTCAATCTGAGGTACCTTGGGTTTGTGCTTGTGAAGCCCTAAGAGATCACATCACTAGTATGATCAAGTTAATAAAAAAGTTACAAAATCATATTACACTCCTAAAAAATCCAACACATGCTAGTGTTAATTATGTTTTTACAACCTTATCTACTAATGTTGTGCCAAACACAGTTTCACATACAAATGAAAAGCTATAATAAAATACATATAAAACAAGTGATTAAAAAATTTACCAAAAGTCTAATAAGTGTCCAAGTCAATTTATAAGAGACATGATTCAAAAAAAAGTGATCAAACTACCTATTCTAAATCCCATAAGGATATCCACATACTATTGTGTATATCATAGAATACATGGGCATCATACATCTTGTTATTTGGTTTTAAAGAACCAAATACAAAGTCATGAATATAGTGGTGATCTTATCATTGATACATTAATTAAGAAAATCACTCACATTCTAAATACTTCTCCTAAAGCACAACTTAAAACCAACAAGTATGGGTACCAAAGGATAATTTGGAACAAAAACACTTACAAATACAAAAAATATAGCAAGAAAAGATCCAAAAAGGCACAATTAAATTAAAAAATACTTAAAAGGCCAAGCTAGAGCAAACAATGTTATAAAAAGATAAGGATGAAAAATCCAAATTATTAAAAGATCAAGATAAAAAGGCACAATTACAAAAGTCATTATTAATAAAATATTAATGGGCACATCATGTGTTCAAAATAGGATTTCTAACAAAAAATGTCATAAAGTACGCTGTACTTGATAAAGCTAAAAATTTTAATGTGGGTACAAAGGGGGAATCTACAAGCCCTTCCTCATGTCAAAACTCTTCTACTCTCATTACTCATATAGAGGGTAAACAGTCTTCACATGAAAAGTTTAACAAACCATATTATGATTTACTTAATAATTTATCTCATAATCAATTTATATCTACAAGATCTAGTACATATGGATTGAATCCATTACAAGTAGTTGTGAAACCAACCACAGATACAAGCAAAGCAAGCCATATAACTTAGGATGTCAATAAGGTGTTTACATCTGATGTGTACATAGATATAAATAATGGCATACCAAAAAAGGGACCACATAGTATGGTAAAATTCCTTATTCATATATAGAAACTCAGAATGGTATATCAAAATTTCATGATCATCCTATCAATTTATATTATTACATCCATGATTATGATCCTAATGATATTATATATTTTTATGATATTAACAATATTGATTATGCAAAATATTACTATGATACACATGGTACAAATCCTTCATAGAAACATATCCTTGATGAGTACATTAAATCTTGGTAGCAATTTTATTTATACATGTCTTCTTTGCATAACATTTTCAAATATTTCAAAACTACCAAAAAAATTTTAAAAAATCCAAAAATATTTTTGGCATCTACACATTCTATTGGCTCCTTGACATCTCTATGTTAGTTTCATTTTGATGGATAGCATATCAATTAATTCTACATAAACATGTTTTACACTTATATTTGAGTGTGATACATACATACACAAATACATGATCTATGTATTTTGATATGTTGAGTTTTCCATCTACTCATGTCCACAAGGATGTTGGGGACATCCACCTCTATGATCATGATACATCAAGGTTACACCATTCTATGGCCACTTTACATTATCATGTTTGAGATAATATGTACGTACACATGCCTTTATCCATGCTTATATCTTCTATAGTGTACTTGACGTGTTATATACTTGACATTTTTTTATAACACATTTTGATCCATGGGCTACTATGATATGTTTATATCAATCACTTATGTTTTCATTTATGCACTTCTTTGAGTGTCTTACCTTGATATTGTCTTGTGTTTTGAAAAATTGAATATGCTTCATTTTTTTTGGCCCTCATACTTTTGTTTGCATAATTGACATTTGG
>JARHVA010003663.1:1640000-1887940 GCA_037957365.1 Torreya grandis | reverse complement strand
TTCTTCTTACTTTTGAGCTTTTGCATCCTTTACCTCTCATTGGGATTACTCTTATTCTCAGTGCTTTATTGGAGAATTAAACTTATTTAGGTCCTTCCTAAATTTACAGGGTTTTTCTAATTCTTAATTGTGTATTTAGTATATTTATAAATACACTTTGTTCCTGCCTTTATGATGTGTTGCTCACCTCCCTAATCCACTTATTGGATTTAGAGTTACTTACATATAACTCTCCCTTATCTACATGGCTCACACTTCCATCCGCTCTCTAAAGGAATAGATCACAAGCGGAACACACTTAGGAGGCTTGTAAGGTCATAATGGAATTTTATGTAACTCCCATTTTCCTTATTTAGCTCTATAAAAGAGCCCTTCCTCTCCTTTTTTCCTCACTAATAATATTATATCTCTCTCTATTATTATATTTTACTCTTGATTCAATATTTTACTTGTTTATATTTTTGTTTCAAGCCTTCAATTAAAATCACATGGTTTTTTTTATGATACATTCAACTTCCCACTTTAAAAATCTTGTCAGTATGGTTTGTTGCTGAGAGATAAATTAGTTTTGTGCATTCTTGTTTTTATCTAAATTTCATGTTATGTCATTTATGATAATTCTTGGGTTAAAATACTTCATGTTATAAGATTTATGGTCAGCTTAATGACATTTTTTGAAAAGTGTGCAGATTTTTAAAGAGACTACTCAGATTTTTTTTAAGGGCTCTAACCCTTGCCATTTATTAAAATCCATGTATCTCTCTTTGCCTAATTTATAGTGGCTTTTATCCTTTTTTTAGGTTATTTTTAATGACAATAAATTTAAAAAAAACATTTTCTTATAATCCTCTACTTTTTAAAAAAATCAAAATTCTTTTAAAAATATTTATTTTATTTTAATGAGCATTTAACCTTTCATATATATGATTTATTCATAGATATATCTCTTGGGGTCCTTAAATTAAATTGTTTTTTAAGACTCTTTTCAAGATATCAACAACAACAACAACAAAAAACATTTAATATTCAAGTTTTTTTAAATCTCTTTATTCTGGCTTCACGCAGATTTTTTTTAGCTCTGCTAATTTTCCTTGAGTTATTTTTACTTTAAAATTTCCTCTATTTTTTTGTATTACATGAAAGATTTTTTTTTCTCCTTCATGTGTGATATTTATGTATAAAAAGTTGATGCCCTAAGGAATCGGTTTGTAGGCCTCTTCCAAGCCATCAACCATAATTCTTCCTTCCCCCAGGCCATCACCCTTGTGATTTACCAACCTTTTATTGTTGTCTAATATTATTTTTTCATTTCAAATTTATAGCATGTAATTGATGGTTAAGATTTTGTTTTCAAAATAGTATATATCATTATTAATTTTTTAACCTGATAGTGTCTACTTGGGAAATTTGGAGACATCAATTTTACATTCAACATGTTGTCACCAACGTAATTCATTACATGGTCACTCCTCTTTCTTCAAGGTCTTTGTCTCATCTGCCTTCAGGTAAGAATTTTTTTTAATACATTTTTTGAACCATTTCCTTTTTGATAAATGCACTCATTGTTCACCTTTTTGGCTAAATAATATCACTTAAATAAATATTATTATTTCCTTATTATGTTGCACACTTCACATTTTTGGATGATTCATTTTAATATAATTGTATTTTGATAAGCAAGTCACTTCCCTCTTTATTTATAAAAACAAAACAAAAAATTCAATTTTAGTCCAAGGTGCATTGGCTTATTTCCTCTATAACTTATTTTTTTGGGTGACTTAGGACTATTTATTTATTCTATGTATATCTCTGAATTTTAACTAATCAAAATGCAATTCTTACTTTAGTTTTTTTTAGGTGCAAAAAAGAAAAAAAACTCACTTATTTTTTACATATGGCACAATTTTGGTAAGCAACAATTTTCTTTATTAAACTTTTTTAGAATTTTTTAAAACTCATATACTTAACTCATAAACTTTGATTATTGAAAATTGAAGAACATGTGTTTGACTTGTCTTTCATATTTTAAATCCAATCAAAAGTCATTAATAACTTTTCAAAATATAAATAAAAGAAGGTAATTATTTTTATTCATGTGGGTTGTCCTTTTTTTGTCGATAGATACTTTAATTTTTTTTAAGGATTTTTCAAATCCTAAACATAAAGCTATGGTTCAGATTCAGGGCAATTAAATAATAAGTGTTTCTTAATATTTAATTTAAAATTAAAGTTTTATTATATTTTAACTATAACTTATTTGTTTTAGTGAAATAATTAAATATTTAATTCAAAGTTTGGTTCTATATCACTTATATAATTTATATTTTTTTCACAAGTTTATTTAACATTTGGTATATTTGTATTTGTAACATCTTTTGAAAATTCTAAGTAATATCTTACTTTTTAAAAAATATTTTTGGTCATAATGTGGTTTATAAAAAAAAATGAGGCCTTTATTACTCATCTCAAGCACCAAATTATGTAAAAAGATAATGAAATTTGTGATCTCAATTATTAACTTGAATGTTAGAGTAAAATTATTTTTTATTACCAAATTTGCACAATGAAAAACTAAGCAAAATCTAATTTTTAATTGACTCTTTAAATTATCAATTAGATTTTTTAAAAAAATTAAAAAACATGTAATGTTGTTTCTTCACCCTCTAAATAGCCTATTGCTCTACCACATGATTTTTCTAATCCTGCCTTAAAAATTATGCAATTTATGGCTTATTCTGGTGGTGGCCTTGGTAAGTGTAAATATGGTATTCTTGAACTTATTTTACTTGAATTTAATGAAAATTTTAAATGTATTGGTTTTGATGTTTCACTTGATTCTAATGCCGATTTAGAATATTGGTTTCCTCTACATAGAAGGACTTATAATGTAACTTATTTTGATTATACTACTTCTAATGCAAATTTAGAATCTTATTGTCCTCTGTATAGAGGGACTTATAATGTAACTTAATTTAATTATAATACTTATAATTCTCATGATTTAGTTAAAAATGTTAAACCTTATGCAAATTATATAAAACATGGGCATTGTATCTCTAAAAGTTGTAAATTTCATCCTTTAAAATCTTGTGGTAAATTTATGCATGATATTTTGCATTGTTGGAAAATGACTAAATATTGTAACTCTAAGGGTAAAATTATTTATATTCCTAAATAAAAATGAATCTTATAGGGACTATATTATGTAGTATTGTGATAATTCTTCTAATACTTCATGCATAATATCTTTTTCAAGTGACTTGTCTTCTTTGTCTCCATTTTGATTAACTTAAATATCATATGCATTCCTCACTTTATATTCTAAAGGATATATGATTTATTTAGATATTTTGTGACTAAATTATTTCCATGAAGGTTAATGAAATTTATGATGAAAGTTATCTTTACTCCATTTGCCTTTTCTTACATCTACTTTTATTACATTATGTATGTAGATTGTATTTTTGGCATAATGGTTACTTAACTTAAAAGATTGGTGTTAGCTTTCTTGTTTTATAAGTTTGTGGATCATTAATCATTTTTGTTTGGTTTTTATTCCATGGTAGATTTAAAACCTTGTCTGAAGAGGACTTTTGGTGATCACACTTTCTTCTTTACAACTTTTCAAGGCACATTTTCCTCTTTCTTCTATCTCAACTTCTATAGTTCCTCTTAAAGGAAGTTTCTATTAAAAGGGAGTATTATGTAATTTTAACTCCATTATTTATTTGTAAAAGGTTCTCTCCACTCTTTTAACCCCAAATTAATTTTAAATAATAGTGTTGGGGAATCAACCTTATTTGGGTCCTTCCTACTATTATAGGTTTTTCCTAAATCTTAGTTATGTGTATTTATTATATTTATAAATACTCTTTATTCATACCTTTATGAGGTGTCACTCATATCCACAATCCACTTATTATATTTAGATTTTATTGCATGTAACTCTCCCTTCCACACATGGAACACACTTCCTTCCACTCTTTAAGGGAAGATGCCCAAAGTGGCACACACTTAGGATTCTTGAAAGGTCATAATGGGAATCTATGTAACTCCAATTTTCTTCCTCTAGATCTATAAAAATATTGTCACTATGGTTTGGTCTTGAGAGGTAACTTAGTAGTGTGAATTCTTTTTTATCTAACTTTCATTTTATGTCATTGATGATGATTCCTAGGTTAAAATCCTTAAGACTCCTCCTTTGCCCTATTTTTAACCTTATCCTTAGCCTTACGCTTTTATTCTTGGTACACATGATGTTCAACTACTCTTTACACTTCCTCACATGTGACATACTATTCTTTTGTAGTCTAATCTTCAAGTGATACTTCCTCCATGTCGATCTTTGCCTTGAAGTGTGATGGTGAAGAGCCAATAATATTAGTTTTCACCTCTACCTAAGAAAATTTCCCCTTGAAAACTAGGTACTGTGTTCATTTTAGGGTGTTGACTTTTTTGTGTTTATTGATCTTTCATCATAGACTCTCTAATGGCTTACATAAGAATAGGTGGGGTGTTTTCCTTAATTTTTGAGGACTACATGGAGTCTGCATACACCATATAAGTTATTTTGGGGAGATATCTTATATATATCCTAATTATGATGGGATTACAATGGATCTTCCTATCTTCAACATTTTTTGAATGAACTATAATTTGTCCTCTTTAGCCACTATATCTATGATGATGGAAGTAGGTCAGGTTGGTAACACAATACATAGATTTTTTAGAACTCTATATTGTACCTAGATGGTGTGTAATAATTTCCAAAAAAAATACTATTTTTCTTTCTCCTTCTCATAGAGTTAATTATCCATATCAACAATCATCATTTTATAGACCTACTATTCATCGGTGCCCATGTGAAAAAAATTCATAGAGCCTAGTGATTTTGGGTAGGCTTAGGTCATCCAACCAAGTGATTTGATTATGATTCTTATGCCTTGGAGGAGATAGGGATATTCCTCCCTTGGGAATGTTGCACTTTCCTATATCTTTGATTGGTTTTGTTAATGTTTAAGGTTGTGAAACTATATTTTTAAGGTATAGAATGGGTGGTGGTACCATCTACAATGGGGTTACTCTCATTGTTGTGATTCATTTTTGTTTGGATACCTAAGTCTATTCCATCTACATGTTGATAAAATATGGGAGGGGTGGACCTAATACCTTGAGAAATTCAAGAGTTCTGATGGTAATGCCCTTTGTCAATTTCATAATGACTGCATGTTGGCCTAAATACTACATGACATTAGGTAGTATGTATGGGTTAGCTATGATTAACTCCACTGAATCATTCCACCATTTGGTGAACTTGATTTGATGTCCAAAACAGGTACTCTCCTAGGTTTACGTGTGGTTTCTAAACTACACATCTAGACAGTATTTGATGTCAGGATGAACTCACCCATAAGTGACTTCTACTATGTAAATACTAAATAAAATACCAAAATTTGGTAATAAAATATTTTATTCAATATTGCTAAGAATTTATCAATATTGAGAGTAAGTTCACTAACCAAGAATTCAAGATAGTTGAATTCCTTATTTTGATTGATCATTTGATGGGAAATATTGATGACCCCTTTTTTAGCCTACTTGACATCCTTGAGTGTCTAATAGAATCTTCATGAAATGCATTTCACTAGAATGTAATCTAACCCATGATCAATGTCCTCCAATGGAATTCTTCATGAGTTATGGGAGTACTTTTCCTAGATCTCCAAAATGATTGGTGGTTTTTTGATTTGTAATGGGCTATATATCTCCCCATCATAGGAATTCCTATGGTCCTTACCATCACAACTATATTGATGTGAATGATTATTTATTAACAAAGATAAATCTTTCCCTCATTGTATCAAATCAATAACAACTCCATTACATCTTTGATTTTCCTAAAAATAGGTAATTAGATCAACTACTCCACATTTATGTTATAGAGTCTATGTGGAGTTACTAATTCTAATGGTTTCACCCCTTCGAATGTGTCTAATATAAACATGCATATCTTAGCATTACAAACTCATAGTCATTTAGGTCTATAAAGTCCATTTATCATAACACAATACTGATGGCCATGCCCTTTTTTTATTTTTTGAATCCTTTTATGAGTTTTGATATATCAAATCTATCCATTATGTGTCATTTTCTTTGATTCTAAATTTTTTTTCTTGAAATCTTTCAAGAACTTCATTATACTTAATAGTGGATATGAAATTTTCAACCTTAGTGACAAATTTATAGCTTCTCACACTTCCTTCTATACTTTATTATTTTAATTATATGTACTCTCACTCAATCCTTCACACATGATCTTTTAATGAGGTGTACATATTTTAGCTAATGTGGCATTCTTTTTCTTGACTTCACATTCGATGTTGGTGGTAGTTGATGTTTTTTGACCTACCACTTTGACTAGGCTTTAGTAATATACTATTATTCTATTTCTAACACTAACCCATTATTTATCTAATATATTTATCAATATCCCCCCATAATTAATCATTAATTAAAATGGATTGACCATTAAACTCCAATATCTACTCAAGATTTAGATCTACATGTCTTTATTGGACTTAATTGATGTCCATAAAATATATTCATTTGTCCATCATGTTTCATTCCTTAAATACATCCATAGTAATATAAAATTATACTTAATCTTGTATCCATATTATCCCTTAATTATATACATAAATATTTATATTTACCTCACATGTGCCAAAAAAACCACAAAACCCTAATTATCTTGAAATCAATGCTTCCAATCATGACTACCATCTACTTGGCATAATATAACACCTTTATTCCATGTTGTGATAGTTTAATGGTGGTAATAATTCAACATACATCCATTTACCCACCCTGGTAATACATTTCCCTATAAATGTCATAAGACCATTATTCCAAGCTATGAAGCTTCATGGATGATGTAGGGGCCTTTCTACCTGATGTTAATCTTTATAGGGGAAGCTTTGAACCTTCTTTCATAAAAATGAATAAGTTGATTTACCTAGCATTCCTTTATTCATATATTTTTATCATGACATGCCTTTTGGTTACTCTTGTTTATCTCTTGATGCCATACTAGTTTGAGTCTCACTTAATCCATATGATTCAAGTCCAATAACTTGTTCGTCATTGACTCCTAATCATCCATTCACAATACATTCGAGACTCATCGATTGGGAAACACACATTCCATAGGCATCACTACTTCTAACCCATATACCAGTTGGAATGATGTAAACCCTATCACATGTTTATAATGCATGTGATAACCCCTTAGGACTCATGTAATAGTATCCTCCCAATCATCTCACTTTAAGTTGTAAATCCTAGTAAGCATCTTACATATGACCTTGTTCATAGCTTCATCTTGGTCATTCACCTATAGATGATAAGCTATGATTTTATGATGAGATATTATGAAATAATATATGAGGGTTTTGATGGTCTTATTTATAAAGTGAGTTCCTCTATCACTTGCAAATGAATGACAAAAAGGATGGCAAATGAATTGCAAGTGATGTCATATAAATGACAAGTGATAAGAAATAAATGACAAATGATCGGAGATAAATGATAAATTATTAGAAATAAATGACAAATAATATGAAATAAATGACAAATGATATTGGAAATAAATGGAAAAATGATAATTAAAATATGAATTACAAAAAGGAATGTAGATCATACTAAATCACATTAAGAAGCATTAAAACATGAATTACAAATGAAATATTTATGCAAGACAAATATAATAGAAATATAGAAGGAGCTAAAAATTAAGCTCATGTAAGATAGGTATGAATGAATAACACATTAAGAAAAGTATGAAAGAATGTTGAATGAAATGTAAGACAAACATGAAGAAGGCACACATAAATAAAAACATGTAATAATGGCAAAAGGGTACGGACTTAGCTATCTACAATAGAAGGGTAGTTTAATAATGACAAATGAAATAAAAGAGTGGTCTATAGTTACTCAAACATGTTTTTTTACATCTAAAGCTAGATAAATTTGAAATAAATTAGTGTTAGCATGTTTTTAGGGGATGAAGAAGGAATTAAAGAAGAGGGAAAACATATTTGGAATCACAATTTGCTTATCAAGGGAGTAAATGAAATGGGTGGAGAGGAGAATGAAGGAAAAACTAAGGTAAATAAACTCTTTGTTAAAGTCAAGACACTCAAATTTGGTTTGTCAAAACAAGAGGACTTTTGACCTTAAGGACTCTAAATAACTTCTCTTAGTGACACAAGTCTTGGGTAAACAAATAAAGTATATAGATCATCACAAGAAGGCTATATGCATGAAAATTAAAATGGACCTACCTCCCCATGATGTGTTCCCCACTCTTCAATACCCATTATAGATTCATCGATATACTATGAATATTGGGTACTTGTATGAGAAATTAGGTAGAACTATAGAGTTTGTTGAGTTCCCCTATTCCAATTTACTAGCCTACCACACCCCAAAGGACTTAAACTCTATGTGAAGTTGACTGTGGATTTTGAGCTTTGATTAGAAATAGGATATGTGATTGTAATCATGTTTTTTAGTGTGATTTTACTTTTGAGATTTTGTATCTTGCCTTTTAGATATCATTTCCTTTTATTTTAAGTTATTTTTCTTTTAACTTTCTTGATGTATTTTTCATATTCCTCTTCCATATGGATTTGGAAGACCAAACCTGGGTGATAAAGATGACTTTCATTTGAAAACTTGGGACAAGGTTGCTAAGAAAGATAACTTTATAGAGCATGGGATATAAGAGTCTCATAAATATATGTGAAAAAAAATGCTATCTTGACTTTGACCTTGTTTTATCCAATGAGGAGATGAAAGAAAGTAGAAATAAATAAGAATGAGACATGAAATAATTTGAATTTATTCAAATCACAAAAAATGTGACAAATGAAGAAGATATGGATAAAATGATAGGAAAGTGTGATTCCTTATCATAGGAATGAGGGAAATAGAATAAAACTTGGTAACATAGATTGTTGTGCATATTTCATCTAGCAAAAGAAGCAAAAGCTAAAGTTGAGAATAAAGATCACAAAGAACATGAAAAGATGGTAATTTTATGAGGAGGGCCATGTCTTATCTTTGGTCTTACAAATCAATTCATAAAAAAAAAACCCAAGGGGTGCCAAAAAGAAACATGTGAAAAAAATAAAATGATGTAAGCAAAAACATCATAGTTTTGTGAGGGATGTCGGGTCCTATCTACAGTCTTACAAATCAACTCACAATAGAGAAACCCATGAGGGTGCCAAAAGAGAAATGACAAAAGTAAAAGAAGACTATGTTACATCAAGAGGTAAAGGATAAAGAAAGGGTCAAAAATTATCATAAAGATATTAAGGAAAAGAATTATAAAAAAGGACAAAGAATAAAAGAGATAAATAAGGGTAAAAATGAAATCAAATGCCAAATGTGATGTGTAAGAAAGCTAAAAAACATAAAGGAAAATAATGATGCTTAGGGAAGTGAAACTAAAAGAAGAAAAATGAATAAAAATAAAGAAACATGAAACAAAAAAAGAATAAGTAAAATCTATGGTAACATCTATATCAAAGATGAACATGTGAAATATAAGACTAAACATCTATAAAGGTTTTTTAAACATAAATTTGTTAGTTATTATGCATTTTAAAATAAGATCAGGCATTGTAAGATGCCCCAAATGGTGATTTAATGTAGGTATGGGTATCGTAAGATGCCCCAAATTTTGAAGGGACATGTGGATGGGCATTATAAAATTCCCCAATACATGAGTTGGAGTGAGGTGATATTGAACCATTAGAATAATTTACATTGGGTTGGTAGGTGCATTTGGAAATAGGTAAATGTGTTGATTTATTAGATTTTAAGGAAGTTGAATGTGAAATATGATATGTATGAGAGGTATGAGGAGATAAATGAGGTAAAGGAGGACCATGATGATATGCTTTGGAGTAGGCATTTGAACTAGGTATTCTTTTGGTTCATGTGGCCTAAGAGGTTTAGGTTCAATGGATGCCATAATATGTTTAAATTTGTTCATGTTAGCTATCCTTTCCTTATTTTTTTAGGAAGAAAGATAAATTTTTGGTTGAATAAAATTATTAGATGAGGTATCATTATAGGATGATCATTGTTGTTCATTAGGTATTTGATGTTGATGTGATTGTTCTTCTTGAGATTGACTTTGAGAAGCAGGAAGATAATCTTGATAACATTGTTTTATGAGAATATAAATATTGAAATGTGTAGCAAGCAAGGAAGAAATAAAGAATCGATAAATATCATGACAAGACTCATGAGAATGAACTATAGTAGCATGTCACCAATAAAACTTATCTAGATTGTACTATTTTGGAGGAGGTTTGGAAGGATCAAAGTTCATGGGTTTAGAGGGTGGATTTTTAAGTTGTTCTAGACTCAAGGGAGGGTGGGTTTGGTTAGAATTGGTTGAATTTAATAGTTGTTTGAGGTGTTTCAAATTGATTCATAATAAAGTCCTATCTTTTTGCTTGGTCTAGGGCTTCTAAAAATTTTGGTGAAAATTTGTGAACTTTGTATTGAAGAGAAGGTTTAAGAGAAGTGACAAATAGTTCTAGAAGAGTGTCATAATTAATGTTATGGTCCACTTTATGAGCAAGGTAATTCCATCATTTGATGAAAGTATGAGCTGATTCATTAGGAATTTTCTTAGCATTGATCAAATGGCTAAGGTAATCTTTAGGAAGGTTATCATGTTGGAATTCCTTTCCTAGAGCATTGACTAAATCCTATATTTGTGAGATGGAATGTCTAGGTAGTTGGTTGTACCATTAAAATTCATCACCATCAAAGGTTTTAGTTTAGACCCATTCCTTATAGAGATTACCAAAATATTTAAGAAAGATATTAGGATCCTTAGTCACATTATATGTGATAGTTGGAGAAATGTTTCCAATATATATGGATGGAATGAATAGGGATAAAGGTTCATTTAGAATATGTTGAACATTTTGTTATTCATTAGAAGTTTACAAATGATATTTCCATTGTCATCTCTAAGAGGAAGAGGGACAAAATTTTGATTTGGTTAAGACATGATTACTTGAGATGGTTGAATAATCATGTTGTATAAGTGTTGTTTCATGCTCATCATTTTAGATTGATTGGTTACTTGCATGATGTTCATTTATTGTATAACTTGTGAAAGAAGTTGAGTTGTATCAATAGGTAGATTTGAAGGTTGGGTATTAGCTTTGATAGGAAGAGGATTGTTAGTGTTGATGGGAGGAAGATTATTTGTAGGTGGAGGATTCCCAACATTGGTATTAGTTGTCTTAAGTATGGTAGAAGAAGAAGGAAGCTTGGTAAAGCCACCATTCATGTGAGGAGTATAAATAGTATTATCATCAATATTTTAAACACAAAATTAATAAAACAGAAAGAAAATAACTTAAAAGTAAAAATAGCTACTCGATCAACCTAGAATGTTGATTAGATTATTAAGAATAATTTTAAATGATAGGGTGTTTTTTGTAAGCAAGATATTAGATAACAATCTATGGATGGTTTCAAGTGAGTGTAGGATGAAAAATATTGTAGTGGTAATAATACAAGATTGGTATTGGGGCATACCCCCTCACTTCACACACTAAAATGATAAGGGTGTCAAGTGTTAGACATAATATACCATTAACAATGATTTATACTTGACCATAGAATCAAGTCATCTTCCCCCTTGGTGATGAAATCTAAGTAAGTTGGCCTAGGTAGTCAAATGTTAAAATTCTTGTTGATTTTATTTGATTTGGTTGTGTGTGCATAAAATAGAAATAATGACACTAAGCGGTTAGTTAAAATCCTCTTAATATGTGATTAACATACAAGGTGAATTATAAATTTAAAACATAATATAATGAAAACACTATATGCATAACATATAAAACTAGGTTGAAAAGGTCAAGCTAGTACTACTGAAGATAGGGTCTAGAAAACCTACTAGGTCAACTTGGTTGACCTAGTTATTTTAGGTAGCACACATAATATAAAATTAGGTCAACCAGGTCAATCTAGTTAGTTGTGTAGGGGTTGTTTTGAAGAATAAAAACTTCAAAGGAAAGTATAGAATAGAAAGAGATAGAGAATAAAAGACTAACCTTGATGGTTTAGATATGAAACTGAGAAGATTGTTGATCAAGAACCTTGGATAAATGTATCAAAATCCTATAAAATAGGTTGCCCTGTTTGACCAAGCAATATAGAAACCTACTAAAAAAGTATTGAAGATGCACTAGGTCAACCTAGTCAACCTAGTATGCTGAAGAGGATGTCTAAAAAGTGTTAAAAACCTATACTAGGTTGAGCTAATGGATCCAGTTGCCTATTCTTACATATAAAGAAAAATAACTAGGTTGATAGAATCGATCTAGTATGTCAAAATATATGAAAAAAATGATGAAAAAAAGAATGAAATAAGTGAAATAAATATTGTAAGGGTTAGTTTCACATTGATTTCACCATAATGTAATGAAAGTGAATCTAAAGTGAAACTAATGCTAAATAAAAAAGGAAACAAAAATGAAAACATGAAGATAATATAACCAGCAGTGGGATAGGATTCACATCGGGTTCACCAAAATGCATGTAATTGGAAATGCATGATGTACATGAATTGATCTTGGATCAAATAAGATAAAGCACACCTATACTTCTGATTGGGTATACACTTGTTAAGTAGGAACATGACCAATATGGGGATCTACTACACCTAATTAGGGGATAACTTGTATCACTTATCATGATATTTCATGTTAGAAAGGGTTCCACAGCCTACAGTCTAACACAATCACATAAAAACCCTAAAAGAGTCCTATGATTTGATATTTCACTTATGATAACAAATAATAAAGTAAGTTATTCTAATAACAAAAAAACTAAACTAGTATAGTGTGAACTAAAGTTTATGGCACAAAGTGGGGGTTAGAAAAAAAAAAAAAAAAAAAACTAAACATGTATAAGCGACATATACTCATGTCAATATATATATAATCCTAAAACATGGAATAAAAGAATGCATGCTACATTATCTATCTACTCTTATAAAGGAGAAATAAAGTTAGGAATACTTACCTTTGAAGATGAACTTGTCAATCGTCAATCTCTCCCTTGGCCAAGGTGCTTCATAGGATATTATTGTGGTTTTTAAGGATAGCCAAGATAAATCAGCTCTAGGATATACAGCCTACATAAACATCCAAATAATTTCTACATAAGACAAGATCAGAGCTCCAAAGAAAGTATTGAACCCTAAAGCTTTATTCTTCAAGTA
This sequence comes from Torreya grandis, assembly GCA_037957365.1. Classification (NCBI taxonomy): domain Eukaryota; kingdom Viridiplantae; phylum Streptophyta; class Pinopsida; order Cupressales; family Taxaceae; genus Torreya; species Torreya grandis. Next base: position 1,874,613 of record JARHVA010003663.1, on the reverse strand, counting down.
GAATGGTCAATAAGTAGATGTTCATTTGCACTTCTTCTGTTAATTCTTTTCTCTCTTATGAAATGGTGGTAAATTACCTTGTATATATAGTAGTATCTTACCTAAAAACTTTCAAACATGTTGGTTGTACTAGATCAACTAGGTCGACCTAGCACATTTTTGGGATAACTCACTAGGTTTGTGCTAGGTTGGTTAGGAGGCTAACAAACCAAAAGAGGTAAAATGTCCCCAAAACACACTAAGTCAACTAAGTTGACCTAGTTTTTTAAATAGTTCAAAAGGATAACAAGCCAAGAAATAAAGGAATGAAGCATGAAAATGATTGGAATGGATAAGAAAGAGAGAAATAAGATTAGGGTTTAAAGTTTTAGGAGACAAGTGTGTAGATTGGAAGTGGAAAAAGGAACAACAATGTTATGAATCACTGATGATCTACCTACCCCTTTCTCGATGCACCCCTTAAGGTACACACTCAGAGATTGAGACTCGACAGGCTCCTATAAGATAAAAACTGTCAGTAATCATTAAAAGTTTGAAAATATTGTTTATACATAAACCATTTATCAAATTGAGTTAATTGTAATATTTACCTTAATGGAATTTCATCCTATGCATTGATTTTTCCTACCCTTTAGCATATATCACAATTTTGGTTATGTCTATGTGCATATTTAAACATAGTTGTCCACCATATGCCATCTAACATTATATTCTTGGTATAACCATAATTAAATTTTTTTCCTTCTACTATTCCATCATGTGCCGACCTCAATATTCCTTCTTGCTTATGCAATATTTCTACACTTTGAAAAACCTCATCTCTTCCTTTTTCACATAGGATTCCTTCCATAATGTTGAATTGAAAAACATTCATTAGTAATATTTTTAATTTTATTTATCCATACCCTTTTATAAATTTTATTATTACTAGGAATTTCATAATGTTTTTAATATCCTTCAAAACTATCTCAATGTATAAAAGATGAGATATGAGAAACTCATCTTTGATTATCCCCACGTCTTCTCCCATATCAATCCTCGACAATTATTCAAGTATCTTAAAATAAAACTCTTAGAAAATTTTTAGTTAGCGTAATATCATTCCTTATATTATAGGTCAATTTATTAGTATTTCAGTGGCTCATTTTTAATGAAGAAGATGAATGGTGAAGTAAGTAGATAATTTATAAATGTTAACACCATGTGATGTAAGTAGATATTGATATTTTGTATGCATCAACATGTATATGGAATGGTACTATCCAATCTATATAAAATATTATCGATAGATTAGTGATATTATTTTTTATTTTATTAAATGCTTCATGCAATTTTATTTCCATTTGATTTCTTGGTTATTATTTCTTTTCACTAATTATTGTATTGAGGTGTAATTTTTCACTTAGTTATGAATGAACGTACAGTGATAGCCTATATATCCTAGTGTTGTCCTCACATCTTATTTTTTTTTTTTTGTGGGGGGGGAGGGTATATTTTTAATTATTAAAAAATTTCATGGATTGACCATGAGTCCCTAAAAATAATGTGTCCTAATTTTTATCCAAATAGAGTTGTGAAAACACATGTAATTTAGTTTAATGAGATGTTTAATTGCCTAAACCATTGTAAAATCAGCTTTGATTTTTAGACATGGTCTTTTAATACTTTGTATATCATCCATTCAAATAAATATACCTATAATAATCCATTAATAATTTACCTAAATGCTTGTACCATGATGTATATAAATATCATTAACACATTGTTTAATCCAAATGACATCAATGTATACATAAATCATGACCATTGTGTTACAAACATAGTTTTTGGGTGGTACTTTAGCATTATCTTGACTTGGTGATAACCATATATTCCATATATAAATGAGTATACTTATATTCCTACCACATTTTCTAGGGTTTCCTTATTGAAGGGTATGGGGAATGGAGCATGTAAGAATGCCTTATTGAGTTTTATGTGATCAATGCAAATATAGGTTTTCCTTATTTTATTTTTTTAAATTACCATTAGACTTATCAATTATTTATATTCTATTTGTGTAATGATAAGACCAACCAACATTTTATCTAGTTTAATTTTTAATTTAACTTTGACATTCGGTTTCAATTGATGCAATCTCTTTCTTGGTGATTTTACATTGTATTTTACCTATATGTTCATTATTTTGACTCTTTCCTTAATTAATTTTAATTATGTGAAATATCATAGAAATAAATTTGTATATTCTCTTAATAACTCATCATTTTATCTATTTCCTCCTCAATCCAATAGTCTCATATATTTGATATATCAGTGTTTCCTTATTTTTCTATGTTTTATTCTCTAATCATTAGGGTTTTATAGAATTATTGTGTTTTATATTCCATAATGTCAATTATTTATCTCTCTCCTCTTATAATTCAATTTTTATGTTCTTAGTTTTATCCTCTACATCACCTAGTTCTTGTTTAGTTAGTTTTCTACCATATGCATTGTTTTTTTATTTTTTGGTTCTCTCTTATGTTCATTTTTTACTTGTATACTAATGGTATCAATTGGTTTTAAGTCATATATATGCCCTATTATTAATTTTTTTATTTTTATTTTATTGAATTGATGATTTAAAGTATTAGTCATCATAAATATATTTTTTTAATCTCTACAGGGCTTGACATATTCTTGTCAGGGTCCATAATTTAAATGTTTAAATTTTTTTTTTTTTGAGTTCTTCCTATTTACATTTTCATATTCACATTTATTCGTACATGTACCATGTCCTTGGGTATGATTCAAGAGTACAATAAAATAATTTCACCTAGATTATTTTATCAGTTTCACTTTTTTTGATCCTCAATGTTTCATAACTTAAAGTATATATATGTATGTTATAGGTGCCTTTATATTATTGTGTTTATCAAATTATCCTTATTCTTTAACAAGCCTTGTTTTCAATAAAATAATGAATTACTTATAGTTTTATATTTTGGATTTGTGTTTATTCCACTACCTTATATAAGTTGTAATCATTATATCATATATATCCTTCATTCTTATATTTTATAGAGGAAATACTCTTGTCATTTGTTCTAGATAATATTCCACATGTCTTATTCCACTGATTTTGTTATTTTGACATTATTACTCTCTAAATGTGATATATTATGCCTTTTTTGGTTCCTTATTATTCTTTATGTTAATCTTATGGTTATGTTATTCTTTACGTTAACCTTGTGGTTGATACCCAAGTAATATGGTGAATGGCATTTGTGTTTACTCCTAAGTCTATTAATGTCTTCTTTACTTCTTGGCCATCTATTTTGACATCTAAGAGGATTGCACATTTTTCCTTTTCATATTAGTTTATAATACATTAATTTTTTTTTGTACCATTATTACCCAATGTTATCTTTATTTTTTTCCCAATATTTTCAAAATTATGCTACTTGTTCCAACAATCCATAATTCTTGACAAGTTTTATCATTTGTTTCAACTTTTTAATTTCTTCTTCATCCTTATCATGTTTGTCTTAAATAATTGTCCTTCTTATTTTTAATATATTTTCATTATCTTATTTTTTAAGATAATGTAATTTATTATCTTCATCTGATTCCCCCTCTAAATTAGTTAATTTTTCCTTTCATTTCTTGTCTTCACTCCACTTTGAGTGGTTACTGTAGCCCTTGGTTTTATGTCTTCAATGATTATTCCATATTATTTATTTTTAGAATTTTCCCTACATTACTTCATCAATAATATACATTCACTTATTTTATATGAATTTTATGTCCTTTTATTTGAATATTATCCTTCCTCCTTAATCTTAACATATTTTTCTCTACTTAGTTGCATATTCATTCTGTCTCCTAGACCTTTGGTACTTTTGTTAAATGATTCACACCTTTTTTGGTGGGTACCCTACCATTATTTTATTTTTCACATATATTTTTATAGAACCATGTCACTTTAAGGTAATAAAAGGAGTTATTGGTCCATTTTTCATGGTATAACCCACATTCCACATGTGGTTCCTCGATTCAATTGCTCGTGATGTACATACACTTCCCAATTTATAATAAGTAGGAAATATATCTCTTATTTGTACACTTTATTATACCCTTTGTTTTAACCTCTTCTTTTATGGTATATCCCACTCCCACCATGGTACTCCCATCTATAATTGATCTATTCCCCACCTTTAAATCCACCTTATTTATTATTGTAATATTTATTAAGTGGGTTTAGTGGTGTAAAATATATTATTGTTTAGGGTTTGTCATATTATTCATCAAAGTATGATATGTTTAGATTTTATATTTGTGGTGGTGTTGATATCATTAATTGAATTGATTTAAATCATATTTTATTCCTTTTTTGTATATATTCCATTGTAATGTGTACTAGGTAAGTATGGTTGTACTAATTAAATGATCCATAAGAGGTACAATACATTAAATGATTCATTGGTGGAACTACATCCATAATGGGACATTTTTTTGTGGATGTTTATCATAAGTTTGACATATTACATAGTACATCATATATTAATTTATAGGCTATTTTTTTGGGGCTTGACATGTGTCTGTGATAATCTTATTATTACTGCTTATTTCACCATTTCCTATTTTAGGAACTCTATCAATGATTTCCTTTAAAAAATCATATAATATATTCTAAGTTACAAGGAGTTATTTATTTCTTGTGGTGATCTTATTTCATCATTTTTAATGTTGATTTCATGTTTCAATCATAGTTATGTTAATTCTTTTTTTAATATTTTCATTATGTATTTTAGTGAAGAATTTGTTTCTCTTCTCTAGGATTGTGCTTCCCATCTGAATGCCATTTCAAAGGTTTTTTTAATTTGTTAAAAATAAATACATACATATTTTCTCTAATTATGGTATTAATTTAAAAATAAGCCATTCTATTATTTAGTTTTCATTTAGGGGTCCATCCAATTTTTGTACTATTATTTTGAATCATTGATCATAATAATTTACTGTCTATTTTTATTCTATATAATTTCATAAATATTAATAACACTTTATATTAGAATATATAGATAATTAAAATATATTTTGAATTGATTTTCTATATTGGCCTAAGAATTCATATGATCTGCATTCATTTTCATGTATTATTTCATCACGTCATCTCTTAGCATCCCAATTAAAATTAAATAGTATTACTTTATCATCATCATTTTAATGAATTTTCTAGTAGGAATCAAACACAAAATATCCTCTTATACATCCTTTTTATCTTTATTTAACATAGACATTTTCATTATGTTTTGTGTCATTTTTCAAATATTGTACTATGAACTCACACTACTACTACTCTAATTACTTGAGGTACTTATTCATTAGACACTACTCAATATTCTCTATTGGTTATCTCTATGTTATTTTACTAATGTAGTACTTATTCATTTATATCTTTTCACTTCTCCATGAAAATAACTTATTCCTAATATCTCTTCTTGATTGGATAAAAACTTGCTTATGATGTCTAATTCTTCACAAAAACTATTACAACTATTCTAATCCTCTTCACCTATAAATAATTCCTCTTATATTATGAATGAGTGGTATTTTCAAATGTGAAGCGGCATGGGGGAAATTATTTGGTTCAAAGGGTTCATTTCCTCTCAGGGTCTCTTTAAATTTTGGTTTTGAAGTGGGGTGTATGCAAGTAAAATAAGATAGATCTAAAACGTATCCTACTTAGTAATATCTAAGATTAGAGAAGTTAATCAAATAATAATTTTCTTAGAAATACTTTATTATATCAAGGTCATGATTAATTAGCGATCTACTAAACCTAACTAAGGGATCTATTACCATATAATGGCAAAGGAGATTTTTCAAAGGCATCTAGTCAAATGTCATCATATAATAACCTAGTTAGGTATTATTTTTATAATAAAAGTAAGAAAGATAATCTATTAAATAAACATGCAAGCTGATATAGTAAATGAATATGTAAGCTAATATAGTGTTCACCATACGTTATGGCACAAATGGGAAAGATAACAAACAATAAAATTTAATTATATTCAAGAAAATATATAATAAATCTAAGCTAGGAGATATACAATTTAATCTATTAGTTTATACAACATCTACATATCAAAATATGAAGGTGTAAAAGTATACTTACCTTATTAAAGTGAACCCATCATGCCTTAATCTCTCCCTTGGCCAATGGTGCATTGTAAGAGGTTGTTATGGATTGTAAGGATCAAAAGGATATATCATCTCTATGATTCAAGGCTTCTCCTATGCATCCAAGACGTCTATAAGACATGTGTTACTACTCCAAGGAAAAAACCTAAGCTATGAAACCTCTAATTGATATTATAAGAAGATTTTATAGTTGTAATGGTGTATGATTGATTTATCCTCAATTTAGAAATGAATTCAATGGGGTATTTATATCCAAGGTTCTACCTTATTTGGAAATAAATAGAGTTGTTAGGTCTCGAACTAGGTCAACTAGGCCGATGGAGTTTCATAACATGAACTAAGTACCAACAAGGTCATCCAAGTTGACACAGTAGGAAAATGAATAAAAAGGGGTGTTACTTAGGTAAGATATATTTTATATGGTTAATTTATTATGGGAGTGTATAATCAAGTTTGTATTTTTTAGGGAATTGGAAAGGAGTAGATTGTAGTGGTTTTAGGTAATGGTATCTAGAAAAATAATCTTGTGAAACACCAATGGTATTTTAATCTCTTTCTTGATACACCCTTTAATGTGCTCACTAATATATATTAAGACTCAATTGTTTAATATAATATACAAACCATTAGTAACTGATAAATTTTTAAAATATTATGTGTATACGTGTGCCCCACTTAAAGCTCATCACGTGTCACATAGTTGTAACATGGGATGGGGATTCAATAAAGAATATATAAAAATATAATATTAAACTAATAAATTATATTAAAATTCATAAATTTTAATCTTTATCATAGAGGGAAAATTAATTTCTTTGGACAAACCCTAGGGATACAAAACTAAATAGTAATAACAAACAATCATAAGGAAATTTTTAAAAATAAACTTCCATAGATAAATAAATCACTTGGAAAATTGGTAAGCTAGGATGATAAATTCTAAGTTAAAACCACAATACCAAGGAAAAATATATAAAATGATAATAAATTGGGTAACCAAAAATCTAAGGCTACTAAATGATCAAAAAAATAAAAAAAAAGTACCTTAAGTAAGAAAAATAAAAAAACTAGATCAAACCAAGAATACATGAAACTAAAGCAATAGATCCAAAAAAATAAGTATAAAACCATACTTAAACAAATATGGAAAAAGTTAAATATAGAGAATAACTATATTATCCACAAAAAGAGTGACAAAGAAGTTTACAATTTTTTAAAATGAAACTAATGAAATCTGAGAAGGATAAAGAAATGGTGCAGAAAAGTAATGTGTACTCACTCAAAAATAAAGATTTTGTTCTTGAGATAGATTAAACCAAAACAAAACTATTAGTAGCATGTTTTTAATAAGAGATGGATAATAAGGAATACATAATTTGGTAAATATATTTAGAAACAAACTTGCCTGTCAAGGGGGGATGAAATGGGTGGTGGGTAAAATGTAGGTGGTACCAAGGTATAAAATCTTTATCTACATTAAGATACTAAAATTATAAAAATAATAAGACCTTTTACATTAAAGAATATATTTTACTTGCCTTAGCCACATAAATTTTGGATATATAGTGAAGTATAAATATCATCCCTTGAATTTATATGCATGAAAAGTAAAATGGAACCTTCCCAAAATGGATTTCCTATTCCTTAAGACCCCTTATATATTTTTCAACCTACAGTGAAGATTGGGTAATTTTTTGATAATGTATGTATCATTATCAATAATTTTGATATATCCTATCCTAAAATATTGGCTTATTACAAACCAATGGACCTTGGCTCTATCATGAGGCCAACTATGGAGTTTGAGATTTGATTAGAATAAAAGATGTACATGATGATAATGACTTTTGGTGTGATTTTAGATTTTGATTTTATAGACACCTTTAGATCCTTATCTTTTGTTTTAAATTATTTAGATTTTATATTTTTTTATGGAATTTTATATTCCTCCTCTATACAGATTTAGAAAACCAAACATAGGTATTAAAGATGAATATCATTAGAAAACTTAGACTTGATAGTTAAAGAAAAGAACCTAGAGAGAATGATATCTAAGAGTCTTGTACTTACATATTAAATAAGAATTTTATCTTTAAACCAACCTTAGTATGCCCCAATGTTGAATGATAAATAGGATATAATGTGAGAGTGATCATGAAATGATTGAGTTACCTTAAATCACAAAAATATGAAAATTTGAAAATAATACAATGACAAGTAAGCATGACTTTATATCATAATAAATGAGGTAAGTGTAGGGAAATATGCAAAAATAGTTTGTTTAAATTTTTTACCACAAAAGAGACATATCTAATTTTTATAGTATGAAATTATAATATTTAACCATTTCCTTACATTCAAATAAAAATGCCTATTTTAAAGATAGTTTAAGAAATTTGTAAATTTTATGAGGAAAAGGTAGTCCTATCCAAGGTTTTATACTATAACTCATAAAATATAGACCAAGTTAGGTAAGATAATATGAAAATGTTTTTTTGAGGAAGTCATGGACCTATCCAATTTCTTATATTTCAACTCACAAAAGAAAAAAACAAGTGAAAATTGGATGAAGTAATGAAAGATGTTCATGAGGATGTCTAGGTCCTATCCATAATCTTATGAGGTAACTCATGAACTAACTAAAATTAATAAAGATAGACCCAAGGACCTATGGTATAAAATAAGGTCACTAAGAGTAATTTAAATATGCATATTGGAGATAACTGTAGGAAACATGTAAGTAATGCTAGTATGTACATGATATGGAAGTATGTGATAAATAGTAAATATTTTAAGAAAAACATCTATTTAAAAATTGAGCATTAGTGGGTTATTTCAAAATATGTCCTTCATTAGTTTGTAATATATAATTACTAGGATAAAGGATGTATTTAAAAAGGTAAGGAAACCACCATTTTTTTTGGCATACTTACCTTCTTTATTACGTGTATAATCTAATTTGAGGACTAGGTCATGAATATTGAAAGCTTGGACTTTAATCTTTTTATTATGTTGTTTATAAATGTGAGCTTTGTATTGGTCATTATGTTTTAATTGTACATTGATCATTAAATAAATCTAAATCATGGATACAAGCCTCACATAATTCCTCATCATGAATAATACCATGAAGATAAATGCATATGGATGGTAGTTAAACTTCTATATGTAAAATTGATTCAGACCCATATAGTAATGGGAATGGTGTCACCCTAGGTGTAATACATATGCTAGTTTTATAAGACAAAAGTGATGGATAAACTTAGAGATTACAATAAGTATGATATTATATAATAATATAATTTTATATGTTATTCAAACTTTTATTAGTGTCTTCTACTTGGCCATTGCATTTAGGGTGATAAGACATTGAGAATTTATGCACAACTTTGAATTTTGCACATAGTTGTTTCATATCTTTATTTTTGAAGTTTCCACCACTGTTATAAATTATGGTATGAGTAATTCCAAAATGATAGATGATTTGACTGAGGATGAATCTAAAAATGCTAATATCAGTAATGTTAACAAAAGACATGGCTTCCACCACTTGGTAAAATATTTAGTGGTAGTGATAATAAACACATAAACATCTTATGATCTAGTTAACTTTATAATGAGATATAATCCCCATATAGATAATGTCCAAGTAAACTCCAAGGATTTGAGTTAGGTGATAGGGGAGTGGATGAGATCATCATGAACTTGACAAGGATTACAATTTTTGTCAAAATTAATAGCATGTTTTGTAAGAGTATGCCAAAAATATCCCATATGCAGGTATTTTCAAGTTGTATTTTGGCCACTACAATGACCACCATATATTCACCCATGTTCTTGTTCAATGAGAGTAGGAACTTATTTTTTTTTTACAAAATGTATTAAACTTCCTTTTATGTTATGATAATAGGGAGTTTTGTATCAAAGTACATATTTGAAATCTTGTTTGTAAATTTGAGTCTTTTCATGATAATCTACTTCTAGAGGGTGAGTATGATGGTCAATGTAATGAATTATGTTTTTTTATTATGGGATCTATCGAATAGTAACAACCTCTATATGAAAAATTAGAAATTAATTTATACTTTATAAAGAACAAGGCGATTTCCTTATTTGAATAAGGAATTGAGAATCATGAAGTACTAGATGATGGTGAAATATAGATGGTAATGAAGAAAGAGAATTAGATATATAATTTTATTCTTTTAGGATTAGTTTTATATTGAAAGTGGAAAATTATTTGGCAAGTGTAATGGAAATTTGTTGATATGTTATAAGGTTTTCACTTTACATTGATAATATCCACTAGCTTGATGGCATATAAGTTTTGAGTCACTTAAAACATGTAAATATGCGATGTCTAAATTGATTGTGGTTTGCATGCTTGTTATTAGAGCTTCATATTCAACCATATTATTAGTAACATCAATATTTAATGAAAATGTGAGAGGTGAGATTTTACCATGTGGGTTGGTTAAGATACAACCTTTCCCAATTCCTTAAAATCACTTGACACCATTGAAGTCAAGTGTTGAGGTGTCTTCATGTAAGTAAATTGTAACTTATAGTAATTATTTAATGACTACATTAGAATTAGTAGTAGGAGTAAGGTTAATTTACTCCTGGTTGTTTGCTTCTAGTTCAGTAGTGGAATTATGGAAGTAATCTTTACATGATATTTTTTTGTTAAGACCTTTTATATAAATAATTTATTGATTAAGAAGAATATATTTAAGGTGATTTTTAGGAGGTAGGGAGGAAACCACAAGTTGATCTATGATAACCTGAGATTTAACATATTTTTGTGTAATAATTTGAAGGTAAAATTCCATAAATAGGACCATCCATTTGCTAATTCTATTTCTAGGCAAGAAAGATTTAGATAATAAATGACAAAGTGGATCAAAATGGAGATAACATAAGTAATGTTATAGAGCATATAATGATGTATTTTTTTCTACAAAATAGATAGTGAGACAATCATGTTCTAATTTTATATAATTTTTTTTGTAATCATTTAAGCCTTGGTTGATATAATAGATGACATATTCTCTACCAATATCGACTTGTTTTGAGATCATTTCCTTATTGGATATGGGGTTATAAGAAATAAAAAATAATGGATGATCATTTGAAATTGGACAAAGAGTGGGAGGATGAAGCAAATATTCTTTTAAGATGTAGAATGATTTTTGGCATGAATCCATCCATTTTAGAGCATTACCTTTTTAAAAATGGAATTAACTAAATAAATAAAATAATCCATTTTTGGAAGAAACTGGTGAATTGCCTTGAGTTTCCCAAGGTATGTTCATATGTTGTTAATGGATCAAAGAATAGGCATATTGATAATAGAATTAATTTTAGTGGTATCGACATCAAATCCTAAGAGGGAGACTAGAAAACCTATAAGTTTACTAGAAGTAGCCATGAATACACAATTAAATGGATTGAGTCTAACTTTGTATTTAATGAGTCAATTGAAAATGATATCCAAAACATGAAGTGGGTTTTACAATTCTTAGATTTGTTAATGAAATCATGCACATATGTTTTGATGATTTTATGAATAAGATAATGAAAGATATGGGTCATTACACATTAGTAAGTATATCTAGCAATTTTGAGACCAAAAGTCATTTTAACATAACAATAGGTTCCCCATTATGTCATAATGTTGTTTTGTTTTAATATTTAGGAGCTATGTGAATTTTTTTGTATCTTGAGAAACCATCCATGAGTGATAACATTATGTACCCAAAAGTAGAATCAATAATTGAATCTATTAAAGGTAAAGGAAAATTATCTTTTAGACATGTTAAATTTAGGTTATGATAGTTAATGCACATATGAATAACCATGGTAACATTTTTTATGAATAGGGACAATGTTTGAAACCCATTTGGACTAGTCCACTAGTTTAATGAATTTAGCATCTAAGAGTTTGATGATTTATTTATGACAAGGTATAAATCTCAGGAGGGAATTTTTTTTGCTTTTCTCAAATAGGTTTAGCATCCAAATAATTGATGATGTTATGAATAATGATCTTAAGATAAAATCCTAACATATATTCATATGATGAAGCGAATGATTCACAATATTTGTCAAATAAGAGGCTAAAATTATCACGTCTTTAGGAGATATATTTAGAGACTATAATAGGTCAAGGACATGTAGGTGTACCATATATTTTTTAAATATATTTATTATAATAATAACATTTTCATCTTGCAAATGGTATGGATCAGTAGGTAGGGAAGAAATAGGATGCATTTTGGGGTCCATAGTAGAAAAGAAATTATTTAAATAAGGATCTCTTTGCTTAATGTTTCCAACCTTATGATGTTGGCATGGAAGTTGAGGTTCTATAGTGTGGAGGATCTCTATTATAGCTTTGTCACTAGGAATCATAGGTAAATATCCATAATATTTTAATTATTTAATTACCTTTGCTATCATATTTAAAATGTATTTATTTCATGTTAGTGGATATAACATCTAAGGTAATTTTAGGTAAAGTATTGGATATAGATTCTATGTTGGCAAGATCAGTTTGAATTAATTCAACCATATTTGTAGTCATTGTATTGGTTTATTTGATCAATAGAGTTATCTTAATTGAGTTTAGTTAAATAGATTTATATGGTGATAATTATATTGATTAGAGTAATAATAAGAAGGGAAAATAATATTTATAGTTTGTAAGGTAGATTGTATTAAATTAGTTTATGTATAAGGTTTAAAATATGCTATAGATGGGATTTATTTGATTACACATGGAGTATGTAGTAATGGTGGATTAGTAGGGGGTACATAACATTTAGGTTATGATTCAATATTAGATTCAAGATTTTAATGACATGGACATCATGGTTGAAGGCATGTATTTCTGATAATGTATTTTTATAATGTTGTACAACTAGATCTCATGAATGGGCTTGGGCCATGATGTAATTATCATTATAAGTGGGATAAATAGTGCATGCATCAATTTCCCTAGGAGAATCAGTGTTTGAAACATCTATGTTGTTAAATTTATGAGGGGACATAATTCATGTATCTTAATATAGTTTTGCTACTCCATATTCATTAAAAGTGAAATCATAAATTATGTAAGAGGATTCCTATGTATTGCATGGAGGGGAGTATAAATACTATTATCTATTAGAGTAATGGTAGAATCATGTGTGAGTAAAGAATGAGGGATCCATTATGATATATAAGGAGGTAGTAAATTGGTATTGTAAGTGTTTTGTAATTCATTTGGTTCATCGTCATCTAAATCAACAAAAGTGACATGCACACCAAGATTCATGTTAAAAAAGTAAGAAAGAGGTGAACTATTAATGCAAGTAATAGTAGGAATGCAATATTGAGATTGAGGATTTGGTAGTTGGATACTCCCTAGATTAGGATCAACTTCATATTTATAGCATTTGTAATTATTTATGAATTTGATACATAGACTACCTAAAGAGGTAATAACATGCATATCATGTGTCTTTGGGTGACCGAGGAGCATGTTTTAAGATACTCAGATATAAATAACCATAAGATTATCATAAATTATCTTTTGTATGATAGTAAGTGGGAGCCAAATATAACTAAGTAGTTTTTGATGGGTTTTATCAAGTCTTATACACATGAGGGATGTCTATTTGATATTTTATTTGATGTGTCTATTTTTTAAATTAGCCAAAGATAAGTGACATTGATTACTAATCCTTAACATCTTTTATAATCAAGGTATTATTGATCACAATTTTAATAAAGAGGGGTAGATCATCTACTCAAAAAATAATTTCATGATTAACCATATTCTATTTGAGAAATTATATGGATGATTTTGACTATATAAATATGGTTTCAATTGTATGTACTTATGTAAGTGGAAGATCATTATAAGGTATTTAACAATCATGAGATTGTGTTTCTTTAATATTTTTAAATTATTCCATAATTAATTTATGATGATATGGAGAAGTTTGAGCTAATTACATTAGGGTAATTTTACAAGGCACTGAATTAAATTCTTCCAAAAAATTCCAATGGGATTTAGAGGATAAAGAACCAACGTAAGATTTATGAGATACAATGTTTTTCATGGGAATAGAAGAAGTAGGCTAGGGTTCTAGTTATGGAAATGGCTCATCATTTATTAAGAAGTTGTAGGTACATTATTTGTAGTGTATTTAAGTAGTTATTTATCAATATAGTGTTTCTTAGTTTAGTGATAATATCCTTTTGAATAGGTTTTCATCTGTAGTCAACTTGTACTATGTTCACATGTTAAGAGTAGGTGTAATATTGCTCATAGGCAACATTAATTGCACAAATATTATCATTTGAATGTTGTGTGTTATAAGTAGTAAAATATTATTGTGGTTTAGAAGGTAGAGTTTTAGTAAAATGTTTCTTTGATGAATCTTTGAGATAATCATGATGATTTAATTATAGTATAACATCATTGTAAAATGTGTCCCCTAACATAAATAAATAAAAAAATTGACAATGTTGTGACATGTTTCATTAGAATGACCCACATCATCATGAAACCAACAAAATTTATTATAATCATACCATGAAGGTGGGTCTCTATTATATGTGAAGGTTTTAGATGGAGATAACAATTGCTTCATTTGTGTTACCATTAATTATGGGTGGGAAGTAAGTTGATTAGTTTTTTTGACTATTCCTACTTTAGTTTAAAGATTAACACTTATAATTTCATTAGTTAAAGTTTGGAAAGATTCCTTGGTTGAGATATGGGTTGGCTCAAATTGTTTCATAAGAAAATCTTGCTTTTAACTTATTCAAAATCTTTGTTAAGGTTTGTGGAAAAAACATTAAACCTTATCATGAAGGGAAGGTGTTAGAGTAGTGATAAATAGTTTAAATAGATTATCATTAATCATGTGATCTAATTTATGAGCTAATGATTTCCATCATTTGATAAAATCATGAGTTGATTTTGAGGGTGATTGCCCATCAATGATAAAATGACTAAGATAATTTTATGGAATATCATTTTGTTGTGTTTCATTAACTAAATCATTGACCAAATCTTCTAATTGTGAAAGAAAATGTTGAGACAATTGATTATACCATTATAAAACATCTCATGTGAATAATTTGACTAGAAGTTGGGTAGTAGAAAAGGTATTTGTTTGGAACCATTCTTTGTAGATATTTTCAAATTCCTTAATAAAACATTCAAGGTATTTAGTTCCATCATATTTAATAGTTGGATATATGTTTCTAATATCAACAGATATGATGAAAGTGTCTAAAGGTTTGTTTTGAATATTTTGAAACATCTATTTATGTAGAAGAGGTTGAGGAATAATATTACCATTGACATATATAAAAGGAGGATGGATAAAATTTTGGTTATTTTAAGGCATGATAAGAGGAGGTGAATTATTCATTTGTAATATTTGATGTTTCATTTGAATAATTTGGGAATTGTTTGTTGTTTGCATAACATTCATTTATTGAATTATTTGAGTAAGAGTTTGAGTGGTATTAATAGGTGTAATTTATTTTCTAGTGTTACAAGTTGAAATGTTTGTGTTGGTAGGAGGTGGAATTTTAGTGTAGATAGGAGTAGAATTCCATTTGTTATGAATTTGAATGTTTCTTATATGAGGATTCCCTATGGGAGTATTTTTTATAATGGTATGTATTGCTCTAATGGTGTAGTAAGTGAATTTAATAAAGATAGTATTATGAAAAGTGTGAAGTGGATTAGAGAAATCTAAATCATATTTTAGGTGATTTGAGCCATGTTTTAATCAATAGATGAAGGATGGAAATAAGTGCACCATGAGACATTATCCTCTTGGGTAGCTAGGGTAGGTAAGAAAATGAAACCCATGTATCTTCTAAATGGGTTAAGGTTATCAATAAGGATTTTGATAGGTGATTTCATGATGCTAAATAAGATAAAAATAAAGATAAAAATGTGTAGGTAGGAGTCAAAATAATTAGACAAAAAATGAATTGGATTAGCCAAAAAAGTTTTAGTTTTGAAAAATAACTATGTCAACTAGCTAATATTCAATTAAGCAAGTCAATGTAGTTTGAATAATAAAAGAGCAAAATAAATACTAACTATGTTAACTAACATAGAAAATATTTGAATAGGTTGATGTAATTTTTCACTAAACTAGAAAGGACTATATAATCTAAAAGGGAACTAAGTCATAAATAGGCATGGAATCAAACATGTTGATGTATTTAGGTAGGTAGGATAACATAAAAATATACAATCAGACTAGGTCCAATTGGAAGGTCTAATTGGATAAATAGGAAAATAAATTAGTCTATACTATAGTATATTAAGTCAATTGATCAAGTTGAATAAAAAATAAAATAGAGAAGTCTATAATAGACTTGATTGAGCTAGTTGACTAAGTTATATAATCTAGTAAAAAAATCAAATAGTCTAAATCTGAATGATTTA
Organism: Torreya grandis; assembly: GCA_037957365.1. Lineage (NCBI taxonomy): Eukaryota > Viridiplantae > Streptophyta > Pinopsida > Cupressales > Taxaceae > Torreya > Torreya grandis. The sequence goes on along the minus strand of JARHVA010003663.1, from coordinate 1,857,956 downwards.
TTTCTAAATATAGAAAAAGCTAAGAACATATTCAACTAGGTTGAGTTGTTTCATCTATTTTTAGCACATGACACATAAATTATATCAATTTTGGCTACTACAAGTTTGTAATACAACATATAATATAAAACAATAAACAATAATAAATTAATTTAGAATCTAATTAATTATTTTATAAGAAGGTCAGGAAGTTCTACTAAAGGTTTTGATTGAAAGTGTAGGGTTATAAATAATCTTATCCATTGGATAATGTAAAACCAATGTTTTAGAGAACTAAATATGGAGGACGTACCATTTTCATATCCCACTAAACACATTTTCAAGAGTAATCTATAAGTAGCTTCTTATTTATAACCATTAATTGATACACCATATAATCAAATGGATGGATGGCTTCCTAAGTTCAAATAAAGAGGGAAATCCTAGGCATTCCCAAAATATCACAAGGTACATGGAAACTAAAGACCATGCTTAGCTCTGTACTATGGATATGTGTATTAGGGCAAGCCCCTCATAACACAATATTTTTAAACAATAGAAAATGACCATAAATAGAGTATTGAGTAGTTATTCATGATATTAACTAAGTATTTTTAAAATTATCATTACATATTTTATATGTAAAGCCAAACATAGTGAAAAAAATAAAAAATCAATATTTCAAAAGTTAGGTTACCATTTTTGGAAAGTAATTAAATAGGTAGACAACTATAAAGTAAAGGGAGTTTAATTAATATCTAATGTAAGTTAATTTCCCTTACCTAAATTAAGAAGTAAAATAACTAGAATAAGGTCAGAGGGTAGATCAAGTTAGACAAATAAATTATAACAAAGTCAAGTAGGTTGACTTAGTTTTCTGAATGGAAAAGAGAAACAAAAATAGTTTGATATTATTGACCTAGTTGATTATGTAGGTACAATTTTTTAAAAAACTAAAAAACTAGTAAACATAGTACTAAATTTAAATTCTAAATAAATTGTTGGATATTAAATTTACTTGAAAATTGATAAATTGAATTTACTTAGTTGGTTAGAGTGAATATGATAGATAAGACTAAGTTAACTAGGTTGATGCATTTATTTTTTCCTAATGATATTGAACTATTGTTTTGAAGGCATTCATCCAAATGAGTGTTTAAACCTTAAAAGGTATAAAATAATATTATTAAATATAGTATATTTAAATTGATAAATAACATAAAATAAAGTTAGGTCAATTAAATTAATGTAGTTTAACTAAAAAAATATATAGAAAAGAAAAAAATCAAGCAATTTTATTTAGTTAGATGCATAATGTAGAAAAAGAAACTGGTCAATTATTTTCATCTAATTAGCTAAGATTTAAAATCCTATGATTAAAATAAAAAACTAAGTTTATATAATTTATATAGTTAGAAGACCTATGCACAGGATATAAAACTAGGTCAACAAGCTCAATGAAGTTAAAAAAATTGCACATAGAGAGATGAACTAGGTTGACAAGATTGAAAATTTTGAAAAGCATATATAGAGTGTCAAACTGGATTAATAGGATCAATCTAGTTAATTGTAAATAAAATTAAAAATCTACAAGGGTTAGATTCATGTTGGGTTCACCAAAATGTAAGTAAAATGAGACATATATTCAACTTATCCTACTCAATAATATCTAATCTCAGAGAAGGTAATCAAATAATAATGTTCATAGAAATACTTTTTTTATATCTAGGTTATGACCAATTATGGATCATCTAAGCCTAACTAATGGATCTCTTACTATACAATGGCAAATGAGAGGTTTCTAAGCCCTCTAGTTAAATGTATTCATATAATAACCCTAACTAGGTCTTATGATTGTAATAAAACTAAGCAAGGTAATATACTAAATAAACATGAAAAATAATCTATTAAATGAATATATAAGATAATCTAGTGCTCACCAAGGCTTGTGGCACAAATAGTAAAAACAATAAAAAATAAAGATAATTCTATTCAAGATAATATATAAATAATCTAAGCAAGGAGAGATACAATTCAATCCATTAGTTTCTACAACATCTACTTATCAAATTATGAATGGATGGGAGAATACTTACCTTATTAAAATGAACCCATCATGGCATAATTTCTCCCTTGGCTAATCATTCTTTGAAAGAGGTTGTTGTGTCTTTTCAGTATCACAAGGGATAGATCATTTCTAGGCTACAAGACTTATCCTATTCATCCAAAACCTCCAAAATACAAGTGTTACTACACTAACAAAAAATTATAAGCAATGAAACCTATAATTGATATTAGAAGTAGAATTATGAGATATAATGATGTGTAATTGATTGATCTTCCATTTATAAATGAAGTTAAGGGGGTATTTATAGATAAGGTTTGAACCTAAACCATATCGATAATTTAGCTGACAAGGTCAATCATGTCAACTTTCTTTGGTAATAAATAGATTTTTTAGGTCTCCAACTAGGTCGGTTAGGCCAATGGATTTTTTTAATGTGCACTAAGTCCCAACAAGGTCAACTAGAATGACGTAGTAATAAATTGAAGAAAAAATGGGTGTTACTTAGGTAGGGGCTATTATGGATGGTGAATTTATTAAGGGAGAGTATAAGTAAGTTTTTATTTATTAGGGAATTTGATAAGATTATTTTGTAGTGGTCTTTAGTAAATAATATAGGGGTCAACAATCCTACAAAGCATCAAAGTTTTTCCAACAATTTTCCCAGTGCACCCTTTAAGCCATTAACTTAGAGATATTAAGACTCTATGGGTTCTTACAAGAGATAAATAATTAGTATTTGATAAAGTTTTAAAATATTTTGTGTATACATTGGGCATCACTTATATTTTATTGTTCTTGATCCTCTATCTCTATGTTATCTTCTTACCTAATGTTGTCACTAACTAATCCTTATTATTTTAAAATAATTTATTCCTCATATCTATCTCTCATCTACTCTTCATTAATGTAGTTATGGTCCTTTATTATTATATATTTCCTTAGGAAAATGACTCTTCCTACAATGGTTTTTTATTCCAATAGTCATCTATGTAATGTCTCATTATGGTTATCTTATCTTACATTTATTTCTTCAATTTTTAGAAACTTTCATGCCTTGATCATCTCACTATTATCTTATCATATATGTGTTTCCCATTTATTTTTTATATTATCTCATTCATTTATCTTCTCACTAATCCATATGCCTCACAATATTTATTTATTACTTATCACCACCATTTTATCTTTTGATCTAAAGTTTTTGAAAAGTTTTGGGGCTCTCACAAGTGAAGATAAATCTAAAATTCTACATATCATTCATAACATTTTATAGTGTAAATTAAACTATTTATTATATTCTATTTTTTCCATTAATTCTTTTATAATTTCAAATGATACTAATTCTTACTCATTTATTTTAGTTAGAGAACTGTCACCTTGATTTTAAACATATGGATATCCATTGGTATGGGTTACATTAATATCTTTTATAATCTTAGATCTCTACATTACTATATCTTTTCTCATTCCTATATATATATCTTTACTATTCTATGATCCAAGTCTCTCTTCCTCTATATGTTTCCTCATCTCCTCATTTTCAATTCCTCAATCATACAACTTATTAGTTATACTTAGTAATCTCTTATTATCTCTCTCAACTAATATATCTTTAGTTTAGTGCTTAAATTTTTTGATCCCTATATACCCCAACCCTTTAGACCTAGTATTATTATATGTCACATATTTTCAGGGTCCCCCTTATTTATACACACCATCCCTTAGGTCCCTATCCCTAAAGGAATTATTTTTATTCCCTTACTTGCCCCTTATATACAAGGATATAGTGGATTAAGAGTGGTATAATTTTAAAAATTATTCCTCATACCTCTTTAAAAAAATTAGCTATCTTGGCACAAATATTTTCCAATATTGGATGGCATAAAAAATACAAAAGGTATCATGTGTGGTCTCAAACTAGTAATCAATTGATCGAGTCTAAGGTTTGTCAATTTTGTTAATAACCTAGAGATTATCCATTTTCCACTTTATTAGTTTCCTAATATTAATTATAAATACCTTTGGGTGTTTATCTGATCTTAGGGTCCAAGGCATAATATCTCCACCAAGGTTATTATTGGCTATTCTAGCCACCTGGGTACCTAGAACATTTTCTTGGTTTTGGACAATAATTTTTTGAAAAAATAATTCTAGTGTCCTTCATTATAATCATCTCATGAATGTAAAATAGGGTTATAAACTAGTTATGCTTAGGTCCTTAAATTATATCTATCTTGAAGGATTCTTTTTTCCTTATCATAAATCATGCTTGATGCCAAGTCTCTAGGTGGTTTATCAATGCATAGTTTGTGTTTTAAGGCATTGTAAAAGTCTTGTGTCACCTTTATTAGATCCCTTTACATACTAAAATGAATTCAAATTAAATCAATATACTCCCTATTCAAAATCACCAACTATGTTATCATGTGCATAAAATAAAGGTGTTTTCAAGGTGGGGTTAGCTATAAAGTGAGGTAAAATGGATCTTCGTAAGACATATCAATCCATTAGAATATTAAAAAGAGTCTTAAAAGTTCATGTAAAAGTATAAAAGGGTCATAATGTCATATTATTTGAGTTACTCAAGTCATTTTTGAAGAATACCCATTTATAATGTCTAATAAGGCCACATAACACCATAAACACCCATATAAACCCATTAACCCATACAAAAGGAGTCCAATTTCAATTAATTACTTATTTTAACTCTCTATTGACTTGTTTTAACCTTCATTTCCTCTTTAAAAGTGTAAAAGTGCCTTTAGTAGCCTATAAATATTTCATATAAAGAATGAGAATGCATGTTTCATGTTTATTTGAAGTATTGTGTAGGGTTTTTAGTGTCAAATTGGTACATATATAGACAAAATATCAATAATTACAAGAAAAAAGAAGAAAACACCTTGAAGAATGGAAATTTACACACAAATTAGAGTTTTATGAGGTTTTATAGGACTGTATGAGCACTTTTAGGTCAAGATAGAGACATGTAAGGTCAATAAAATCATATATTATCAATTATATGCCTCCATGAATGAGTTCCATACTTTATAAGTTAAAGAAAAGGCAAAACTGACCAAACAACTCCTTCGAAGGTAGAGAGAGGTTATTTTCTAGGACATGGAAGAAAATTTGAGGAGATGCATGGTAGAGTACAACCATCAGATAAAAATAAGGTTGTAATAAATAACATATCATATGTTATAAGAGATATAAATATCCCCTAAACTTTATGAATAATCATTAAGACCAAATATGACTAGGAGGAACTTGTTTGAATCATGATTTATGGATTAATATCATTATTAATATTGAATGACAAATACTAGTTCTTAGGAAATGTGAAAGGTTATATTTATCATAATTTTTATTCATAAATTTAAATTTACATGTCTCAAATCATGTCTATCTAGTCAAAACTCTATCGATGGCTCTAAAACCATATTAAACTTGAATATCGTGAACTTATTTTATGATGATTTTAGGTCTATTCCAATGGAATTAATGAAGTTATAAGGTTTTTAATGTATTTAAAATGTTACTTTAGAGACCTATAATAAATTTTATAACATGAGATCTAACCAAGGGATTTTAGGGTTATGTAACCTTGGAAGAAAAATATAGGTTTGTAAGGTTAAGATGGAGGTTTGTAGTGAATGTCTAGCATCTCCTTGTTGTGAAAGCCTTTAAGGATTTAAAATGATATGTATCACATTAAAATATCCTTTTAAATATACTTTATGTCCCTTTATAAATCATATTTCAAAGTTTCGATGAATTTTTGGCCTTGTAACAAACACATAGGACTACATACATAGGGTCACAATTTTAATACATTTTTATGTGTCCTTCATGAAATGATCTTACATAAGAATCATAATTTATCCCCTCAAGTCCTTAAAAATAATTTTAAGATGCATTTTATTTGAAAATATCAGTTTATAGGGTATTTAGAAAGTATGGAGTCCTAAATGCCTTTAAACAGGCCTATAAGGCAATGATGAATGGTTACAATGATGGAGGAGTGTTTCCTTGAGGATGAGGTCTCAAACCAAGTCCATAAACCCTATTTATTACCTTTAATCCCATATATCATGGGATTTACCTCACAACAATTCATTTTCAATGTAGAATATAGAAGACTCCAAGATTCAAATTACTATAATTTAATTCCATAAAGGTTCACTTTACAAGATACTGAATCCAATGGTGTCTTGGCATAGTTTAGAGTCAACATAATTGTGTAGGTAAAGGTATATTTTTAAGTGATAGGTTCTCAAGTCTCCATAAACATTAAATCCTAAATAATATTATAAGGTCTACCTATTATGTATATAGTGTCAAGATAGAGGATCTTGAGTAAACCAAGTCAAAAAAGGATCCCAAAAAGTTTAAAGGTTTGAACACTTATTTTTCCATTAATATAGTGGTATCCAAGATTAAATTTTTCCTACTACAGTAAATTAATTAGTTTTTATTCCTATCAGTAAAAGGTTGTTTAATCTTAGAAAGTCTTTTGAGAATATAATGGATGTGAGTAAGTTATAAAACTAAGTCTTAAAATGTCAATCAAGATCCATGTTAAAGAATACATTTTTTAGTCATTCATAGGCCCATGGAGAAGGGACAAAGTTTAATACTGCCACACCATTCCTCAAGACCTATAGAAGTCTTTAATCAAGCTTAGAATATGATCTAGAGAGTTGAAAAGAGTGTCTCATGAGGTTATACAAGGTTAAATATCCTTTAGTCATGTTTATAATGGCTATTAACATTGTTTAAGGTAACTTAAAATTATTTAAGATATTCCTTGAAAGTTCATGAAGGTTCATATGCAAGGTTCTCAATTCAGAGTTTGAAACTTGAGAGGTCCTAATAAGCCTATGTGAAGGTGTGGGGATTGTTTAGAGGTGTTTACATAAAAATGAACAACTAAACTATTCAAGATATCCCTCATACATCCAATCACATATATATTCATATTTAAAGTCAAAAATGAACTAAGAGGTCATGTGAAGATCTATAAAGAAATGGTAGAGTCCAAGAGAGCTACACCACTCCTCAAGACTTATAGAATACCTACTAACTTGGAAAATGGTTTAAAGGATTGTAATATTCTTTGACATGTTCTTTTTATCCATAATTAAGTTCCCTCTAGATTTTAAATCACTCTTATTGAGGTAGTAGGTTCTCTATCCTCTCAAGAAACATACCTAGTTGTGAGTGGTGATGGGGAAATTGTTAAATCATCGATGCTTGAGATTTAAAAAACCTTAATTAAGATTAAATGGGGTTCATATGGTGAAATTATAAAATCAAACATTGTATTATTTATTAATAAAATAAAAGTGATACAAAATTTCAAAGTTATAGGTGGTCCTAGTCTAAACATGTTAGGATAATCAACATGAAGCTTAGATTCATCATGGGAGATGGTCATAGTGATAATGGAAATTATAATAATAAATTAAACCATAAAATAATATTAATAATAATTAAATCATCACATATCACTTAGAAGAGTGATGAGTCCAAAAGAGATTGATCTAGGTTGTGTCTAACTACACTATCTGCCTAGGGTTTCCATAATACAAGAAAAATGTGTATCTTGTGTTTAATCTAATCAAAATTGGTAAATAATATAGGAATCTATATGATACTACTTTATATGTGTGTGAAGTTATTTAAAGGTGATTATTTTTTTGTTACGATAGTTAGATGAGATGGAAGACCTAGAGACCCAAAAAACACAATCCAAACCTATCAAGTCCAAGTATTGACCCATCAAGAGAATAAAAGGTGGTGTAGAGGTGGAGTACAAGTGAGTTATCAATGTTATGATATAAAAATACCTATAATGTATGAGATATTAAGTTACAGTATGGGAAAAATTTAAGTAAGGCCTAAAATTCCATTAAACCCGATAACCAAAACATAGCTATTTTGATGCTTCAAGTACCTTGAGAGGGTTAGGATATATATAAGAGTTGAAGAAGTTGTGTTAATCCATGGCTTGTAAGTATAAGAATGAGCCCACTATATTTATAATATATTCAATTAGTAATTAAGGAGGCATCAAGATGTCTTAAATGGTAGTTACAAGTTTGAGATCAATTGTAAGCTAAGAATCTAGGAAACAAGGCTTACATGTAAATATTTTGATGGTATAAATATAGAAAACCCTAGCTAAATCTCAAGGAATAATGTGAGAAAGGTATTAGGCATGATCCAAACCTCATAAAAATTCAACATTGGTTTTATAAGTTTCATGTTTGCCTCATAGAATTCATGATTATTCATTGAATAGATATAAAATGATGATGAATGTTGGAGGGTTAATCCTTAAGTCCTTCTAAGACCATTAAGGAGGTTAAAAGTAAGGATGAAGATCTACAAACCTATTAAAGTATATTCAAGGAAAATTCATAATTAGAAAAAAATATCATGATTTGAACATGGTCAAGAGACTATCTAACATGTCTAGAATTAGAATTCTTAGTTCTTATGACATGAGGATGTTTGAATGACTTTTGGTCATAGACTCAAAATGCAATCCAAATGCATGTCACTACTAGGATTGAGTTATATCATACAAGAATCAACTTTTTTAGGCTTTTATAATAAAATAAGAGGGGATTCATGTTAATGAAGACTAAAAATTAAATTTTTAGGGTTTTACACATTAAAAGAAATGCTACAACTAGTTTTCTTTTTAAGAGTCCTCTAACTTCTCTCATCTTGTAACAATGATGAATATTGTGATCTCAGGTTCATAATAAAATTGAATGCACTTTGACATGATTAATCCCTTAATATACAAACAAGAAATGAAGTTACATTTAATAAGATCCTAGGCATTGGGAAACATGAATATTTAGGACTCTAAGGAGTTGTTTCAAGTTTGCCAAGTGCATAAGAATATAAAGTGAAGATGGTCAATTTTGGAGATGCAAGATCAATATATTAAGGAGAAAAACCAAATTTATATACTTATTTAGGGTCATCAGGAGTCTTATATAATTATTTTTAGTCAAAAAAATTCTAAGTAAATTTGTCAATCATGATCATGGTTTAGGTTTAAGGTCATTCGAGGCCACAATATAGACTCAATACATTGGGAAAGTGTTCTTATCAGTATATAGTTTATCATTAGATGATCCTTCATATATGATAACCATGATTAAGGCATAATAATTATTAGTAGAGGTTCTTAGAATTACACTAGAACATGATAATTGTATGGATAGCTTCTATAGTGTATAGTACAATAAACTGCTAGAGAGACATAAATAGTACATGCCATATACAACATCTTCAATTAGACTAAAGAGTAGGATGAAAAAATAGATATAAAATAATGAGACCATAACTTGTATTATATCTTAAATAGAATAAATCAAAATAGATCACTTAACTGTGTATACACCATACATAAAATAAAATAAGGGTAAACCATAATAGAGAAATTTCGATAATCTCTACCAACACATCCAACTAGATTCTATTACATCAAATTACTATTTATAGCCTTTTACAATCATGTTGTCTCTTTAACTTCCATCCTTCCAAGATATAAAATGAAAGAATCTTCATATTATCTAATAATCTAATCAACATTTCAAGGATGAATACATAAAAACTATACAAAAGACAAAATCAAACACTTTTCATATGTGTTTATATTATATACTTCATGATTTTAGCAAGCTTCATTCTTCATCCAACATTTTCCCAAACATAGTTATTTGTCTCATCTCGAGATAAATATGCAAAATAATTTGAAGTAAGATGGAAATATAACTCATAAATAGAAGTCACATTAAGTTTTATAAGTGTCATTTACTAGTTTTCCCCTTTATACACTACTTAGCCACCCTTTCAAGTTTTCAACTAAGTAGCATACTAGCCTTTTACCCTTTTGGGTTTTCAATAGACTATCATAACTAGGTAGTCTCCCTTTATGGGTTTTCAACTAGTCTATCCTTAATCCTAATGTTTAGACTATCTTATAAAAATGTGAATCTATTATAAGTTGCAAAATTATAGATCACAAACCTTACTGCATGGCTGGTAGGTTGGTTTATTGGGGGACTATAGAGTTTGTTATTACGAAGTAGTTTTTATCCCATTATATCTTGATGTATCCACTACCAAAGGTATCTAAGAATATTATTCATGTTCCTTTATCTCCCTCTCCTATATTATTTATAGATGTTTTTCTAAAGGAATAAGCTAGGGATCATCTATTATCTATGCAATTTTTAGATCCACTAGAGCTAGATATTTCTCAAGAATTTTATAGTCAGTAAGTACTTCACATACAATTACAAGTAGAATTCATAGTGGTATTTGGATAATCATCATGTTTTATAGGTCATCATATTATATAATTTTAACTAACATCTTGGCATTAGATTATTTCTATTGAATGTCCAAGATGAGATTATCCATTCCATCTGCTATCCTCTAGGCTTAAATGTCTATAAAAGTGTTACACATTGTTTCATGATGCCATACTTACAACTTCTATACAAAATCATCTTGAGAATATATTAGTTGTTTGATTGTAATACTAATTTTATCTGAAATTACCATTTCATCCTCTAACACAACTTTAGCTTTGTAAGAAATAGAAAATGTAGGCTATACAATGGCTAGTGATTGATTCAAATACTATCTCTAGTTGAGCATATCTTGGGAAAGCTTCTTGGATTATGTTGTAGCAACATCTAGGATATTCTCATATTCCTCTAGGAGATGGCATGTAATCTTTTTTTTTGATCTAATGGCATGTCCTTATGTTTTTAATGTCAAAACTTTATGTGTAGCTCTCTAACACTTTCTAAGTTCTATCAATAGAATTGTGATTTTTTTATATTCTAACATAGCATGATCACCTAGTACTTATATAACTAATGTGGGATAGGCATTATTGATCAACTACCTCACATTATTTATCCTATCCTTGACTTCAACCTTTCCATCCTATATCCTTAGGAATTCTCGATCCAAACATGAAGCCTGATGTGTAGTGGATTCTTGAATAATGACTTATCCCTTAATATACTTAGAGAGTGACAACTAGGTTACATATAATGATGTTTCTATCATAGTGGTGGCAATTTCCCTTGATTTAGTCATGGATTTCATAGGAGTAGGTGTAAAATGAGAAAGTATAAGCAATAAGGTGGTCAATTAGGTGGATGTAGTAGGGACATCCCATATCCATTGAATAGGGATTTGCACTACTTCTTTAGTGACTTTAGTGTGACAGGTGGATACTACCTCTCCTTGGACTTGTTACTCTTTTATCTCCTTAGCCTTGGTTACTACTTTCACCTTTGCCTTAATATGAACTTGAACTTATGCTTTTGATTCTTCTTTGATATTTTCTTGAGCTTAAAATGGGATTTATATTTATCATCTACATCAACCTTGGCTTTAACTTCTACATTAGCTTTAGCCTTGGCTTCAGCTTTAACTTTAGCTTGCACTTTCACTGCTTGCTCCTACTATTTCTTCTACATGGCCTAGACTTGTTATTATTTCATTTCTTCTTCTTCTTATTTATTCATTACCTTTGTTTCATTATCCTACTTTCACATAGCTTCATCTTCCTCGGGTTTCTTATTTTTAGCTTTAGCTTCCTCAAATTGCTGGTATGCAACCTCTACTTCCTCAACTTTATTTTTTTGTTCCTTGTCTACATATTGATAATTTAACCTAGAGACTTTGTGTAACTTCCTATTCTATTTGTTACAAAACAACAACTTGTTTTTATTATTCCTTAGTTATTTGTTATTATTATTTTTCCTTAGTCTCAAGTGTGCCTTGCATAGTTTTTTATTCCTCATCTCCCCTAGGCATGAATGTATCCATGGGTTCCTATTCTCCCTCAATGCCCTCATCATATTTAGTCTTCTTAGATGATTGTGATTTTCCTAGTTGATATTTTTATACCAACTTATTTCTTCTATATTTGGATAGAGTATTGGGTGTATTATTTTATTTCTTTACCCCCTGAGGTTGAAGTTTTTGATTTGATTGTGCACTACTTTGTTCTATAGGTGCACCAAAATAGACCATCATTTCCCACACTATTTTTTAGGGATTCATAGTTGTATGTTTGAAAGGTTTCCTAAGCAAGGTTTGTATGGGGATGTATTATTTAGGTAAGTATATAGCATGCATAGAATATGATCCTATAGTTGGTTATATTAAAAATATTTTTGCTTATAAATTTTATTAAACTACTTGTTATTCTATAATGATAACAGTAGTAAAAGTAGGTGGTTGGATGATATGAACCCAAAGGTTTTACCTTACCAAATTTTCTACTTGGAAAGTGTGTACTACTTTCAAAAATAATATCTCCTTTTCCCCTTCTACATCATACACCTCAGTGCTGATGTTTTCCAACATTGATTGGATCACTTATTTTTCCTCTACCCCCAACTCAAGTATGTTGCAACTAGTGGCTATTCATGGAGCCATAAGATGATCAAGCCATGAATTTTCTTGTCAGGTTATTTTATTTAATAGAGGTGGTGAGGCTATTTTCATAGGTGCTTTCCTCTTTCCTTTTTCTTGTTATGTTGGAGCTTGTTGTTGTGTCAATTATGTGGGTTTTTGTGTAGGTGATTACTCTACCTATTATTTTTGGGCATAAAAAGGGATGGTTTGTACTGGAGGAACAAAAATTAAAACTAGGTATTTTTTAAAGTAAATTTCAGCCTTTAATTCAACCAATTAAATGAATAATGACATTGGGGTGAAATTTGTGGTAGTCAACTCATATACCTTGATTTGTATGTTATTGTGAAAATTTATAATGGATGCATATTGACCCAAATACTACATGACATGCTATGGAATATTAGGATGTGATAAAATTAATTCAAGGGCTTCTAACCACCATGCATTAAACTACCCCAGTTGTTCATAATATTGACTAGTTATGGTCCATACCTTACTTGTGAAGGCATTACTAGGCTAATTATCGGTAGTGACATTTACATACCCTAGTGGATACTTACAGTAAGTGAAAAATAAAAACATAACTAAGATTTGATATTAAAATGTATGCTTAGTTCCTATAAGTACCTTTTTTATATTTGTGGTAAGCTCAGTTGCCAAGAAGTTAGGCCATTTAACATCATTGTGTAACATCATCATTTAGTAGACAATGTCAATGATGTCTCTTGTTATTTAAATTGAATGCTTGATGGTTTGCCAAAATATTTTAGTAATACACTAGACCAGTCCATAATTTAATCAATAGGTATTCCTATTACTATCCTAGTGGTGTATTGCTCATTGATATCTGAATGAAAAGGTGTGGTTGTAGACTTATATGGAATTAAATATTTTCCATGATTGGGTAGGGCAATTGATCTTGGTATTGAGTGTTAATTAATATATATGGTAATATATTTAGATAAATGAATATCTCCTTGGTTTTACTAACTCAATAATTTCATCATTACTTCATTTAACTAGCCAAATTTAACTAGCTTGAGTAACCTTTTAGTGTCAAAACCTTGAAGTGGATACTGTAGTGTTACAGTTCTTGATTGTAATACTCCTTAGGCTTCTTGATAAAATAAATTAGCTTCTTCCCTATAAATTAAATAAAATAGCTATGGATCATTGTATTTCATTTTTCATAGCCTTATTCCTATTCCTATTTCCTCCTTCTGAGCATCTGATAGTGGTTTCAATATTTGACCTTTGTTCATGGATGGATGAATGAGCAAAGATGATGATTATTCTAAGAAATTTTAAACTAGTGTGAAATCTATTAACAAAGAGAGTCAAGAGGCCAATCACAAAAATATATTTTTAAATGGAGGATGTAATGTGTGATTATTATCCATATCATTTTCTTTTATAGCTATTTGGTGCCCAAAATATTATCATTGCCTCCTTTGAATGCATTGACTATAAGCACATGAATATGATCTTTGTAATTAATATTAGATGAACGAAATCATCTTGATAGGGTTGTTTGGTGCCTAGTAAATTTGAATTAGTTCTAGGTAGTCAGTTATGGTGAGTAACTATCCCTTTGGTTAATCAATTCCTTTTATACATCCACTTGCCAATTTATTGACAAATATTCTTTGAAACTATTTTAATCTTTTGAAATGTTACATCATTAGTGGTCTGACCTAATCATTAGACTTGTAATTGTTGTACCTATCTTTTCTCCTCCTTTCTAGACTTAATTTCAAAGCTTGGTGTAGTTATGGATAACTATCATTGGTGAGTTATTTATGTAAGGTGGTCACATCTTGTGATGATAACTAGTAATGGTGGTTACATTGTGTTGCAAAACAATAATAACACTAACAAATTTTATATCCTATGAAATAAAATAGAAAAAAAACAACATTAAATAAAATCCTAACTACATGGTGTTACTCATTGCCCACTAAATGTTTAGTAGCTTGACAGATATTAAAGATGATATGGATTAAGCTTACAACCATTTATTTTCCATAGTAATATGGTTCCCTATAAATATTCTATAACTATGGTACCCTATGGTGATACTTCTTGAATAATATAAGGTCCTTTCCATCATATGCATATCTATCTTGGGAATACTTTAAATCTAGGCTTTTAAAGTAATACAATTTGGTCTAGGTAGATTTTCTCAGACCATAGATTATGATCATTCCTTTTATTGAAATTTTTATTGATTTATTATGTTCATTGAGGTCTTAACCTATCTTCTTCCATATTAGTTAAATCTATTAACCAAAACCATAGTGAGTCTTTATCCCCTAACCTCATGATCATTGTAATACACAAGATAGGTACAATGTATTCTATGGGCATTACTTCTTTGATGCCATATACTAATTGGAATGGAGTAAACACAATAGATCACTTATAATGTGTGTGATAGGCCCATATAATTATAATAATGCAATATTCCCAATCATCTCTCTAGACATTTCAAATATTTATCAACATCATACCTAAAACTTTATATGATGCTTCTACCTATCCATTGGCCTTTGGATGATAAGTTTTGATTTTGTGATGTGATATCATGAATTTTTTCATGAGACTCTTAATAGTAATATCGAGAAAGTGTGTGAATTTATAACTTACCAGCTTAACTAAAAATATTAATCATGTGACAATGTTTTCCTATAAGAATTTGGAACATCCTTCATACCATAACATTGTGTAGGAATAGCTTCCACCTAATTTTTGAAATAGTCAATTATAGTGATAATGTACCTACCATGACTATGCTTACTTGGGGTAGCTATAGATCCAACAAAATTAAATCCCCATTCTTCTAAAAGTTGATCTAAAATTATAAGAACCAAAGGTATTTTATCTCTCTAATTGAGACTACCCATTCATGTACAAAGGTCACAGTGTTTAGCAACTCTATGTGCATCCTAAAAAAGTTTAAACCACTAAAAACTACTCTAAATTATTTTTTTGGTAGTGGTGTCTCCTACAAAATTTCTTTTTGCAATGAATTGGTGAGCTTATTAAAGAAATTGGTGTCATTCATGTTCTATAGTTACCATTTTCAATAGATCATATTTCCCTAGCTTATACAAAAATCCCTTAATAAGGATATAAACCATAGCTCTTTTAATTATATGTTTCTTGTCCCTCTTTGTATAATGTGTAAGAAACGTTCCTTTTTATAAAAAGTTTATTTTGTTCTCCATGTTATCAAGAACTACAACAGTTCTAAATAGATGTACATCAAGGGATTCATCTTTTGGTTCATCTATTTTTCCCCACTATGCAGTCAATTGAGATGATCCATCCCCACATTATCCCATCTTGGCTTCACATTGATCCAAAATTAGAATTCCTAGAAGAGCATCAACCATCTTAAGATTTATGTCCCTAGCATTGGTTTATTGACTAGGTATCATAATGCCTAGTGATTCATGAATAATTCAAAAGGAGTAGCCAACATGTAATGCCTAAAACATTGTATTGAAAATACCATGGTGAGTGCTTCTCTCTTAGTGGTTGTGTAATTATTTTTCATAGCTAATAGTTTCCTACTTGCAAAATGTACTGGATGGTCAAGCCTACCTTTCCCTAGATGTGTTAAAATGGCTCCTAATGTAGTACCTAAAGCATCCACATGTACATGGAATGGCTTCCTATAGTTAATAAATACCAAGATGGGTGTTATTACCAACTTTTAATTTAACTTGATAAATGATGTTTGACAATCTAGTGTCCATTTGAATGTAGTGTCTTTACACAATATATTTTCCATGGATGTTGATATATTTTTTATCCTTTTATGAATTTCCTATAATATCTTGTATGACCAAAAATGGTGTGTGCTTCAATTGAGTTTTTAGGAGGTGGCATTCCTATTATAACAACAATTTTAGTTGGATCACACAAAATTCCATCATTAGACACCATGTGACCCAGAAAGACACCAAAAGGTGTATAGAATAAACATTTTCTCAAATTTAAGGTGATGTACAAAGCCCTACATCACTCTAGCATCAATATCATCTTCAATAAGTGATATTTAAATAGATAAAATACTGACTAATCATCTAGATAAACCTCTAAACAATCATGAATAAAGTCTTTAAATGTATTTATCTCTAAACAATAAAAAATGTGTGTTATTTAAACCAAATGGAATTACCTTATATAAAAATGATCCTAATTTAGTAACACAGGTATTTTTGGCTTGATCCTCTTTAGAAATAAATTTTTTTTGGTACCAACTAAAACCATCCATAAAGGAATATAACTCATGTCTAGCCACATATTCAAGTACTTGATTAGTAAAAGGGATAGGAAATGGATGATTAATGTAGGTATCATTGAGTGTGTGGTAATCTCCACACAACCATATTTATCCCATCTTCTTATTGTATACTACCATGGGGCTCACCCATTCTACCTTCTCAACTAGATAAATAATTATAACTTCTTGCATTTGATCTAATTCAACCTTTACTTTAGTTTCCATGTTAGGATTTATCACACACATTACTTTAGCTTGATATGAATTTATCCTAAGGATGGATCTATACCTTTCACCTCTAAATTTCTTCTTTTAAACACATCCTAGTAGTATTTTAACAGTTGCAAGGATTCAAAGATCTCTTTTCCCTAGTAATCTCCTATTATTACAAGCTAAGGGGCTACTTATATCCTAATATTTCCTTGAATATTTTTAATGGTTACTGATATATTTTTATTGATACACTAGGCATAGTATATTTTAAAATGCATTTTCTTACCCATTCTGAGATGTCAATACTATGTAATTTCTCATCTTCTACCTTCTTTGTACTTAGTATTAGTTTAGTCTCCTCTTCACATTGTGATTCAAATAATCCTTCTAAATCAAGATTTCCATCACTATAATTTTCACTCTATTATGTCATATTATTGTTTATTATAATATATGGTTGAATATATAGCTATTATTTTTTATTGGATTTGTAATTGCATATTGTGAGATCTAGGTCCTACATAACTTCTTAATGAGAGGATG
This sequence comes from Torreya grandis, assembly GCA_037957365.1. NCBI lineage: Eukaryota > Viridiplantae > Streptophyta > Pinopsida > Cupressales > Taxaceae > Torreya > Torreya grandis. The sequence continues at coordinate 1,840,386 of JARHVA010003663.1, read as the reverse complement.
ATTTAGTAACATTTTTAAAATCCTTTTCATGTCCATGACATATTATTTTTTTGATCTTTTATAGGGCATTATGTACTAATGGATTATCATCTTCAAGTACAATTTTTTTGATAAAATCATGCTGAAGTTGTATCTAATGTTTGGTTTCTCTTCTAGACACTTGACAGATGTACTAGGCTATTGTAAGAGGTACAAGGGTATGCCTATATATGTGTGTCTAATATCTATACTCTACTCCCTATTTAGTCCATATATCCATGTAATGATGGATGTAAAGATTGGGATGTTGACCCTCTTGAAATAAAGGCCATTTTTATTTAATAATTGTAATTAGATGAAACCTTGCATGTAATATTTCATAGGTGTCCTCCAAATGCATTTATGTGTTTTTGTGCATATCCTTCCATGTTAAATCTATTCCCCTCAATATATATTTGAGTGTAGTGACTCATTGTTCTACCTCTATTACATGGTGTTCATGACTTAATATTAATGGATTGATGTCCTTAGTCATAAAATATTGAGGTATTTGGCATTTTATAGTGAACACCATGCATATAGGTCTCAACTCATGATTTATATAGGATAAATTCTTGATGTGTGTGTTCGAATCACCATTGATAGATGATGTTAAATCTTAGGGTAGAATTACCTTAGGGTTAGGTTAAATGTAATCCATCATAGTTTCACTATTATTATATAAGAAGTCTACCTCAGATTTTAGTGAAGCAGGGTAAATTTTAGTGGTGAATATTCATTAATTCATGAGTATTCACTTTTTGGTAAATTATATTTGGTGATTTTTTAGGAGTAGTACATAAGACCCATTCATCTAAATTTTTGAAATTAATATTTTTAGGGGTTAGCTCACCAATAATTTATAATAATTATGGGGGCATCCATATTATTTTCCTTATATATAGTACATATTTTCATATGGGTTACCATCCAAGTCTCATTCTTTACCTCATTACCATGTTGAATATTGATGCCACCCAATAGATAGGTTGTGGGATAAATAAAAAATATTTTCAAAAACATTCCTAAACCTTAATATTATTACATATTTGAATTCATCTCAAAGAGATATGAAAAAAATCATCTCAATCTGAGTCTATATACAAAAGTTACAGCCTTAAAAAGGTAGCATTTGGTATCACCCAACTGCATCATGGTGTTGTCACCTAAAATCATCATGATGTTATTTATGCATAACAAGATTTTGATTAACATCATGCTATCACTCATCAACATGTTGTCACCTGATGGCATGCTACGATGTAATTGAATAACTTTTAAAGGTTTTAACTTTTGCATATGGACTTGGTTTGAGGATTTTTTTTTAAATTGTATATTTTTTTAGAAGAATCAAAATTTTATCATTCTACTAGGTGACATAGTGTTGTTTCATGACATATTTATTCCAGGTGACATAGTTCCATCACCCAAAGGCATGTTTAAATCAACTAAGCACCAAATTTTAGAGGCTATAACTTTTATATACATACTCGATTTGAGACAATTTTTTGTTTTGAAATTATGTATATTTTAAAGATGAATCCAAATTTTATATTGATACTAGTTGACATAGTAATGTCATGAGACATAGTGCTATTGTATGAAATAGTGTCATAACCCAATGGCATGATGTGATGTAACTAAGCACCAACTTCTAGAGGCCATAAATTTTGCATACGAACTTAGTTTAAGATATATATATTTTAAATTGTATATATCTTTGATAAGAATCCAAATATGTAATAATATTAAAGTTTAGGAATGTTTTTATATTATTTTTAAATTTATCCCACAACATATGTGTTTTAACAATATAGACAGACAACTATATGGAAAACTTAAGAAGCCAATTTTATTTGAAATTTTCATATTTGTCAAGGATATAAATAAAATTCACCTAAAGGAACATAAGAGGGTTTTTGATATGGTCTCTTAAAACTAGCCCTATATTGAACTTACTGAAGATGAAACACATTCTTCAATTTCAACCTATCTTACTAGTGGCTTTATGATAACCAATTTGAATACCAATGGTTGTTCTTAATGTGTAGTATTAGGCTTCCACTTTTGACATTCCAAAATGTGCACCCTAGTTTTTATTTCATATATCTCCACCTTAAAATAATAATTCTTCCTGTATGTATAAGGAGACTCTAGCTCCTTAGGAATGACATATGGATTTTGTTCAAATTTATTTAAAGGTATGACTCCTATTTTATCTTTGTGATGTGATTATAGCTTATTTTTCATAATGGGCCTCTATTGTCTTCATGTCAATTATCTCGAAGGTTCCTCGTAATCTAAATTTAACTACTTTAATTTTAACATATTCTAATTGGCCAATAGGTTTGACTCTATCATAATTTTCTAAGCTTCATATTACTGGACTATAACTCAAAGTTGGTCAGCCAATGGCTTCCCATGTTGAGTGATGAATCATTTTGATGATACTTATAAAGTTAGATACTACATTTGGGATATTGTATCCCTCCAAATCAATGTCTAGTCATGAATTCATATCGCAGGGCTTCTTCATCTTAAAATACTAAACTACTTTGTTGGCCATTATTTGTCCTTAATTCACACACTATATAAGATTGTGAATAAGGTTCATGATATTTTGGGATATATCCTAACTACACAATATGATAAGTAGTTTCATTAGATATGTCAAAGTGGTCACAGCACCTTCTTGTTGTATGATGCAAAAACATTTCCCATACATTTGAGTTTCAATAACAGTGTTATCCTTATTAGAAGCTAATTTTTTGTTGTATTTCCTATAATACTTTCAAAAATTTATACATTAAATTCTTTTTTATTGTAGGGTTAGGATATTCATCTCACTAAAATTTTCTAGTACCTAAATCCTAAATCATATCTAATGGAAGTAACCATTGTTTACTCCTTTGTTTCCTTGTGATAACTAGCACAAAGGTATTTTCCTTTGGTTGCACATTAATCATGTTTAAGTTGTGCACTAGCTTCTCCTTTCACTATTTTTTTAGATTAATATAGTCTTCCATTTGATGTTGACCTTTGATCCTATAATATTAATAATAAACTTGCCTTTGAGGGTTTATGGGATGGTTCATCACATAATGATTATATTATTTACATAGATACCATTGCATGGGTGGTCAATTTTGATTATTATCATTATTTTTACCTCCTTGATATCCACCATGATATCCTCCTCTATAGCCTCCTCTATTCTATTTATATCCCCACCCTTCGGAATTTTTTTCCATTATATCTTCCCTAATGATTTATTTGTGCATTATATCCCCCATACTAATTCTAAGGAGAACTTGGGGTCCAATTTTCCTAATGTTGTTGAATAATTATGTTATTTCATGGTTGTACATAATAACAAGAATATTTATATGAGGGAGATGACATATTATTCCAACTTGTTATGCCTTGTGTCTAGTACTAGGGTTATTATGCCATCTGATATTGTGGTGACAAAGTCACCCATCTAAGACTTTATTGAGTCATATTTGTCATCTCCACATCTAGTCCTCAAATTGATTACTTTATAGTGGGTATTTATTGAGACACAACTGTGAATAAATTATTTATTATATCTTGATTTAAATCATGTAATGCATAGAAACTCATCTCATCATAACTTTTAGACATGAAAATATTGCAATACTTTTTGTGTGATTTCTGAATATATTATTAGATGAGATGGTACTTAGATTTAAGATGTCCAACTACCCAATAGATTTCAAAAAATTATGTTTTGATTTTTAGACAGTCATTCATATGATGTATGATGTCCCTCATGACGACACTCTATGTACCATAAACCTAATTTAATATTTTCATTTTTATGAAATTCATTCATCCTCCTCATAAAATCATCTAAATTAGCTTCAAATTTTGATCATGTTGAGAGAGGATCTATACAATCTTCTATTTATTCAAATTTGATGGTAGGAGATCAAGAATCACCTATGGGGGAGAATTGGGTTTGCATAATAGTAAACATTATTCTTTGTTTTAAAACTTCTATTAACCAATCATCCTTATATTTAAATTCTATAATAAAAACAATTTTATTCATTATGTTGGAGAATCTATGATCATATTCTCAAACTATTTCTCCTAGTTTTTATTGAATCTCCTTTAGATATTTAATCACTTGACTAGAGCATTTTTATACTTTATATTATACTATCATCAAGTCTTTGACTTGTTTTAAATCTAAGGTATTGATAATTATTTTTCAAATGAACTCTAAAACATGTCCTCCAAAAGCTCCTATGAGTTTGCATTTCTTCACATCATCTAATGTAACCCATTTTACAAACCATTTCATATCACATGTAACTAAGTACTATTTAGGATTTGAAGATCCATCATATGGCATTAAAGGTAGAAACATATCTACATGAAATGCCATATTTTATGGATTATTATTTATTACTACAAATGTCTTAATACTAATAATTATAACTAATAGCATCTATGCATTGATTGTTGTGTAGTTGAGTGACTGTGTAGTGGTTATTATAAATATTGGTTGATTCACACTATTTATGCTAAGAGTAATCAATTTTTTTCTTTCTATAATTTATTTATTTCTATCATCTATTTGGTTTTTTTATTGAGCCTTATAAACTTGTCAGTAAAGGAATCAAGTTAGCCTAAATTACATTCTCTCTCTATACTTTTTCTACCTTATATAAATAAAGTGGGCTTGTGGGATGCATACACTTGTAATTAATGATGCTTATTTCTATCTTATTATTACTTTTAAATTGAAATTGTAATAGTACTACTTTCAAATTTAATATCTTTTTAGGAACTTTCCTTCCTAGTTCTAGTAAATATCTCCTTAGTTAACTACAACCTACCTCTACTTCCTAATTGATCTACCTCAACATCACTACTTCTTTCTTACTCTTTATCATTGGGCCCTTTCTCATATTCTATATACCCTTTTCTTTTAGTAGATTTTTCACCTTATCTTAGTAACTTTTCTTCTCTAGCATCTTTGCCTTACAAATATCTAGCTCTAACAACCTGTACTTTACTCCTAGTCTTACTCACAATTACTTTAGGGTTATTTGTCTTATTCCATATTATTTATTTTCATAGTTCTCTTTTGAGTCTTAGAATTTTATTTTCACTCAGTCTTTTCACCTTACATTTTCTAGGATTAGAATCAAGTTCCTCTTACTCATCTCTTCATCAACCACTTTTTCTTGCACATGATCCATGTTTCCCAAAATGACTAATCTATGTTGGTTCGAGTAGGTATAATGGCTTTTCCACAACGAACATATTGATCAAAAAGGGTAGTCACTATAAAAACTTCCCTCTAATTTCTTGAACAGATCAATCTTGAGTAGTATAAAAAGTTATATATCCTTATATTGTTAGCTCTGTGATATATCTATTGATCATAGTTTTCATCCAGTAATCTACTGCTCAAGACCAATCAATATCTAGGTTACATAATATCTATAGTTTTTACTTAGTCGAAATTTTAAATTATGTTCTCCTCAGACTAAATCAATAGTATTCTAGTCTAGTTAATGATGTAGTTCATATATTTCACCATAGATTTGTTCTTGAATGATCTCTTTTTAAGTGTTTATGACTCTTCGCACTTCTTCCTCTACAAAATTATTAGTTCTCTTGTCTAACCATTATTATACATTTCTCATCTTTGGAAACCATCCTATCATAGTTTATATAATTTGGTACCATGCTCACCACACCATTGTTAGTAGAGGAATTACACCATAAAATGTTAATGATAGGGATAACTATCATAATATAGAGTACAATAACATGTCGTAGAGGGATGGAAATAGTACATGCCATATGCAACGTCTTAAATTACACCAAAGATAAGGGTATAGCATAAATATAACAAAATGGGAATCTAAATCCTATTTTATTAAACTATAGAATAAAGTAAAATAGAGTACCTAACTATGAATACACCATAAATAAAATAAAATAAGGGAAAACCATAACAAGGCAATTTCTATTAGTATCTATCAACACATCAAACCATATTATATTAAATCAAAGTACTATTTATAGACTTTTATAATCATATTGTCTCTCACCTTCCATTCTTCTAAAATACAACATGAAAGACTCTTTGTATTATCCAATTATCCAATCAAACTTTCAAAGTTGAATATGTACAATCTATACAAAAGATAAAATCAAAAACTTTACACATGTGTTTATCTTATATATTTTTTAGTTTTTACAAGCTACATTCTTCATCCAACAATAATGTCAATGTAAACTACCTTGAAATAGGTAACTTCCATGAGGTCAAGTAGTGGTTCGTCTATGTAAACCATGAAGTTGAATTTTTTATGCAGAAGGAGGTGGAAATGGGGTGAGTTAGAGATAGAGGTAAGAGTTTCAATACTTAATACACACTTATTCTCCATAAAGCCACAAAAATGTGACAAATTTATAAAATACAAGGCCCTTTAATCCACTTTTATGCCACTCTCTTAAGTATATCATCATGTGATGGTTATGGAGGTGTTGAAGAAGGCATAGTGGCCTAATTTATTTTGTCTTTTCTCATGTATAGGTATAATAGGTTGTAAAAATTTCATTAATGAAGCTTAGTAGTGATCTCTTGTATCATTTTATTATAAATTTGGTTTATAATGCCTCTCATTTTATCCCTTCACTTGGTTTGACAAGACTTTAACCATTTATACTACTAGCTTTCAAGCCTTTTAAGTCAATATAAGACTAGTTTCTACCTTATTTATATTGATATTATTGTGTTATTTTAATATGTTGTTGATATACATCTATGGGAAAAGTCTTTCTCCCTCTTATATGTCCTTTTTCCTTCACCTTGATATCAATATTATCTATTTATATAGGTCATATATTGTGTTGAAGCTGAATATATTAGTTGTTTATTGTGTAAATTAGCTTACTATGTGTAATTAAAGGCCTTTTAGCTACCCCTTTAGGTCCTATGTTTATGCCATGACCTCCATATGAAACACTAATGTATGAAGACCCTAATTTGAATAATTTTTAAGATAATTTTAGTTCATATTGAGTATTTTTCTGTTGTTCAAAATTTGGTATAGGGTATGTAACATCATTGGTGCATCACCTCTCTTAGGTCTTAGGTTTAGTTTATGTTTCTTTCTCTCCATTTTCCTCATTTTATTAGTATAGTAGGTTTAGTTAGGTGATTCAATAAGGTAACCATCCCTCTCTAAAGATTCACCTCTCATATAAGGTCACCCATAACCAAAGAGGTGTTTCTATTATATTTGTTGAAGGTAGATGTCTTGAAACCACTTATCCAAAGGGTGAACTTTAGATTTATAATATTTTTAGGCACACTTGGTGTGATTTTATACTCAAAATATTGAGTATATTTTCTAAGTATATAATGTTTCTCTTATCAAGTTGAAGTTTTTACATATCTATATCCAACACTTGGTGACTCTAAGAGACATTAAAAAAAATCTAGTTTTAGACTATCACCTAGATTTCATGCCAAAAGTAACTACCAAGTCATCCTATAAAGGTAAAAAAGTTAATTTTGTCGAATTTACCTTTGATTTAGCAAGAAAGAAAAGATATCTTGAGGATAATCCACACCCTATACTTTCTTTGTCTACTAACTCCCCTCATCATAGCCCATTAAAATTCCAAATCATTCACATTGCTATCCCTAAGAACTAATATTTTATCACCTTTAATGGGTAAAGTCCATTAAACCTTTACCAACATGATGGCATACATGTAGCTAACCTTAGAAATGTTGCCTTTTCATTGGAGAGGACACAACCAGATCCATTAAATATCAAATATATTAAAAATATGTTAATAATGCATCATATTATCCATGAAAATGTGTTCATCATATTGTTAGATAACTCTTTCAAGGGAAAGTATTTACAATAGTACAAATGTTTGACATTGAATTCCATCAGCACATGAGATGAGCTTGGAAAGGCTTTGTGTAATCAATTTCAAGATAAATCATACCATTTATCCTAGGTTGAGAAATTGAAAACCATAAAGAGGGTACTGCATGAATATATGTTTGGTTTCATCTTTGAGTTTTAGAGGAAATGAGATAGGACCCCATAACTAGTAAAGCTTACACCTGAATATGATTTTCTATACAATCTAAGTGCACGTAATAGTGACATATCAGTTATGATATAATCTATGGGTGGTAGGATAATTCTAGATGCTTATGAAGCAGCCATCAGGGCTAATAATAGTCTTATCCATGTTGGAAAGATAGCACTATGACCTCCTATGCCCATATTTATTGAATTTTAGCCTACACCACCTACCCAACCAAATTTAACCTCTATTCATATGCCTAAAATTCATCCTACTATCCAAGAACCAACTCTTAGTGAGCTTCATGAGGTAAATATTTTACTTAAGAATTTTGGGAATGAGTTAGATTCATTGAAGAGGTAATAAGAATGGAACAATAGACCTTATAAGCCATATAATCAATCCTTTTATCTCAATAGGTATCCCTTCCATAAAAATACTCAATCACAATGAACTTTTACCCATGATAGACCTTATAACATCTATACTCCCATTAATCCTATCACTTTAAAGGTAATTGTACCTATTTATAATAATCTTCTCCAAGATTATCAATAGTGATCTCCTTGTAGCCAATAACATAATCAAACAATATGTCCTAATGGTTTCATTAACAAAGCATTGATGGTGCAAAGTATATCATCTCCTTAAGACATAAAACAAAGTGCCACCTCAATAATAATATTCTAAATGTCATGTGCAAACTGCTTATACACTCCTAAATTGGCAAGAGGATTAATATTATGGAGTAAATCAAACTGAGTGTTAAAACATGGATTCTACCTCCATAACAACCAATACAAGAGAAAAGAAAAGGGTTGTTGAGGTTGAGAAATAATATTTCATGGTTCCTACATCATCTTTTCAATCTTATAAATTGACTATAAGGACAATTTAAATCCTAAAAGTTTAATAACATTAGTAGAAATAACCCATAATAAAAGAGGTTCATCCCAATGCGCATGTCCAAACCAATCAAGTTAAATATCCCATTTTTTCTCCTAAAAATTTGTTAAAGCTTGGAAACACTTATTTTAATGTCCTTGATCAAATGAAAAATACAAACATCAAAATTTAATTATGGGTAATTTTATCTATCCCTAGACAAAAAACTTGTTTCAAGTAGCCTTGTCTAACCTCAGCCTTACAAGTGAACAATCCAAAGGGATTGGGTCTATCATCATCACTATAGATTACCCTATGGAAGAAATATTAGGTAAAAGTGGTAAACCTCCAACATTTTATGTCTCCATGATCATAGGTTATTATTTGTTATACAATTGCATGATTGATAGTGGTGTAAATAGCTCTATGATACCCAAGTAGATTGTTGACAAGATGGGTTTGAAGTATGAGCCTTTATTTAAGGGATTAGTTTAGTTAGATATTACAACCATCAATAAATTGGTAGTAATCAATGAATTGAGCGTTACCTTGCATGCTTACCCAAACTTTTTAATCCCTTGATATATATTCATCATAGATCTCCAACCTTACTTTGTCTTCTACCTATCTAAGGACTTTATTTCCAAAATTAGAGGCTACCTATCATCTAATTGGTCTCATGTGTTGTTGAGGACTAGATATGAGACTAATATTACCATCCAATTTAATCATATTGCAAATAATCATGTGGAACCTTATACAATAAATGTTTTTAATGTAATTTTCACCATTCTTGACCAAGAATAATATGTGGTGGACCATGAACCAACTACACTCCTTGAAGGTTTTCCTAACCTTATTCTTGATGAATGGGGTATAAAATATCATGAATTTTGTCCTTATAAATTCATAGAGGAGACAAGTTTGGGCACCTATATCTTGAATGAATAAGATGATATTAATCAGGGGTGATACATAAACAAAATAATCTCTTGACTATTATTTTGATGGTTGGTCTAAGGGTTTTTATGAGTTTGACTCACATATCTATGGGAAATATTCAGGTTTGAATTCATTTTTCATACTTAAAGAGGATTCATCCATACCAAACATTATTCTTATTCAATAAGTACATATTTCTCATTATAAGACTATTACACCAGTAGAAAGGATCCCAAAGTATTCTTTTTGTTACTGGGAAAAGGATTGTTATGGAATTGACATGTATGACCATGTGAAAGGATCAAGTTCATGCATATATCATATGAAATAAAATTATACCATTCTACCCTATCTAGAAGAGCCTCAAGTGTAGTTTACTGATGAGATATGGTAGAATTACTTTGACATCACAATAATTTGAAGATATTAGCAAACTAGTTACTCTTAAAGTGAAAAATAGAGACACATTAGAGATTATAGTAGAAGAATATCAGTTTTATATGTCAAAAGACACTATCCCACTCAGCCCCTTAGAACCAAAGGAGGACTTAGGTTAGACATGGAAATAGTAATTTAATGTTATTAAAGAGTTAGATGAATCTAACTTGCCAATGGAGCTTAAGGAGCATCTAGATGATGCCAATGATATTTTATTAGTAATATCTCACCTTTATATTCCAAGGGACACCCTAGAGAATCGACATCAATTTACCAAGTTAGAGATAAGGCCTACTCTTGGTGAATATTTCACAATTGTTTAATTTTTCTTAGAAGAAGTTGATTTTTTTAGAAGATCAGTCAAAATGCTAGAATATACATAATAACCAAGTTTGGAAACTAAGTAATAATGATTTAATAGAGTATTATATCAATATGGAGGGTATGTTTGATCTAGTTGATCCATTAGAAAGCAAAAAAACAAAATTGGCAACCTAAAAAGGAGATGGTCGACTGGTAGTCATGGTTAAAGAGAAATTCACGAGGAGTAACATGTTACATGGTCAGCCTACCAATCCATATTTTACTCACCCCTGTCAATCACATGAGAACATACTTTCATAGGGTACAACAGATTTCACATGGTTTTTATTTAACCTAGGTTGAGAGAGTCACTTTAAAAACCCTTTTATATAGTAGTTAGGTATATTTTTTCCCTCCAAGTGTTGATGCACATTTAAATTGATTATGTTTCATTTTTTTATATTTTCATATGTTATTTGGAATAGGTTATGGTTTATTTTATTTTCTTGTGTTTGTTGAAGGTAATTATTAGTCTTTTTTAAGTTATAGGGTTGGTTGTAGTCTTGTTAATACTTCTAAGTTAGTTTGTTATTTACTTCAAGACTCTAGGCCCAATGGAATCATCGAGGTAGATGGTATAAATGTTTGGAAAGGACAACACCCTTGGGAGGTTACCAAATTATTGGCTATTATATCCACTTTGGTACCTAAAACATCTGCTTGGTTTGGGAGTATAATTTTTAACAAAAAATAGTCTAGTGTCCTTCCTTTCACTCATCTTAGGAAAGTTGAATAGATTTCTATAATAAGTATGCTTAATTCCATCACTTATAACTACCTTGAAGTAGTCTTGTGTCCTTGTCATGAATCATGTTTGATGTCAAGTCTCTAGGTGGTTTTGCAATACATAGTTTATGTTTTAAGTCCTTGTTTAAGTCTTATGTAACCTTGATTAGATCCCTTTGCATGCTCAGATGCATTTAAATTGAAAAATTGCACTCCTTGATAAAAAAACACCAAATATGTCATCATGTGCACAAAATAAATGTTTTTTCAAGGTGGGTTTGATTACAAAATGAGGTAAAAAGGATCGTTTAAAATACATAATCAAGCCATGGACATATTAAAAAGAGTCTCCAAAGTGTATGTTAAAGTATAAAAGGGTCATAATGTCATATTATTTGAGATACTCAAGTCATTTTGGAATAATACCCATTTTTCATGTCTTATAAGGCCACATAACACCAAAAACAACCCTATCACCCCACTACATCCATATAAAATGATTCAAATTGCATTGAATGACTTATTTGACCTCTCTTTTGGCTTGTTGTGACTTTATTTCCATTTTCAAAAGTGTAAAAGTTCATTTATTAAGCCAAAACCATTTCATTAAAAAAATGAGAATGCAAATTTCATGGTTTTTTGAAGCATTTAATAGGGTTTTTTGTGTCAAATAGGTCCATATATGGATAAAAGATCAATGATTACAACCAAAAAGTAGAAAAAGCCTTCAGAATAATAATTTACATGAACAAGTAGATTTTTTAGGATTATAAAGACAATTTAAAGTTAGGGTAGAGACATGGATGATCAATAATTTCATTTATTATCCATTACAGGCTTCCATGAAGAATATCCATGCTTAGAAGTTAAGGAAAAGGTATAATTGACCAAATAACTCATTTGAAAGAATAATGAGGATATTTTATATGATGTGGTAGAAGAGTTAAGGATGCTCATGGAAGATTATATTCATTGTATAATTATAAGGAGGTCTTGAAGAACATGTCATAGGTGATAGGAGATATAAATAATTTTTCAACTTTATGAATAATTAGAATACCAAATAGGTCTATGATGAGCTTATTTGAAGTACAATTTATGGATTAAAATCATTGATGTTACATGATGAAGAGTAGTTATTTAGGGATGTGAATGGGTCTATTAAGAATAATTTTCATTCATCAAGTTCAATTTAGAGGTATCAAATCATGTGTGTTTAGTTAAAACTACATCAATGGCTCTAAAACCCTCATAAACCCCAATACTATGAACTTACTTTATGATGATTTTAGGTATATTACAATGGAATTAATCAAGTTAAAAGGTTGTTAATATGTTGTAAATTTCCCTTGATAAACATATAATACAATCCAAACCATGAGATCCAACAAAGGGATTTAAGGATTATGTAATATTAGAAGAAAGATATAGGATTTCAATGTTAGGATGCAAGATTGTAGTGAATGCCTAGCATCTCTTTGTTGTGAAAGAATTGAAGGGATTTAAATGATCTATCTCACCTTCCAAGACCCTTATGAACATACTTATATACCAATTATACATCATATTACATGTTTTTGATAAATTTTTATCCTTTCAATAAACACACATGCTTGCACACATGGGATCATAATACCAATACATTTTTAGGTGTTCTTCACCTAGAAAAGGGTCTTGGATAATCCTAATGTTTCCTCTCTTAGTACCGTATGTCATTAAAAATAATTAGAGAATGCATGTTCTTGAACAAGATTAGTTTTAAAGTTATTTAGAATGGATTAGATCTTAAATGACTTCAAACAAGCCTCCAAGGCAATCATGAAGAGTTTCAATGATGGAGGAGTGTTTCCATGAGGATGAGGTCTTAAACAAAATCCAAGCACCTTATTTCTTAACTTGCATACTAGATAATAGGGTATTTCCATCATAATAAGTTATCTTTAGCACATAATATAGGATATTAAAAGCTTTAAATTATTATGTTGAAAGTCCATGAATGCCTACTCTACATGGTACTAAATCCAATGTTATTTTGGCCTAATTTGGAGCCAACATGACTATATAGTTCAAAATAGATTTGTAGGTGATAGTTTATTAAGTTCTCCATGAACATCAGGGCCTAAAGACAACTATAAGGTTTGACTATTATCTCTACATTATCAATATAGAGGATATTGAGCAAACACATTTGAAAAGCAATACCAAATAATTTATGATGTTTGATCACTTCTCACACCATTATTATCATGGTCTCCAAGAGCATAGTCTACTTTCTAAAGTCAACAAATTAACGATTATTCTTTTTAGTACAAGGTTATTAAAGCTTGGAAAGTGTTTTTAGAAGATGGTACATGTGAGAAGATTTTAAAACTTAGTCTTTAAATTTCAAAAAATATCCACTTCAAAGAATAAATTTTTTAAAATCATCCAAAATCCCATGGAGAAGGGAAAAAATTCAAGAGGCTTACACCATTCCTCAAGTCCTCTAAAAATCTTTCTCCAAGATTAGAAATATGATCTAGATAGGTAACATAAGTGTCTCTTGAGTCTATACAGGTTTAAATATCCTTTAATCATTTATATAATGGTTATTAACATTATTTAAGGTATCTTAGAATTATTTAAGGTAATTTATAAGTGTTTGAAGTATTCATAGCAAGTTCATGAAGGCTCATATGTAGGGTTCTCAATTCAAAAATTTGAAACTTGAGAGGTCAAAATAGACCAATGGCAAAGTATTGTCATCATTTATAGATGTTTTCAAAATAATTAATGAATAACCTAGTCAAGATATCCCTCATACATCCAGTCACCTATCTAGGTAGATTTCAAGTCAAAAAGGAACTATGAGGTCATGTGCAAATGTATAGAGAAGGGGTAGAGTCTAAGAGATTTACACCAACCCTCAAGACTTATAAAACACATACTAGATTATAACATGGTTTATAGGATTATAAGAGGTTTGGTAATTTTCTAGTTATCCATAATGAAGTTCCATTTATATTTTAAATCACTCTCAATGAGGTTGTATGTTATGTATCTTCTTCTAAAACATGCCTAGTTTTGAGTGGTGATGGGTAAATTGTTAAAGCCTTGATGATTGAGAGTGAAAACCATTCATGAAGATGAAATTGGTTTATAATGGTGAAGGTAAATCACCAAAAATAGTATCCTTCAAGATGAAAACAAAAGTGATAAAAAATTGAAGTTGTAGGTGGTCCCAGGCTAAACACATTGGGATAATTAGAATGAAGCTTAGACACATCATGGGAGGTTGTTCCAATGACAATGAAAATTACTAAAAAAAATAAACCATATATGAGACCATGAATAATCATAAAATAATAACATAACACTTTTAAGGGTGATAATTCCAAAAGAGCTTTGTCTCAATTGTGTCTAACTACATTGTCTGCCTAAAGTTTCCATAATACAAGAAAATTCTTTATCTTATGTATCATCTATTCAAAATTGTTAAAATCATAGAAGAAGCTAGAGGATAATATTTTATAAGTTTTTAATTTTATTTAAAGGTGATAGGGTGTGTGTTAGTAGATCTAGAAAGCTTTCAAGACCTCTAGACCCAAAAAAAATAGTCCAAACCTGTCAAGTCCAAGTTTTGACTCATAGAGTTTGGAAGGTGGTGCAGAGGTGGTGAAGAAGTAATTTAGAAATTTTATGATATATAGATCCCTATAATATATGATAGATAAAGTGATTGTATGGTATATAATTAATGATGGAAATAAACCCCATAACCAAAACTTAGTGATTTTGATGCTTCAAGTACCTTGAGAGGCTAAAAATATATAGGAGTTGAATAAGTTTTGTGATAATCCATGGATTATAATTATAAAAAAAGGGCCCACCAACTTCTTGATATCTTAAAATCTTAATGAATGATGGCTCAAGAGTTCTTAAAACTAATTACATGCTTGAGATCATCTGTAAGATAAAAATCCAAGCAAAAAGGCTTCTATGTAAATTTTTTGATGGTACAAGTATATGGAACCCTATACAATAGTTCATGGCATAATGTGATTAGGGTATGAGGCATTATGAAAAACTCATACCAATTCAACATAGGATACATATGTTACATGTCTATCTCATAGACTTCAAGACTGATCATTCAATAGATACAAAATGATGATGAAGGTTTCAGGTTTAATTTTTAAGTCTTTATAAGACCATTGAGGAGGTAAAAAGTAAGTGTGTAGACATATAAACCTTTTGAAGGAGATACAAAGCAAATTAATAATTGGAAACCAATCTCATGAGCTAAACATGCTCAAAAAACCCTCAAAATTTTCTAGAAGTAGAATTCTCATTTCTTATGACATGAGACTATTTGAATAACTCTTGATCATAGAATCAAAATGCAATCCAAATGTAGGTTACTATTGGGATTGAGCTATGGCATACAAGGCACAAATTGTTTTAGGATTTTAGAAGAAAACAAGAGGGAGTTCAATTCAAGGAAGACTACGAAGTAGATTTATAGGGATGTGTACATTAAAGGAAATGCTACAACAAGTTTTATATTCAAGAGTCCTTCTAACATCTATCATAGTGTAACAATGATACATTTTATGATCTCGGGTTCATAATAAAATTTCAATCATTTTGACGTTATTAATCCCTTCATATTCAAACAATACATGAAGCTACATTGAAGGAGGTACTAGGCATTAGGAAACATGAATATTCATGAATCTAATGAGTTTTTTAAGTCTATCAAGTTGATAGGAATATAAAGTGAAGATGGTCAAGATTGGAGATGAAATATCAAGATCTCAAGGAGAATCACCAAGCTTATATCCTTTTTGAAAGACATTAGGAGAGCTATAGAATGATTTTTAGTCTAAATTTTGCTATGTAAATTAGTCAATCATGATCATGGTGTAGGTTTAAGGTCATTCAAGGCCATAATATAGACTCAATATGTTGATAAGGTTGTCTTATCATTATATATTTTCTCATTATATTTTTATTCATGAATTAAAACCATGATTAAGGCTTAAGAATGTTGTTGCAAACTAATTTGAAAGAGGTAACTCCCATGAGGTCAACTAGTAGCCAACCCAAGATAACCATGAAACTAAATTTTACATGCACAAAGAGGTGGAAATGGGGTGAGTGATAACTATATGGAATATTTTCAAGAGTTAATACATGCTTAATCTCCATCAATCCACTAAAAGGGGAAAATTTTGGTGAAGACAAGGCCCTTTGCTCCACTCCTACACCACTCTCTTTAGGATATCATCATGTGATAGGATGGAGGTATTGAAGAAGGCATAATTTCCTAAATTTTCATTGTATTTTATCATGAATAGGAAAAACATGTTAAAATATTTACATTGATGTAGTTTGGTAGTTTTTTCTTACATCATTTTATTTTAAATTTGGTCAAGAATGCCTCTCATTGTATCCCTCCACTAGGTATGACAAGACTCTGCCCATTTATACTACTAGTTGTCAAGCCCTTTGAATAAATATAAGAATATTTTTTAACCTCTTAAAGGTGATATTCTAGTGTGATTTTAATAATTTATTGATGTAAAATAGAAGTCTTTTCCCTATTATATGTCCTTTATCCTTCACCTTGTTATCAATAGGTTTAATTTATACATGTCATATGTTTTTTTTAAGTTGATTATGTTAGTAATTTGTTGTGTAAATTATCTTACTATATCTAATTCAAGGCCTTTTAGTTACCTTTTCAATTCCTATACATAAATAATGACCTCTATATGAAACATTGATGTATGATGATCCTGATTTGAAGAACATGTAAGAGAATTTTAGTTCATATTGAGTTATTTTGTGTTGTCAAAATGTTTTTATATTGTATGTAACATCATTGGTGCATCACCTCTCTTAGATATTAGGTTTATTTTATGTTTATCTCTATAAATTTTCCTCATTTCATCAATAGATTAAGTTTAGTTAGGTGATTCACTAAGGGAACCAACCCTATATGGAGATTCACCTCTCATATTGGCTAACCCACAATTTGATAGGTGTTTATATTGTATCAATTGAGGGGGTAAGTCTTGAAAACACTTATCCAAAGGGTTCACATTAGACTAATAATAATTACCAAAAAATATTCTTCTTGAGGTCTAAAAAAGGATGTTTTTACCTCCAATGTTGAGTCACCAATTCTCTTTCTTTCTAAGTGGGAAAATAAATTAGTATTTTATCCCACCACTCTTGAGATTATTTGAGTTGGAATCTATAACTCTAATCTATACTTTACTCTAGACATTAGATATCCATGGTACATGTGGCATGACAAAATATTGACATACAATTTATAACTTGCTCATAGATGTTTATGTATTTAGAGATATTTTACTTAGAGATAGTGTAGTGTAGAGGTTAGTTTTGCATGTTATTACTCTGTTATGAAGTGCATTCATAAAAAAATTAAGTATTTTATTCATAAAAGTTCAAAATACATAATTATTTAATACTCTAACTCTCTCTATATATAATGAAAACATCTATTACACATCACTAATATCTTATCACTTCTCCTCTATATTATCATAGATATGTTTGTATTTTATATCCTCTATTTTCTTAGATATCCATAGTCCATGTGGAACCAAAAAATGTTAACACAAAATTTATAAGTTTCACACATATGTTTATATATTTTTAGATTACTTTAGTTAGAGATAATGTAGTGAAAATGTCAATATTGTATGTTATTACTCACTTAGTAAGTGAATTCATAAATTTTTGAAGTAGTGCATTCATTCACATTCACAATACATAGGTGATTTAACTTTTTAGGGGTTTTTATGTGTAAATAATAAGTTAGATTAAAGGGTTGAGATGTCTAAATAAGTTACATAATATAAAATACTTAATGACTAATTCTATATGGATTTTAACTAATTTTGACTTTCTAAAAATAGTAATAAATATGCATAAATACAGAATTATCTAGAAAGAGATTATCGTGGATGATCTAAGTTATAAAAATTGGGTTATAGAAAAGTATAAGTGCATTAAAAGGGTACTTATATATGATTTATCACTATAAAATATCACTCCACCTAAACATTAGCACCATACTGCTATAGTGTCATCAAATTGGTGTTGTCTTCTTTACAAGATGATTCTTATTTTTTGGGAGTACTTGCACCTATGTTCTTAGGTCTTGTTCCTATTGGAAGAAAATATTAAACTCTATATTAGGACTATAAAATATGATTTAGTGTGAAAATCCTAATCTTTGTTTCAAGTATGACATGGGAAATAAATGTGTGTTCATTAGTAAGATAGGATGGACATCTTCAACAACACTCTATTGAAATAATTGCCTACATACCAATACTCCAAGGAGAGATCAATCCCAATTTAGTTCACCCACCTAGTGCTTGGTGTAAGTGCAAGTGAATGCTAGAAAGAGACAAGTCTTGAATTCCTTGAGTGTTTTTGAGCTTTTAAAACATTGAAATCTAGGCTTAGGGTAGATGTAAATGGTAGTATGCAGAAGTAGGGTGGAATAGGGATCAAACATCTTAATTTTTCTCAACTTTATTTTTATTTGGATAGGAATTTTCATATATTTTCTATCTAGTGAATAGAGGTCAAATAGTCTTGTATTTATAGATATATTTGGCTTGTGCATATGATAAAATGTACTTAGGCCAACCTTAAGAGGGGCACATATTTGAAAGTGTATTTAATAGTGAGAGTTAAGGCGAAGGATAGTAGCACATAATTAGGGACACTAACCTCATGTGGCTATAGTTTCCTTAGTTTGGCACTAGTGTCCACCTATAAAACTGTCAGGCATATTGGGATGGGGTTTGGAAATGCTATCCTAAGACTATGTTTAGGCTAAGTGAAGAAGTTTGTGGTCTATAAAATGGAAGGGAATGTGTGGTAAAGGATATAAGATAGGTCTAGGGTTAAGATATGAATATGATAACTTAAGGAACACTCTTAGCATCCAAATACCACTTTTAAGTGATAACATTAACCCCTCCTTTATGTTATAAATGCATCAAAGTAAAATGACTAGTAAAGAGGGAAAAGAAGCATACATGGACTTACTTAGGAAGTGAAGCCCATGTAGTTAAGTTTGAGTATGTGAATATGGGTATTCATATGTGAAAATGATCCAAAGTAATGACCTATAATGAAACATGAAATAATTAATCCTTACTTAGGATATTATCAAAAGCAAAGGACTATGATAAATAAAGTAATTGAGTAAAGAGAGATATTGGAAAGGAATGAATATACCTCATTGGCTATGCGAACCAATGCATGAAACTAGTGATAAATTATGTGTGTGAGTGTACATAGTTATCAAATCATTTAATAGTTTGGACTGAGTTGATATCTTGCTCAATCCTCATAGGGCTGGCTCAATAACTCAATCCATTTTTGCATCCATCATTGGCCACCCCTTCTTGGTGGATTGTGATTTATGAATAGATTTGATAAGACTGTAAGTGCGTCTAACCCTCTCATGTGGGTGGCTTAAGAACTGAATTAGGCCATGAATCCATCATTTCCCATCCATGTGAAGTAGATGCATCTAAAACTAAACTTCACAAAGTGATAAAAGTATCTAACTAGGTATGTCTAACTTTGTATGTCATCTCTATGGACACTCAGGTACATTAGGTGGCTCTAGGCCACTCGAGAATTCCTACCATTATAGATAAAGGCATAAAACTGGTAACAACCTATAATATGATAGAATGTATATGCAATGTAGAGAATGGCATGGAATTTACCATTCCAACTGATCAACATATGTGTAATTGAGTATATGAAAACTATGTGTAATGCACATTCGCCCAATATGATATTTAAGTATACATATTCTAAACTAAGTATGTAATAATTGAATCTATGTATCTAAACTAAATGTGGGAGTGATCATGCCACACATCATTCCCCTAAATCTGATCATCTGGTATGAATCTAAGCTAAAATGAGTGTATCTAAGTAAAATATGAACATAACTATCAAACCTATGATTGTATCTCTGAAAATATATACTTTACCTAGTGTACTAGTCTAGCTAATTTGGACTACCCTAAAGTTGGGAAAACTATACATTAGTTCCTTGTAGTGGATAGTAGTGCTCTATGGTGCTAGTGTCCCAATCTAGGTGTTAATATCTGTCTAGTCTAAAATATGGGTGACTAAACTACTTTTTGAGTCCCTATTTTTTCATGTGTCTAACTTGTGTTTAATTTTTAAAATTTAGCTTTTGTGATGAAAATGATATGTGAATATAAAAGTAAGATCATGATATTTGTGACAATCCCTTATGAATAACCCCTCTTTTTAGGTTAGTTATGGAACCTTTGTAACAACTATCCTCAAAATAAGTAGTTACGTAAAATATGTTATCTGGAGAATATATATGATAATTGTGTAATACTCTAATACAATTTACAAATATAGCATTAGAATGTAAAAGAATCTAAGAATAAGTAGGTAATGTAAGATGTATATTGTAATATATAATTAAACAAGGGTATCAAGATAGATGTAACCAATGTGTATAACAAAAAAAATCTAAGCAACTACTAATGGGGATGGGGCATGATGTCCATCAAGGCATCCAAGTAGGAAGGGTATATGCATGAGGTCCTTCATGGCATCAAGACCTTGTGTGTGTGTGTGTGTGTGTGTGTGTGTGTGTGTGTGTGTGTGTGTGTGTGTGTGTGTGTGTGTGTGTGTGTAATAAACAAATACAAGTGTCATGGTGAAGAAGCATACAAAGAAACATACATACAAACACATGAGGCACATAAAATCAGGCCAAGGGGACATAATACAAGGGACATGGACACATGACACTAAATTTGAGAATGAATATATACAAGGACATGTTGAAATATCCACATACACAAGAAAAAAGTAATTTGGCTTAGAGCCACATAGAAGGACATATTCAAATGTCCACGTATAGAATAAAGACAACACACACATTGTGAATGGGCACATATCCAAGGCATATAAATATAGAAGTGGTGTAGATACAAAGATAAATGGCATATTTAAATTCCCTCAAATATTGAAGAAGCATAGGAAACATAATAAAGTATAATCTATTAAAAACTAAAATTGAAAGCATGTATAACTATGTAGTACAAATCTATGTAAATGTTAATATGTACATATGTTGATTCTAACTACTTATAGTCATAAAATTTTGAGCATTGAGTAGAAATGATCAATATCAATATATATCAATGTGTAAAATGGAACGTATTGTATTTATGGATATAAATTGGTAGTAGCAACATGTAGGAGATGCCCCTTAGTGAGTGGATGTATCAAAATAATAAAGATAGATCAGTTTATATGCCCCCAGTGGGTAGGATGATAGAAATTTTGGATTAGTGTAGTATACCAGAGTCCTATATGTAATATTCAAATCACTCTACAAAAACAAATGAAGCATATGTGTATGATAAAATTGACTATATTAGGATAGCTAGCATATTTAATATCTAAAAAGTAGTAGAAATGTAAACATAAAAATGCATACGATCTATGATTTTTTTAGTTTTCTATGTAATATTTAAATGTTTTTGTATTTTGACATGTTATATTATTTTTGTATTTTATGGATATAAGCTATGTACAAGGAAATGAAAATAAACTATGTACAAAAAGCAAGAAAGAGAAGGAAGTATGTATAAGTAGATACTATATTATAAATGAAACATTATACAATCAAAGTGTAATGTCTCTATAGACCCTAAAGCACATCCAAGGGATGTGGATAATAAAATGGTTGATATGGTGGAAGATCATCCAATGTTAGATATTGAGCCTATCTAAACTAAAATAAGCCATCATCATCATGATCACCATATCAATCTATATGTATCAGTGGGGCATTATCATTGGCATGAGTCTAGAGTCTATGCATTAAAATTCCATGCTTATCAACCATGTAAGATGCCTCTCATGTGGTCCTACGGTGAACCACATTAGACTATGAATTATTGTGTAAAACCAATGGTTCTCATCTATGGCATCATGTAAGATGTGAACCATGTGTCCATCATGAGTGAATGCCAAGCATTTGTTTAATCAATAAATTATAGCATCCATTACCTATAACCATGTAATTCTAAGTTTAATTTTTATATGAGTGTCTCTACTCAAAATTAAGAATAACATATTAACCACCTTGTGGTGACATGCAACTGGTAGTGTAATATATCCAATGGAATCTTGACAATGTATATCATGTTGTATCTAACTATCCTATTAACCAATGTGGTGTAAAATTAAGAAAGTGAATTTATTAGGATTGAAATCCTCATATATAACCATATGGGGTAGATATCTATTTACTACAAAGATCTACATAATCAATGGACCATGTTGTGAATATCTGTGTCAACAAAGACTCTATCATGGTTCTCATGTCTTAAAAGTAGCTCTTATCACTTGTGGTGATGGTACATGTGGAGGTGGAGGTTGTATGATTTAGATAGTGACCTTAACCTTAAATTTATATTGTAATGTTTAGCATGTGTCTATATCAAGTCTTATGAGCCTATGAAAGTGGAAACAGGGTTGCCCTTCTTATGGTGACAATTTTCTAATTGATCTGTGTTAGACTTTGGATAATATCCTCAATCCTCTATAAATTAGTATCTATAAGATATAGTGTGGTCCATCATATGAAAATTTTACATGAATTTGTGTGGTTGAGTTGATATCCATGGATAAGATGATATGTACTAAATGGATCAATGGATCTGCTACTAACTATGATTGAGTATGGGATTTCATAGTTATAGGATCCTTAATAGGTGATGTTACTGGTGTAGGTCAAGGTTTAAGTGCCTTTAAATTATATTTATACTCTCTTGGGCCCACTAATGTAAAAATCAATCCACATAAATCATCATCAATATATGTAGGTGGTTAATCATCCTCTATAGTGGCTTGTGAATATGTATCAAAATTATGAATGTAAGCCTCTTCTAAATTAACAAGTAGTGGTAATTGGGTTGTAAGGATCTCATCATCTATCCTTGGTTTGTATGTATGTATAATGAAAGGTTATTCCTTTATCATTAGTTAAGGTAACTATGCTAGGAAAGGTTTTTCATATTTAATTAGTGAGGGTAACTATGTTTTAGAATGATATGAAGGTGGTGTGTGAATATTCTTACCAAACTCCCCCACCTACTATGTATGCATCTAATTAAAGGGAATCTTGTGAGGTGGGAATTTGATGAGAACATGAGATGTCCCATCTGATGATGTATTATGTGTAGTAGGCTCAATAAGTCTATAATATCTAAATGTATAATTATCTACTGGACATATGTATAGGTATCCATCATGAAAATTTTTGACACCTATTTGAAGAGTGGAAGGTACAGCTTCCATGGCATGTATACAAGGTCTCTCGAGTACCAAATTATAATGTAAATGGTTTGACATCACCTAAAATTATGTAGATAATGTTTTTGGTCCCACTATAATATCCAATGTGATTGATCCTAATGTGTCTAAGATTTCCATCAATTCGTCAAATACTCTTATATGTATTTTGAATAGATGTTATTTTAACCCACATAGTTTTTAAAAATGTAAGGTTACATATATTGATTCATGAACCACTATCAATGAGAACTCATTTAATAGTTATCTCATTGATTTGAGCTTGAATAAAATGTGGTAACTGATCAATTACTAATTGTGAAGGTAAATCCTCAATGGAAATTGACATCACATCCTCAATAGTATTCAAGATAGATGGCAAATAGGATGTCTTAGTATCATGAGGCACAAATGTGTGATTAAGTATTTGAAATAGAATATATATGAATATTTTTTATTTTTTAATTAATTTTAATATATGTATTTTATATGGTTTATTTCTCAATTGATCCATTATATCAAATTTTCCTTTTTAATATCTAGGTCCTATTATAGTGTGTTGGGGACCATGAGGGATGGTAGGGTTACACTACTCTTGTATAGACTGAGGAGGCACCCTATTTAGCCTAGTGGAAACTCAAACCATAAGATCTTCTATTTACTAGGGGTGAGTAGTAAAGGTAGGATGGAAGCATAGATAATTAAGGGGTCTAGGTGGATGTGGAAAAAATGAGTCCTATGAGCCCTTTGTCATCAGGTAATGACTGGAGTTAACTCAAAGTGAGCTATATAGTAATGATCTATAGAAAAATGGGGCTCACATGATGGAGGATCAATATGTAAAACAAGATTAAGTTAAGTTAAATCCATGATAGGAGTAACATACATGTTTACCATTAAACATTTGATTGTCACTAATTTCAAAGAGAATGTTTAGAAGCCATTCTTGATGATCTAATGAAGTGTTTTTTGTCATTGATGAGAGAGAAAGATACTTGAACATGTCAAGCCTTAAAACCTTGTCAAGGAGTAGAGTCTATCTTAGGGTTTTGATTGATATTTTTGAGGATATCTTTGTAAAATTAATATGAATTAGTTTTATTATGTTTATATTATGAAATAACCTTCATAGGGCCTTTAATCCATCCTTACATATACAAGACCTTCATTCAAGGGTTACACCCAAAGCATTCTGAAACCCCATTTTCCCCTATCAAGGTATCATGACCATTATTCAAGGTGAATGATATAACTTAAGAATGGATAGAGCTTAATAAAGTTGAGATATAGTTTCTCAAAATTTTTGACATTAATATTTGAAGTAAAAGTGCATGAATCATTGTTTTAGACCTTTTCAAGATCATAGAATGAGGTACTCAAACTCAAAAAGCACTTTCAAGCATTTTTCTGGCATGTGTAACCTCTCCATCAGAGTATAAGATATTTATGAGAGATGGAAAAGGGTCCTAGATATATCTCTAGGGATTACTTTTGGATTCAAGTGGTAGTCCTTTACGAATAATCATTAACACCAAAACATGTGTTAAACCTCACTAAAACACTAATAAGGACGTAATGTGAAATATTTTGGTCAAATAAGCATAGGATGGATTAAAATTTATAGATAATATATCATATCATGTATTCAACTCTCCTAGGTACCTCTAAGAGGTGGTGGTTAGTCACATGAGAGAGAAAATGTATAGGTACAGACTTCTTTATCAATAAATTGATGTAGCTCTTAAAAGTTAAACTAGTCAAGAAGAGTAAATGGATGGTAGAAGAATATATATAATCATTTTACATGTTCATGATGTAATATTTATAGGTTATATCCTTTAATTTGTCTAAATTGGTCATCCAAGTAAGCTAGTCGTAGATAGACCTAATGGTGTGAATAATGTAAAACCTAGGCAGAGATGAAGAGGTAGATTTGAAGGTTTGTAAAAGATATATTGATGAAATAAAATTTAATGAATAATTTATTTATGAATTTTAAGTTGTGATATTTATTTGGATAATCTTTTGAGGTTAGTTTATGTGGTGAAAATGTTTCTCACAAAATGTCTTGTTTGGTTCGGATAAGATTGTGAGACATAAGGTCAAGAAATTGATTTGTAAGACCAACATTTTCCATTATACCATAATAATTTTCTATATGAGTATGTTTTAGAGATCTCATAAAACCATTTATATGCATAAATAGTCATGAAAAGTGTCTACACAAGTGTTGGAGGTATAATTCTTCATGACTATTTTTTGAGGTGATTTGGTAGTTTTGAGTAAGCAAGTTGCAGAGATGTTCTTGAGCCCTTATTTCTTAAGTGAAGGTATTAAAATAACTAGGTGATGAGCCTATGGAAATCTATAATATATCTTCATGTTTCATTTTTAATGGTTGAGTAGCTTAAGGGTGTTTAAGCTTCATTATTATAAGATAAACTTTTGGGGTACACAACCCTAATAAAAAAGTTTGTCCTAAAGGAGCTTTCATGGTATGAATGAAGGATGCAGGTCTAATCAAGAATTGAGGCTATAAGAGTTTATTGGATAAGTTTTTGAATGGAATTTTTATTGTTTCATAAGTCCATCTGGTCCTAAGAAGATTAATTTTTAGCATTAAGAGGGAAGACCTAATGTAATTAGGTCTCCATGAGACCTAAAGGAGTAAGTCATTATTGAGTTATGGTAGACCACAATGGGTTCAATTTTTTCTTAATATATGTTCATAATATTTACTAAGACATATTTTATTCCCTACCTAATATTTTGAATGTGTGTCACTGACAATGTGGTGTGTGACCATGAGACTAGTATATATATAAAGTAGTTTAGGCCTATTTGAAAGTGAAAAAATAAGTGGAAAAATGATGCATGGTTAAATATAATTATTTATTGAAATGATTTGTATAACATAAAAAATTATCAAATTTTTATTCATCATTTATTGATTGACTAACAAAAATTTCAAAAGGTGATAAAAATTTTGAGGTGGTTGAGTCAGTGTTGAGTCACTTAGGGAATTGGTGCTTCCTTACAAGTAGATGCTTACTAAAGCCTAGTCAAGTGGGTGCTTGAATTTATTTGGGTTGATACTCAAAGTTGAGTTGGTGTTAAACTAAATGTGGTCTTTTTTATAGGATCGTAATCCATTTATATATATCATAGTGTTTCTTTTCCTTTCGGGTTTCCCATGTATATATGTGTTCTCTTATTTCATGCTCATGTGAATGGTTCTTTACATATTTATAGATCACTATGTTGCTTTCATGGTTCATGAATGCTTAAATATAATTGAAAAAAAAAATTTAAACACTAATTCACCCCTCTTCTCAATAATTATTATTCTAGTAATTGGTATCAAATCTTGGTCTTTTAAATTAAGCTTAACAACATAATAGAGATCTTAGAAGTACAAGTATGTCTAGTCATCAATTACAAGGAGGTTTCTCAACCAAAAATGCTCCTATTTTTAGTGGGACTATCTATTCATTTTATATCATCATAATTAATACCTATATAATGTTCTTGGGATACGGCATATCAAAATTAGTTATTTATGGATTCAGTACACATTTTACACCACCAACTAATGCATCAAGAAATAGGGCAAGTGAAAACAATTCTAAGTGAATGAATATCATCCTATGTGGTTTATTAGAGGTAGAATTCATAAAGGTAATGCATTTTTATTCATCCAAATAAATTTTGGAAAAATTAAAAATCATATATGAAGGAGATACCAAAGTCAAGTTGGAAAAAATGTAGAGCCACCAAAGGTAATTGGAAAGTCTAAGAATGAAGGAATATGAAAAAATTGTATCTTATCTATTAATAGTAAATGAAGTAGTAAATGTCATCAAATGTCTAGGAGAAAATTTGGAAGAATCCATATTATGACAAAAGGAATTAAGATCCCTAACATCTAAGTTTGATCAAAAAGTCTCTACAGTGGAGGAGATTAAAGATCTCAACAAACTAAAAATAGATGAGATTCATGGTATCTTGACTATCTATGAAATTAGAACAAGTGATGGAAGACCTTCCAAGAAGGAAGTTTCATTCAAAAATGATAAAAAGTCACAAGTTAAAAATTCCAAGGATGATTTTGATAGAAACATTGATGATGACAAGATAGAATCCATGTTTGTTAGAAAACTAAGGAAAGGATAGTTAAGTATAATGGTAAGTTGCCATTCAAGTGATTTAACTATGGTAAGATTTGTCACTTTGCATCCAAGTTCTATAACAAGGATAATAATGAGCATGATGGAGAGCATGATGAACATCATGGTCAGCGTAGTAAGTTCTATAAGCTTGACAAGAGAAACAAGAGTTTCAAAATGTATGAAGGCAAGAAAGGGTCATTCTAGAATAAGAGAAGTTTTTATACCAAAGAAGATAGTATCTCCTTTGATATATGTGATACAAGTATATTTGATAGTGATAATGATGGTGGTGATGATGATAATAATGAAATTTTATTCATGGCCATAGAAAGAGACAAAAAATTTATTCATGGCCATAGAAATAGACAATGAAGGTTGTTCAAAAGGGAAAAGTCTTATACAAGGTGAAGAATGATGTAAATAATAGGCTGAAGTGAACCTTGAGGCAAAATTGGTGAGTGCTCTAGAAGAGTTTAAGCTACAAAGGAGGATTCAAAAACTAAGATCATTGGTTACGGGTTATGAGGAAAAAATCAATCTCTTTGAAGAGAGACTAAGTAACAACACCAATGAACATAAAGATATCATTAAATTTTTTGTGAACTTATATTGAGATTGTTACTACAAGTATTAAGACCAAGGAATAAGAATGCACCAAGTTTAGAATAGAAATGGAGTCCTTGAAGGTAGAATTAGATGAGGCAATAATCAAATTAAAGACATATCAAAAATTTGAAAAGAACACTAAAATTCTTGGTGATATTTTGAATAGTCAAAAGTCTCCACTTGATAAGACATGTATTAAGTTCAAATAAGACTAAAATGAAAACAAGGAGAGTTAGACCTAAAAGGACAATGGAATATCAAGAAGTGATGGTACTAATAGAGTGAAAATCTATGAAAAAATCTCAAATAATAAATCCAAATTAACCATCAACAAGTCAAGAAGAATATAAGTACTTTAAGATACAATACATGAAAAGATTCATCATTCAACACTCATCAAAAGACAATTCCTATCAGAAAGACAAGGTATGTTAATTCTTTCAATGGTTACTATTTCTCATGCAATCAATATGGATATAAAGTTGTGGATTGTCGACATCATGCTAGAATCATTACTTCATGGAGGAATAAGATGAATGCTCATTTCAATAGTAAAAGTGGAATTTTGTGATATAACTATTATTAAAGAGGACATATTTAAAGGGATTTTAAGATGATTCATATGAGGAAGGTTAGTCAATCTTAAAATGTGTATGTTTATACCACTAAGAAGTGGATAAGGAAGTCAAACCATATGAATAAGGTGAAGGAGTAGAAGACTAGACGAGAGGAATCTATGCTAGTTTCAACTCCCTTTCACATTCAAAATGAATACATGAAGTGGTATATAGATATTTGTTGTTCAGGATGCATGATAGGAGATAGGAGCAAGTTCATTTCATTTAAGAAGAGTGATACAATAACAATGATATTTTGAGTTAACACTACTACTAATATTTTTGGTAAGGGTATCTTAAGTTTAGATAATGGGAAGACTAAGATAGATAATGTGATATATGTAGAAGGATTTAAACATAAAATTTTTAGTATAAATAAAATGTACAATCAAGTACACACACTAACCTTTCATGATAGAGGGTGTGATATAAGGGGAGTAAAATCAAGAAGGCTAATTTCCAATGCTAAGAGGACTTAGACCATTATGTATGTCTTAAATGAGATTAAGAAGGATAGATGTTTTATGATCAAGGTGGATTAATTTTGGCTATGGCATGTAAGTTTGGGCCACCTAAACTTTGATAATCTATTCAATATCATCTTTAACAAAGTCTATTAATAATATGATTAAAATCACCAAACCAAGAAATACACTTTATAAGGCATGTCAACATGGTAAGCAAACTAGAATGCAGTTAAAGTCTAATGAGAATTATACTACAAGGCCTTTAGATTTAATAGACACCAATATTTTTGGACCTACAAATATCTAAAGCATTCAAGGAGATAGCTATTTCATGTTACTCATATATGACTACAGAAGAATGACCTAGGTAACATTACTGAAATGAAAGTCAAAAGCTCTTGATAAGTTCTAGGCACTCAAAGATCTAGTTGATAATGAAATTAATGTAAAGATTAAATTTCTAATATTTGATCAAGGATGAGATTTTTCATCTAATTAATTTTATTATTTTTTGAGGTTCATGGGATAAGGAGATAGTTTTTAGTATCTAGTGTTAACACTTGGATTCACATCCTTGAGGAGATGTCTAAATCTCCTCATCCAAGTGGAACCATGGAGACATTTATCTTGTTGTGGGTGACAATATTGAGAAATGAATCACTATATAAGGTGATAGATCCCCTTGATGCACCTTTAAAGCTCTCTCTCTAATTTAACAATTTGGATATGAAAAGGGATTAAGAAAAATGACTGAGAAACCAAATGGTGATGCACCAGTGTATAATTTCCTCACAATTTATTGAAACTACTACTTAAACACAAACAAAGTGCTGCTCACACAAAACTCACAACACAAGATTCATTGTTACATCAATGTTTCATATGCTATATTCAAGAAGGTATATGATTCTTAGGAAGGGAATGAATGATTCCAAAGAGGGATACAATCATGGACCACTTATAGGATATCTCTATAATTATAAAAGAATACTATCAAAGACATACAAAAATCCCCTTTCTATAAATGGTAGACCATCAAGAGTATAAGTTAGAAAAGATAATCTTTCACTAGACTAGACCAACAAGATTCAAGTCGTTACTCAATATTTTAGCATATGAGTGGCAAAAACACTTGTATATTTATTCAATATTTCTTCAAGTATAAATTAATCTAGATATTTCCCAATAACAAGTGGAGGTTGGTCAAAAGAGCCAATAGAATGCATATTTATAGCTTTGACAGTAAGAATAAGTAAATGAGGTCGAAGGGTCACTTGAACATGTGTCACCTTGAGAGAATCAGTTACATTTACATGTGGAAAAAGTTTAGGGTGAGATATGCCATGTCATAAAGGTCTAATTATCCAAAACCAGTCATAAGAATGGTGAAAAGTGGCATAAAACCTTCAGCATTGGCATAGGAGACTACATCCATCAAAGACCATCCATAAACATCTAAAACTAAAAATAGGAAAGTCAACACATAACAATATTTGAAGAAAATGGAACTCATGGTGATAGTTGTAAAATTATCCTTCTTACTACTAGCTATCCTTAGGACACTCATGTTTATTGATTTCATGGAAGCTCCTTGATTTTGGTTAGCTACCATCAACAACTTGAACCATCGACTTGTCTATTTTTCACTTGTTTGGTCTACACCAAATGTTTATGATATTTCCATTTATTACCTATATATTTTCTCTCAAGTTCTTGCCAATTCTTTTTTATTCCAATTTATATTTTCCATAGTTTGAAATTGACATTTGTAGGGCAATCACCATCCTTATTCATTCAAAATATTCCCTTAAACTTAAGTTTCTTTCAAAAAAATTCCAAGTGTTTTTTAACTATGGAAAGTGCCCTCTGAATCATGGAAAGTGCCCTTCAAATAAATGCATGGGACACCTTTTCTTACAATATATCCTTTAGATAACTATTTAGGTCACTTGGATTCAAATGTGTCCTTCAGGAAGATTTGTCTCGACCACTTTTCTCAAAAGAATTCCATCAAGATTTTTGCTTTTGAAAATTTTTGTGGACAACTTTCTTGAAGAAATTCCTTCAAGTTTTTTTTATTTAAGAAAATTCTTCAAGCATTTGTTTCATCATTTAATCCTGAGAGATTTAATTTGGTTCTTTACATTCAGTCTTCTCCTTCTATCTTTTAAATAGGGCACCATGCTTGAAAAATACACTTCAAAAATATTAGGATGCACCTTTCAAAACTTCTATTTGGTCCACCTTCCTATGAAAATACCCTTTAGATTTTTTGTAAATTACCTTTCATCTTTCTAAAAACATCCGTTTAGAAAAGATGGAGGTACCCTTCGAAAAATTTTAAAATGACCTTTTCAAAAAGATAGAGGTGCCCTTCAAAAAAGTTAAAGTGCCCTTGAAAAAAGTTACAAATGACCCCTTTGGCTTAAAAGGATATATTTTGGTGAAATTGTTTTGGAAAATTTTCACAAAGGAATTCCTTCATCTTCAAGAAATTTATCTCAGACAAAATATTTGAAATAATTTGGTACTTGGCCAAATGAAAAGTCCAAAAGAAATAACACTTAGTCAAAAACAAAACACCTGAAAGGATTACTATGCAAAGGCTTAGAAAAAAAACCAAAACTAAACTTTTCAAAAGAATTAGATTTGTAAATTTATTGTAGGATTTGTCAAAGAACACTTCCTCCAAAGAAAATCTACATATTGGTTAAGCTTTCCAATAGGGGTACCCAATTTTGACTCATAAGGCAAAAATTTGGTCAATAAATTGGTGACTCACAGGGGTATTATGCCTATTATACTGACCAGACTAGTAGTCAAATCAGTCCATTGGGCATGGATTCATCTAAGGACACTCAAACAAGGAAGCATTGGCCATGACTCAAAACCTTGAAAAATACACTAGACTTGGAAGGAAAACCCATGCCACAAGACACAAGACAACTCACACATGTGATTAAGCACTTAGGAAACACAAGAAAATAAAGACACTATGCACAAAGGAAAAGGATAATCATAGTAGACTTTAGATATATCCCATTCATTGGGATATGTATCTCCTTTCCATCTAACTTTGAGAGTTGGAAAGCATTATGTTGTTTGCATTATGTGATCACATATGGACCACTCCGTAGAGCATTAAACTTTGTGTGTTATCTAGGTTTATGCTTATCTTCATCCCATTTTAGGAAAATGTCTCCTTATTTTAAGCTCCTTGGCATGGATTTCTTGTCAAAATACTTATTTATTTTCTCTTGGTGAATTTTCATGGTATTCATAGCTTAATTCCTTTCCTCCTCAAGCTCCATTAACTCACATAACCTAACCCCCATGTTGTCATTCTACATCAATTACAACTGATAGGTAAGATCTAAAGCTGGTAACTCAAGTGAGATAAGAAGTTTGGCTTCTCTTACATAGACAAGTGTCTATGGTAAATTCTCAATTGCACTCTTTGGGGTGATCCTATTAGCCCAAAGGGTTGTCTTCAACTTGATGTTCCAAGTCCTTTGATTCTCCTCCATTTTTCTCTTTATAATCCTTATTAGATTATTTTTTATGGGCTCAGCTAGTCCATTCCCTTAGGGGTATTAGTTGGAGGAAGTACTAAGATAGATAACATGAACTAAATCCCAATCATTTGTTCTTGTTCCTAGGAAAGCCAAGGCATTATCTAAGATTATGGTTGAAGGAGATATAAACCTTGTTATTATACCTTCATAAAAGTCAAGGACTAACTTTTCATTTTCCTCCTTAATATCTACATCTACCACCCATCTTGTAAAATAATCAGTGGATATCAACACCCACTTATGACCAACACTAGAAAGTGGATTGATTAGGCCTATAAAATCCAAACCCCATTGCATGAAGGGTTGCTTAACTTGGATTGGATGAAGAGTTAAGTTATCTAGATTCTTTTCTCCATAAGAAATACACTTTTGACATTTCCTTACCCACTAATGGATGTCTTTGAACTAACTAGGTCAAAAGTATCTAGCCCTCATTATCTTAGCAACTATGGTTCTAGGAGTGAAATGACCACTAGCTAGTCCATCATAGAATTCATATAATACTTTATCAATCTAATCTAAATCAAGATACCTCAAAATCACACTTGAAAATTCCTTTTTGAATAACACTCCATCAATAAGTACATAAGGAATGGATTGCAACCTAAATTACCTTCTCTTGGCCCTATGAAGACCTTGTGGACACTCACCCATTTGAATAAAGTGGATCATGTCATGTTTCCAATTTATCATAGATGAAGGTGCAACAACCATAGAGTTATCCTAAAGTACAAAAATAGCTTCTTTTTTTCTCTTTCAAGTTTGAAGTGAGATGCTCACACAGTCTTTTTCCTTTTACTTACATGGTAGTTTTGATTTCCACATCATATTTCATCACCCTTGTGATCCATCCTACTCTCTTTTCATTCAAATATTTGTTTAATATAAATTATTTCACACTAGGATGAGGCACAAAAATGTGAATCTTTTTGTTAGACAACATATGCCTAAACTTCTTTAATCTCCTTATAATTGAAATCACTTATTTTCTCAACATATGTGTACCTTATCTCATAGCCTTCCAAACCTTGACTAAAGAAGGCAATAGGTTGTTTAAAATTCTCATCATTCACTTGAGTAAGCATTTCATAGACTACCTATTCTTTCCAAAAAGTATACAGGTTGAAATCTTTGGAGAAGTTAGGACTTATAAGGGTAGGAACTTAGGTAATGGCTTGTTTGATCTCCTCAAAACTTTCTTTCATCCTTCTTGTCCAAGTGAATACTTCATCTTTCCTTAGCATGGAGGTTAAAGGCTTGACCAAGTTAGTGAAATTAGGAATGAATCTCCTAATTAAATTTATCTTACCAAAGAATATTTATAGACCCTTCTTATGTTTAGGTAAAGACAATGTCAAGATGACATTCACCCTTTCTAGATCAATGGACAATGTTTTTTTTTCTTATGTTTAGGTAAAGACAATGTCAAGATGACATTCACCCTTTCTAGATCAATGGACAATGTTTTTTTGGAAATAATATGTCCTAGTAGTTTTCCTTCATGGAAAAAAAACACACACTTATTTGGGTTTATATATATTTAAAACTCTCTACACCTCTCAAAAATCTACCTTAGATGCTTCAAATGATCTTTTGATTCCTTGGATAAAATTATCACATCATCAAGATATAACAATACAATGTCATTGATTAATCCTTGAAAATCCATATCCATTAGATGTTGAAAAGTAGCTCCAACATTAGAAAACCAAAAATTCATTTTCATATAATCATATGTACCCAATTTAGTATTAAATGATTTCTTATATTGGTCACTTTCCTTCAACAGAGTCTGATTATACCTAGAATAGCCATCAAGAAGAGAAACCTTTCACTACTAGCCAAAACTTTTAAGATTTGTTCCATGGAATGGAGTGGGTAATACTCCTTACAATAAACTATATTAAAGTCCATAAAATCGACACACAACTTTATCTCTCCATTATTTTTCCTAATAAGAACTAGGTTTGCCAACCAAGATGAATGTTTAAAGGGAATGATGATTTTGGACTCAATCAGTTTGGTGAGTTCTTTTCTCATGATAGGATCGATCATGGGATTTATTGGCCTTTGAAATTGCTTAATAGGCTTAGTATTATCATATAAATCTATAGTATGTTGAGCTAGATTTGGATCAATACCTTTTAAATCACTATACTCCCATGCAAAGAAAGAATAAAATTCCTTGCATAACTCAATGAAAGCATGATTTCCTTCACTAGTACATACCTTCCCAATTGCAAGAAATTTATATTTGAATATCTAAACCTTCACATAGTTTTATTTCTTGGTATATATTCTTACCTTCTATTTCTTCATCTGGTTATCATCATTGAATATGCTCTCAGGAGTGATTAGGCCTTTAGGGAGTTTATTAGAATTTAATTACACAATTTACCCTCCATATTATTGATGTAGTTTAGACTAATTATTGGAATAAAACTCAACTTCTTATTATATAATTTTTTTTTAGTTGTTTATCACTATCAAACACCTACCAATTAGTGACATTATCTAGTATGAAGGGCCTTACAATCACGTTTAGATGAGGTTGGTTATTGTCTTGTTTTAACCCTTTTGGAACATCAAACTAAGCTCCAATTAATTACAACCTATTAGCATGCTTGTTATATTATATCTAAATATAATTGATGTTTAAATTTTTTAAATCTTCCACAAGATCCCACATTCTATGCTTATAGGACTTTAGCAAAGAGTTTTTTGTCAAATTCTACCATCTAACTTTATTCAAAAAAAGCTCACTATCACCAAACACTTGTAATTATTTTAAACCTATTCTCCTTTCCAACTTGAGGCCTTGAATTAGGGCCTCATATTTAGATACATTAAAATTAAAATAGAAATAAAATCTAAATTTTGAAAAATACCTTTCCTTTGAATGTGAAACCAACATTGCTCCACCACCATACCCAATCTTGCTTCTAGACCCATCAAATAAGAACTACCTTAAACCACCCACCTCTTCACTTAGATTAAATATATTAGGTATAAATTAATCCTTATCATGCATATAGTACACCCCAAGACTATATTCTTCAATAAACTTGTAAATATCATGCTCGTAGTTGTCATCTCCCCACTCATCTAGGAATAAATCAAAAACTCCCTTGAGGGAAGATGATGGAGATTGGTCAATATGAAGTTCCTCTTCATCAATGATAACATAATTAACATTTTAAACCTTAAGTGAGTAATTTTCCAAGTGATATTTATGGATAGCTTCTAAATCAATATTCACTTTAGTTCCATACTTTGTCCTAAACACCATGTAGGACCAATTGGTTGCCAAATATCCACCTATCTTGGATGTGAAGTCTGTTGATAAGAAAAGAGAAAAATAGGGAGGTAAATTTTCCAACACTAGATAATTAGGAATTTAAAAATTATTAAAATCATGAAGGATCAAATTCAAACCTTTAACTACCCCTAAAGTCTTGGTTGGCGATTCATCCAATTACAAAACTCCTTTAGTCATTAGTTCATACTTGAGGCCTAGCTTATATTTTATATATTTGGGCATAAATGATGTGATTTATCCACTATATATGATGAAATTATGAACCAATAAGTCACCAATGATTATATATAGGTAAAAATGATGATTATTCTCATATTTCTTTACTTGACCATCTATAGATTGAGTTCCATTGACCAGAACCATATTGTCATTTCTAGATGGGCCAGCATGTTTACCCAATCCATGTAATTCATTTTAGAGTATATATTTATAAAATATTAATGTTAAATAATCCTAAAATTATATATTTATATGAATCTTATTCATTAGGTCCACCACATTGATGGAAGGATTACTCACCTTGGGGTTCTCTTTATGAACATTGGCACCTTGTGATGTAGCTTATGGAGGTAGAGTTGTAGCAGTTGACCTAAAATTTGAAATACTATAATTTCATTATATTTTAATATATATATATATATATATATATATATATATATATATATATATATATATATATATATAAATATAAAAGACCCTCTTACCATATTAGATTATGTAGGAGTCAAAATAGGCCCTTGATTAGCTCTTTGAGCTTCATCAACAACCTTCTTTTTGGACCTAGTATTAGAGGCAACACTAGTATTCTGATTGCTTGTATTTACCAACTAATTAATGTCACAAAAAACACCCTCAAAATGATTTATGAGGGTATAATCAGTTTTATTCTTTCCATTTTCCACCCCTCCTTGCATTGATCATTTAAAATTCTAAACTTGGAAAGATTGACTATCTTGCATTACCACACCTTGATTGTGCATCTCATTTGCATAAGCAACATGCTCTTGACCATGTTCTAAAGATGGATAGTTTAGTTTTTATTGGACAAAGTTATTTTTAGTGGGTAAATGGGATTTGGAGTATTAAGGATCACTAGTATTATATCTTTTATAAGGCTTTACATGGTTGATTTGGCCTTGTCCTTATGCATTGATTTGGAAAGGAGGTATACTTATTTTCCCAAACTAATTATATGTCTGATATGGCCTATAACCTTGAGATTATTGTATTTTTTAGGAAAATAACTCATTTTTAACACTTTTAAGAAATATTTTAACTTCATGGATTTGATTTGAAGGAGCAATGGTAGTCCTTTCTTGATTAGGCAAAGGGGCTAAAGTGGGAAATGCACCTTGACTAGGAGAATAAAAATTAGGGAATAGTGACATTCGAGATCTGGGAGCTATATTTCCCACTTGGAAAAGACAATTATATAAATTTATGGATCTTTCATAGGAATTAGATAATGTGTTTCCACCCATAGATTGAATCATCATGATAAAATCACTATTTAACACTTTCAAGTAGTACAAACATACATAGTTTGAGATTGGCCTCACATGTGTTGGGATTCTATCCCATGTTTTTTTAGCCTAATATTAAAGTATTGCATGAATTAATGTTTTACCCTCTTTATTATGGCTAATTTCTTGGCTAGAGATAGGTAGTCACTCTTCTCCCGAAACCTATTAGTCAATAAATCTCACAGTTCATCCCATGAGCTAATGGAATTTACAAGTGGAGTCCCATACCAATCCAAAACTTTTCCTTTCAAAGACAAGGCCAAAAAACTAATAGATACATTTTATTGGGTGATGTTTTAGATATTAAAAAAGTTTTATATACTCCTAATGTGTTCAATGGTAGTAATAGGACCATTCCCACTAAAATATGGGACACTTTTGAGGATTGTTCTTGGAATTTGATCATATTGGGCAAGATGTAAGGGAGATGACATGGTGAAAGGCACAAAATGATATATTTTATCCATATTATAATGGAATGTAACACGAAATTATAATCCTTAAACATAAAATCTCTTTTGTAAGGATGAGTGTTGATAAACCTAAACCTTTTAGTGGAATATGGAGGTAGTTGGACAAACTCAAAGCGTGTCTCTTTAGTATAAAATCTAGTTGTTACCTTTAGAATGTAAATAAGTATTAATAATTAATCAAAGACTTGAATTCTTTAATGGAGTCACTAGGTACTGAATGTAGATGCTTATTTCATCTTCAACTATGCCACGACCAATACCAACATTGAACAATATTGTAGGACTTAGAAACCCAATCGAGCATGCCAAAAACTATTGACACTTGGATTCATACCCTTGAGGAGATGACTAAATATCCTCATATAAGTGGCACCATGGAGACATTTATCCTACTATGGGTGACAATATTGAGAAATAAATCTCTAGAGAAGGGGCTAGCTCCCTTTGATGCATCTTTAAAGCAATCTCTCTAACTTAACAATTTAGATATGAAAAGGAATTAATAAAAATGATTGAGAAACCAAAAAATGATGCACCAATGTATAATGTCTTCAAAATTTATTTAAACTACTACTTAAAGACAAACAAAGTGCTTCTCACACAAAATTCACAACTCAAGATTCATTGTTACATCAATGTTTCGTATGCTAGATTCGAGAAGGTAAACGATTCTTAGGAAGGGAATGAATGATTCTAAAGAGGGATAAAATCATGGACCAATTTTATTATATCTATACACTTACAAAATAATACTAGAATAGACTTGTAACAATCTCCTTTTCATAAATGGTAGACCATCAAGAGTACACACTAAAAAAGATAATCTTACACTAGATTAGACCAATAAGATTCAAGTCATTACTCAATATTTTAGCATATGAGTGGAAAAAAAACTTGAATATTTATTAAATATTTATTCAAGTATAAATATGGATATATTTTTCCCAATAACTAGTGGAGGCTATTCAAAAGAGCCAAGAGAATGCATATTTATAGCTTTGAGATTAAGAATAAGCAAAGGAAATCCAAGGGTCACTTAGACATGTGTCACCTTGAGAGAATTAGTTACATTTTCATGTGAAATAGGTGTGTTAACAGATATTCCATGTCATATAGGTCTACTTGTCCAAAAAAAGACATAATAATGGTGAAAAGTGGCATGAAACCTTTAGAATTGGCACATGAGACTACCTCCATCAAAGACCATCTATGAATGTTTGAAAATAAAACTAGGAGAGTCAACACATAACAATATTAAAAGGAAATGGAACACATGGTGATAGTTATAAAATGATCCTTATAACTACTAGCTATTTTCTAGACACTTATGTTTGTTGATTTCTTGGAAGCTCCTTCATTTGGCTTAGCTGCCAACAACAACTCAAACTATCGACTTGTCTATTTTTCACTTATTTTATCTACACCAAATGTTTAATATATTTCCAATTTTTACCCATATGTTTTATCTTAGTTTCCCACTAAGTATTTTTTATTCCAACATCTATTTTCTATAGTTTTAAATTAATGTTTATGGGGACATCACCCTCCCTGTTCATTCAAAACACCCCCTTAGACTTAAGTTTATTTAAAAATTTTACCAAGTGTTCTTTAACTATGTAAATTTCCCTTCAAATCATGGAAAGTTCCATCTAAATCAATGGGTGGGACACTTTTTCTTGAAATATATCCTTCAAAAAACTATTTGGGGCACTTGGCTTCAGAGGTGTCCTTTAGGAAGATTTGTCTTGGCCACTTTTCTCAATAGAATTCCTTAAGTATTTTTTATTTTGATAATTTCTATGGAAAATTTTCTAAAATAAATTCCTTCAAGATTTTTTATCAAATAAAATCCTTTAATAATTTATTTTGGCATTTTCTCATGATATAATTCATTCAATTCTCTACATTAGGTCTTCTCCTTTGGGATTTTAAATAGGGCACCCTACATGAAAAATGCCCTTCAAAAAGATTAGGATGCATATTTTGAAACTTTTTTTTGGTACAACTTCCTATGAAAATACCCTTTGGATTTTTTGTAAATTACCTTTCAGCTTTATGAAAATATCCCTTCAAAAAATCTGAATTGAACCCTTGGAAAAGATGGAGGTGCCCTTAAGAAAAGTTGAAAATGACCTTTTTAGAAAGATAGAGGTGCCCTTCAAAAAAATTAAAAATGACCCCTTTGGCTTGAAAGGATATCTTTTGGGCAAATTGTTATGAATAATTTTCCCAAAGGAATTCCTTCATCTTCAAGAAATTTATCTCAAAAAAATTATCTGAAAGATTTCGATACTTGGCCAGATGAAAATTTTGAAAGAAATAACACTTAGTCAAAAATAAAAGACTTGAAAGGATTACTATGTAAAGGATCTTAGTAAAAAATAAAATACTTGAAAGGATTACTATGTAAAGGATTAATAAAATACCAAAACTAAACTTTTTGAAAGAATTAGAATTGTACATTTGTTGTGGACTTTGTCAAAGAACACTTCATTCAAATAAAATCTACATACTAGTTAAGATTTGTAATAATGGTACCCAATTTTGACCTGAAGGGTCAAAATTTTGTCAGTAGCTAAGATAACTCAGTATAATGGGGTAATGGAAAGAAAAAATAGAGAAGTTAAAGAAATGGCAAAGACTATGATAAATAAATCAAGATTATATAATATATACTAGAGAGAAGTAGTTAGAATTATAGTCCACATTTTGAATAGAGGGTAAATAAGGATTAATGGTAATAAAACCCCATACGAGTTGTGAAAATGTAGACATACTAATGTAGAACACTTTAGATTGTTTGGAAGAAAATGCTTCATCAAGAGAGATGAAGAAGACATAGGTAAGTTCGATTCAATGTTTGATGAAGAAATATTATTGGGATACTCATCAGTAAGCTCTACCTATAGATGTTATAACAATATGATATATAAGATAGTGGAAATCACTAATGTGAACATTAATGACAATAGTTATAAGAATTGACACTCTTGTTCAAAGGATGTATCAAAGAATTTGGGCATTGATAATAAAGAAAAATCAATAGATTCAGATGAGGAAGAAGAATAATTTGAGGGAGGAAAATATTTAAAAGTCCCCTCAAGACAAATTTAGAGAGACCATCTTAAATCATAAATCATTGGAAATAAGGATGTAGGTATGAAAATAAGGAAAGATATGGTAAGTAACCAAAATACATAGAATGTTTCTTTATTTTCTAAGATTAAACCTAAGAACCTTGTAGAATTAAGAAAAAATAATTTTTGGATAAGCGATATGAAAGAGGATTTATACCAAATATAAAATAATGAGACTTGAGAACTAGTTCCTAGGCTTAAATACAATAAGGCCATTGGTATAAAAAGGGTTTTTAAGAACAAGTTGAATGAAAATGGAGAAGTCACTAGGAACAAGATAAGATTGATATGCAAGGGGTATGCACAAGTAAAAGGGGAGACATTTGATCCAATAGAAAGATTGGAGGCTATTAGATTATTCCTAGAATATGCAAGATTTAAATGGTTTAAGGTTTATCATATGGATGCCAAATCATATTTTCTAAATGGGAACTTGGAAGAGGAGGTATACATATAGGAACCTGAGGGTTTTTCATTATTAGGTAATAAGGATTTTGTATATAGATTGTAAAAGGATCTTTATGGTCTAAATGAAGATCCTAAAGCTTGGTAGACTAGATTAGACATAGTGAGAGTATGAATAAATCCTTTGTATAAGTGATGAAGAAATATTTTTACATGTCCATGATGGGAAAACTATAATTATTCCTTGGGTTATAAATTATTCAATCATAAAAAGGTTTATTCATTTCAAAATCTAAGTACATAAGAGAGATGTTAAATAAATTTGAGATGGAAGATCCCAAGGTAGTTATCACACATATGATCATAGGTGTAAGTTAAGAAAGGAAGATGAATATCCAAAGGTCAATCAAACATCATACAAGTCAATGATTGGAACTTTGTTATACACTACTACCTCTAAACCTGATATAATGTAAGCAGTAGGTCTTGCGGGAAGATTTTAATAAGGTCCACAGGAAAACTATTTGTAAGAAGTCAAGAAGATACTTATGGATATCAATGATAATATGTAGTTTTGGTTGTGGTATCCAAGGAATAATGAGTTTGATTTATAAACCTATATAAATATAGACTGGGTAGGGAGTCTAGATGATAAGAAGAGTACTAGTGGAGGAACTTTCTTCTTAGGAGAGTGCCTAGTTTCATGGATAAGCAAAAATAATTCATTACTATCATTATCTGCTACTAAGGATGAGTACATTTCATCACCTTCAAGTTACACTCAAGTCCTATGGATGAAACAAACCTTAAAAGACAAGGTAGAATATGATAGTCCTAGTCATATTTATTATGACAATACAAGTGCCATAAGCATCTCAAATAATAA
Organism: Torreya grandis; assembly: GCA_037957365.1. Lineage (NCBI taxonomy): Eukaryota > Viridiplantae > Streptophyta > Pinopsida > Cupressales > Taxaceae > Torreya > Torreya grandis. The sequence continues at coordinate 1,797,329 of JARHVA010003663.1, read as the reverse complement.
TGTCATGCATTCAAGAACTAATCATATTCCCATAAATTATCATTTCTTAAGAGATCAAATAAGTGAAAAAAATGTTAAACTTGAATATGTTTATACAAAGGATTAGATTGAAGACATTCTAACTAATCCATTTCTAAAGGCACCATTTGATCATGTAATTAGTCATTTGGAGAAATTATTTCTCATACTATCCATTAATCAAGTCAACGGTAATTTGAGATAATCAATATGGTTAATTAGATCCAACAATAAGTTATTAATTCGAAGAAGGTTTGTGAAGTCATGATAGACATATAGGCAAATTGAGAGGTAAGTAACAATCTAATTGTGATCTAATAATAATATTATTTTATACATGTTGATAATGGTTTGTGACTCATAATGACTCATATTATGAGTAAAATATTTAAATGGAAAGGGGGAATCCATAATTTTTTAATTAAGAAGGTATATGTCATATAATAACATATGTGATGACCTGAGTGATCAAGAATTTGATCTAATACATTATGTCAATCATTTTAAGTACAATGTGATTAAGGTATGCATGAAGATAGGGGGGTCATGTTTATGTGATGCTTTGTAGACTCTATGATCATGTTTATTGATATTTTGTTGCAAAAGGTGTGATTTAAGAAGTTGTAGGTACCTCTTTGTCATTGAAGTCAAAAGGGGAGAAAAAGGCTAGTTTGAAAAGAGATAGCTTTGGGAGAAAAGGATAGATAGTATAACATAGGAATGAGGTGAGATAAGTCAAAGTGTCAATATTACATTTAAACTATTTATATGGTATGATTTTGCATTGATATAGGGATTTAATAATGAAGAGATTTGTTTTCAAATTGATTTCAAGAATAAGGTTAGAAGAGGGTCTGTCTTCAATGACAAAGGGGAGTTTTTTTAGCATTTGATTGTCATTTATATTAAAGAAGATGTCTATAATCCCTTCTTGATTATTTTATGAATTTTTGTTTGTCATTAATGAGAGAGAAATATGTTTGATCTTGAAAATCCTTAAAACCTTGTCAAGGAGAAAAGTCTATCTTAGGGTTTTGATTCATATTTACAATGAGGAGACCTTCATAAATTTCATAGGAAGTAGGTTGATCATCTTGAGATTATGAGAGAACCTTCGCAGGGCCTTTAAGCCATCCCTACATATACAATACCTTCATTTGAGGGTTGCATCCAAAGAACTCCAAAACCCTATTTACCCCTATCAAGGTCTCATGACCATTTTTCAAGGTGAATGATCTAATGTATTCATGGAAAAATCTTAATTAGGTTGAGATATAGTTTCTCACAATGTTTTAAGTCAATATTTGAAGGAAAAGTGCATGAATAATTGTTATAGGCCTTCTCAAGCTCATAGAATGAGGTAATCAAAACCAAGAAGAAATTTCATGCATTTTTTGGAATGTGTAACCTATGCATGGGAGTCTTATATATTTAGGATATATGATGGGGAAGAGTCGTATCTAAGATCTCTAGGGATTATTTTTGGATTCAAGTAGCAATCCTTTATGAAAAATTGTTAACACTAAAACATGTGTTAAACCTCCCTAAAATCTAAATAAGGACTCAATGTGAAAGATTTTGTTCAAATTATATTAAGATTAAATCAAATGCCTAGATAAGATATTTTATAATGTATTAAACCCTATTGGGTACCTCCAGGTGGTGGTGGTTAGTCAAATGAGAGAGATAAAATGTATAGGTACATGTTTATTTATCAATAAATTATTCTATCTCTCAAATTTTGAATTAGTAAAGAAGATTAAATGGATAAAAGAAGAAGATAGGGACTCATTTCACATGTACATTATGCTTTTTTAACATTTTATATCCTTCAAGTTCTCTAAATTGGTCTTATATTGATTTGAATCGTGGACAAGTGCGTAAAGATGCCAAGTGTCACTACTATGGGGGTTTGCAATAAAAAGAACCAATCATGGGCAAGGGCACAGATTATATTCAAAGGCTCATGATAATCCTAGATTTTAATCAAATGAGGCAAAATAAAAGGGCATTTTTAAAATGCCTATGGCTAGTGTTCAAAATCCATTTATGAAAAATACCACATAAGATCTAGACCAATGCTAACTGGGTGCCATGCAAGTAGAAAAGGACAAATGTAAGATCTCATGGGCTTGAAAATGTAAAGGTTTAAAATCAAAGGTCTAAATAAATTCTAAGACACATATAAGTAAGGATCTAGATATTTCCTACCATTAAAGCTAAAAAAAATGCAAAATCTACATAAAAGTGACTCAATTATATTCATTTGGTCACCATTCAATCAAAAGGAAGTTAAATTATGTTTTTGAGCACAAGAGGGATTTCACAGGGACCATTTACTACCAGTGAGAATGAGTTTGTAGAGACAAAGACAATGGCAGCTCATATACAATAAATAAAGGAGGAGAGCGAGCTATACTTATCTATGGATAATAAAGGTAGGATCTTCAAGGATATCAAATTAGATACTATGGCCTTGAATTCTCAAAACACGAGGAATTGGTCCAAAATCTTTTTCATGATTAAATAATTAAATCCAACCATAAAAGAAGAACAAAGTAATTCTATATTTATCAAGAGATATTATGACTTAGTTTTTGTTCATATGGGAGGCCTCCATCATGTTGGGGAAAAAATCAAGGTATTACATTGCATTGATGTCCTTGCCCATATTTTTTGATTATATAATTGATAATGAATGGATAATTATGGAAGGAAACTAAAAAAGGGTATAATATGTTTCTCTTATAAAATTTGAGGTGTATTTCAGACTTCCCACTTCCCATGTAGATTTATCCAAAATCAAGGATTGGACCTCCAAGCATGGCATAGACTTTATCCTAAGACCTTGGTTACATCAAGTACCCCATGTCTTTAGAGACATTGAGGAAAATATCCCTATCATCTAATTTAGGTAAGCCATTAGGTTAATAATGACCCTATTGAATAGGGATTTTGGTGCCCCTTCAACCACATATGTAAATAAACTTTGGGTCCCATACATGTACTTTATGGTGGAAGATAAACTCACCCCTCCAATTAGAGATTTAATCAGTGTCTTCCTTATCAAGAAATTCAATGCCATAAAAAGGAAGACATATAATTAATTATAAATGATTCCATACCTAATAGATTACCTCTTATCCTCTATTAGTTTCCCAAGATTAGGAATTGGTCCCTAGATAGTAAAGCCACTATTTCACACCATTACTCCAAATTGTATATTTTCAAATATAGGAAACACATGCAATTAATTTGTGAGTCCATGTATCCATCCATATTTGAGGCCATCATAAGTGTTTTAATACCTAGGTTCTACCCCCTAATTAATAATTAAATTGAATTTATGGGTGACATCTAGTATTACCCTAATTACATAGTCATCAAGTTAAAAAGAATCATGTTCCAACCTTGTAAGTTACTAGTGTATGTTCCTAACAAGTTGGCTAAGAAAGTAATTAATTCCCAATTCCCATATGGCATTGATGGAACTTGCATAGAAAATAATAAAGGTCTTCTCCACCCCTTCCCCTTGATCGTTAGGAATACCATACTATAAGAATCAAAGAAAGTTGAGACCATGGCTAGACATAGAAATTCATTTAGTTTTCAACTTTATGAAATTAAGATGTGGGATCCTAAGGGTATATTGGTTTGTCACTTAAAGGACAATAATCTCACAAATATTTAGTATGTACTTGAATTTGATATTCATGACACCATCTACATCAATGCTAAAAATTATGAAGAACTATTGGCTAAGATATAAGGCCATAGCATCAACCTATAACATATGTTAATAAAAGATGATAAACCATCAATGGAAAGATGTAAAATTCATCATTTGTAATATCACATACCTCCAAGACCATATAAGACAACCCAAGAATATCCCTAGGCATAAAAACCACAATCATAGCCCCAAGAACAACATGAGCAAAGAAAATATGAACAAGGTAATGGCAAGGATAAAGTGGGAGAGGTGAAATTGGAAGATAGGAATAGAGAGGGGACCCCATCTTCAACACTCCCATAAATCCCACATTCTTTGGTATAATATTTAAACATGATTTCCTTATAACTAGAAGAGACACTTAAGGGTTACCTTAAGAAACATATAGAGTCCTATGACTTAGATGGGGAGGTAGAGCCTGAGGAAGATATATGAAAAGAAATAGTCCCTATGGCATCCACAAAGAAGAGGAAAGCAAAGTTAACATTCATTCCTATGGGACTAAGGAAAAGGCCAAGGTTAACCATCCCTTACCCCACAAGTGAGGTGAATTTGTTTAATGATGAATTCCTTATTCATGGACCACTCATTCTTGATTAGTTTATTTATGGAGAACTATAAAATATTCCCTCTCTTTCCCATTCATGGGTTATGACAAGAGTTACGGAAATTGAGATTTAGGATGAAATAAAGCCATGGATAAGGTTTATGGTGAAAGAGAAAGAGGAAAGGATAATTATGGTTGTTCAAGGATCATAAATTAAAAGGATGGATGCTTTGGAAGAATCTAGTATCTCAAGTGTGGAGTTTCTTTAAACTTTTATGTTAAATGAACCATTTACTACTATACATTTCAACCCTAAGATAGCTAGGTTAGAGAAAATAACAAGGATAGTTGTGGTTGGAATAGAAGTATTCACCTTTGAAAAGAAGGAACCCTTTTTGGGATTAACCACAGTGGGAGGATAGTAGCTTGGTGAAGCTATAATTTATGAAGAGGATGTGGAAAGTCTAATTGAGGCCTAGTGTACATAGGCTAAAGCTAGAGTTCAAGGCTTGAAGTAGAGGATCCTAAATTTGCAAAAGGAAAAGTAAAAATTGTAGATACAAGAAATTTTATCAATGCCTAAGGTGATGTCCAAGATGTTTAATTAGTCACTATATGACATGTTTTAATCGCTCAAGTTAATGAAGCTAAGGAAAAGTGCATTAGAGGGGTAGTATGTATTCACCAAAATCCTAGTCACCCAATGGTAAGCCTTGAAAGACAAAACTGCACAACATCTCAATATTTGATCAAGGAAATATATCTTAGGCTTTAGGACCATCAATTTTGGATGTTTGAGTATAATTTTGGGGATTATGATTGAAAAAGTTCAAAGTTTGAATGCTTGGCATCACAATTTGGAAAGGCTCCTAAAAGATGATAATGAGTTAATTGCAAGGATTAAACAACTTCTTGGAACTATGCTCATATATCCTAGACAACCCATTGCCCTTAGGATAATAAGTGATTAATAATTTGAGCATAGGGATACTTTGGTAACCCAATAAATCAAAGGAAAAAGCCAAGGAAAATCAAGGGCTAAAAATAGAAAAATATTGGACATGATATTTAATACAAGAGAAAGGATAAACAAACTTAGAAGCATTAAAGAGGCAATGGATATGATTGATAGGGAACTTGATAACTTGGTAATCAAGAGGAGGAATGTATTATGAAGCCTAATATGGATTTATAACTTGTTGATGAATAACATGTCAAAACCATGAGCATCCTTTAGTAATGACAAATAGAGGGCCCATTAACAAATTAGATATTATTCTATTTTGTAAACTTTGTAACATTTTGAAATAAGACATTCTATTATAAAGGCATATGATAGTTTGTTCACATATTTGCCTCTAGGTTAGTATGATTTTGATAATCATGTGTATTTTAGAACTTGTAAGGGTAGTTGTCCTTATCCTTGTACACCTATATTTTGTAATTGATCAGTGTACTACTTGAATTTCTTATAAAGGCATGTATTACCATTTGTAAAAGGAGGAATTTTTATGATAAACTTTTTAAAATTTGAAATAATTAATACAATCGATGGAATTATACAAGGATTGTCTATGTTTGATGTGTTAATTGTTATTATATCTTTTATCTCAATTTCTAGTTAAGGTTTTGAATTTGGATAGTGTCTTGGAATTTTGAGTTTTATCCTAGTAATAGTAGGATTTCTAATTTGTGCAATATTCTACATTATCTTAAAGATCTTGGGTTCTCCTTCATTTTCATTTTACTCTATTTTTAGATGTGCATGTGTTATTTGATAATATTAGTAAGTTTTTAAAGAATAACTAGTTCTTACTTGTGATTCTTCACACTATCCTTTAAAATTGGCCTGATATATAGTGGAATTTAAGCTTAGGATATTTTAAATTATATATTGGTTTGAATGCATACTCAGTTGAAATTGATACCTTTATCATAATGTTTAAGGAAAAAATTGGTAATCACTCTTTTCTTTTTTCCCTTACCCTTCTCTTTGCTCCTTTTTTACCACAAGATCATGTTAGTTTTAGCTTCATTATAAATATCCACTTAGATTAGTCTGTAGTTTAGGTATGGATCATAATTCACTTAGAATTAACATATATTCTTAGTAATTCATGAAGAGAATACCAAAGTGGCTCCCAACCACCAAATTATATAAATATTGTGTAATTTATTGTCTTCTCTACTTCTATTTCACCATAGGCAACCATATTACCCAAACCTACCACTCATGCCTTGAATTTTCTAAATTATAAAATGAGATGTGTTCTTTAAACACTAAGAGCCCCTTTGGTTCATTTATAAGCATCAATAGGAGAAGCTCCATTGGTGTTAGAAGGAGGGCTTGAGTTCTTTTAATCTTTATTGATCTTAGTCTTTTTTGTCTAAAGATCAATATATCTTGGTGTTTTTTAAGTGAATTATTTTCCTAGAAGTATAAAGATCATTGATATCTATTGTTTTGAACATATCTTTGTGATTTCTTTGAAATTATTTGGGCATTGATGCTTGTTTATGATAAATTTAGTTTCAACTTTGAAAATCCATAGTTTCTAATGTTAGGATAGCTTGTTTTGATCAAAGGTGGGTCATAGACATAAGTTACTGTAGGCTTAGAATTGTAAATATAGAACATAATTATGTATTTGAATGCATATATAGTCTAATTCAATCAAATATCAACATCCTTTGTAGTTTTTCATACCACATTTACAAAATAAGCTCAATATGCATGTCTAACTTTTATTCTTTGTAAAAGTTGGCTTGATACATCATATTTTAGGTAGGATCTTCAAAATTTAAGTTATAATTGCCTATGATTAGACAAATATCACATTTAGAGACCAGAGAACCTTTGTTCAAACTTGAGGTCCATAGAAAGGTGAGCATGATAAAAGTAGACGTATGAGATCCAGATATTTTCCAACTTTACCTCTTCAAAGTACACATGTTTTCAATATTTGTCCAAGTATGGCCTAGTTAGGATAGTCTTCTATTAATGTACCAGGTGTGGTATGCAAATTCCCACATAACTCAGAGAAGTACTTGCCTACTAAAATGTTATGCATGAGGATGTAGCTTGCAGTTTAATCTGCTTTAAATTTAGAGATGTTTCTTATGAATGGTTTTTGAACCTAACTAATAATTACAACAAAATCTAGGATGATTTCAATAATGCAATCATAAATCATTTTGGTAAGATTGTTAGTACTTGTGTTATCTACCATCAATTCACCACCATTAGAAGGGATGAAAATGAGCCTATGAGGTCCTTCAATGCTATATTTTAGAAAATATGTAGTAGGACCATAGACCCTTATAAGCCTGATGATGTCTTAGCTCTATAGATTTACAAATATGTCCATGACTTCTATGTTTTTAAAGAGATCCATGTTGGCCATAACTTCATTAGCTAGATCATATGGAGAAGTAGTACATCAATAATAAAATGAATTACCAAGGGAAAATGACATACTATGTGCTAAACATCACCCATAAATACATGTGATAATCTTGTTCCCAAATAATAACCAAAACATCCCAGCATTAAATCAACTCCCAAACTTAACTTAGTTACCATTGAGTAATGCAAATCACTAATGGCTTCAATACAAGTGATCAAAGAGATTTGGTACAATCTACTAACAAAAAATAGGTAAATAAATCTAAAACTCTTAAAAATGAGAATGAATCTATTCTAAAAATGGTCCAAAAGTTGAGCACTAATTTTCTTCAATTACAAAAACAAGTTGGAAATACTACTAAAAGTTCAAGTACAAACTTCTCATTTCAAATGTATAACATGCCAAATGATAGGTTTTAGAATGATACTTTTCATAATAATAGGAGTAATGAGCCATCTTCTCAAAAGAAGACTATGTAAATTAACCTCACTGATATTGTGTTACCTAACTATTGTAGGGTACTTTGCACAACCAGGCATGGGGAAATTAAATGTATAAATTTTCTCAAAACCTTTAATGCTTTAAAAGATGATTTGGATACATTTTAAGTGGTCCCTAATAAGGATGGTGGTGTAGGTACCTCTATATCTAAGTCATCTAATCAAGCCTTCATGATGGACACCTTTGATTTCTCCTTTCAAGAGGAAAACAAACCTAATGAGATCCCTAAGGAGATCCAAGCCGTTCAACATTTCTTAAATAAGACCTATCCCTTGAGGAATAGGGATCAAAGGTATAATTTGACTACTTTAACACCTCCAAATAGTTTTCAAACTCCTCTAGACAATTTTTCAAGCAAAAATCTTGAGCCACCCAAAGGAAGTACTTATAAACCCAGCCCTTAAATTCCTAGTTCTTTTGAGACTAGTTATAACATAGTTGATGACATGAAAATATAAAGGCTAAAATCACTTTGCATGAAATTATATAGATTACAGAGTAAATGGAGCTTCTACTAGAATCTTTATCAAAGAAATCTAACAATCCACCACAGACTGATCATGCCAATGTGATTGTGCACAAGGCTAAAGTTGAATCTCCTCCTTTCTTTCTCACTATTAGGATGTTTGGTAAGAACTTACATAATTACTTATTATATTTAGGAGTATCTACCAGTATCATGATTATAGGTATATGGAAACAACTTGGCCTGACTTCCATTAAGTTTAATAGGGTTGTCACCTAATTAGACATCTAAAGTTAGGGTAATCATGGAACTTTTAAATGTTTATATGCAATTAGATTTTGAACCTAAGTTTCAGTGATTAATTGATATTCAAGTTGTTGTTATACCTAATGTTTATGTAATATTATTGATTATATAATAGACCAAAGCTTTGAATTATTACATGCCCAAAGATTGCTCACATTTATGGCTACCTTGGAAGGGGGTTCCTAATGAAATCAGGGTTGAAAGAAAGCCAAGAATGAAGCATATGATAACTAAGTATAATGCTATAAATGAAAGGGTCAACATAATTGACTAAGACTTAAGGGTTTTCACCCTAGAATCTGATAAGGTGTGTAATCCCAAGAGTACTCATGTTATTCTTGGATAGTGGAAATTGTATTTTGATGGTGCTAGGTGTATTGTTGGATCAAGTGTTGGTATTATTCTAACTGACCCCACTAATAGAAAGTACCATGCTTCTTATAGGTTCCAATTCCCTTACTCCAATAAACTTGATAAATATGAATCCCTTATCTTAGATTTACAATATACTATAAATAATAAGGTTAAAGAACTACTAGTTTATGGAGACTTAGAACTAGTGGTTAACCAAGTTAGAAGCAAATACTAATGTAAGCTCTCATACCTAAAAAGGTATAAGTTTAAGGTTTGGGATCTGATTTAATCCTTTAATGCCTTTGGCATCATTTATATCCCAAGGGTATAAAACCAAGCTACTAATGAGTTGGCATCTATTGTATCCAACCTCATGCCCAATCAAGATTCCCCTAATTTCAGCATTGAGCTAGTCCCTTGTTCTTTAGTGCTTGTTATTGTTAACTATTTCTAAGTCTTTAATGATGATCAACAAATATTAAATTTCATGAACAATTATAGGAAATTTGATTCTCATATCATTGATGAGACTAATGAAATTATATCTAAGGGGGGAAAATTAAGGGTAAAGTCATTCAACTAAATGACAACAAGATCCCAAGGGGATGATTGCTTTAGAGAGACTATTTAATCAAGACAAACTAACTGAGGTTTCCAAGGTTCCCAAGGTAAGGGGGAAAGATTAGAATGCTATTGATCTTGGCCTCCATGATCAACATCGACTAGTAAATTTTGGAAAAGCCTATATAAAGACTAATAACAACAAATCCAAAGAGCTCCTTACTCAATATAGGGATGTTGTTTCATGTTCCTATGATGACTTAAAGGTATTTTATATAAGGGTCATCACACGTACTATACCCATTAAAGAAAGATTCAAACCATTTAGGTAGAAACAAAGGCCTGTAAACCTTATCCTAGAACCCATGATCTTTAGGGAGGTCAAAATATTATTAGATGGCTAGGATAGTCTTCCCCATTAGGCATTCTACATAGGGGCTAATTTTGTGCCAATCAAGAAGAAGAATGGTGAGATTAGATGTTGTATTGACTTCAAAAACTTGAACAAAGCATCAAAAAAGGACAATTATCCCCTTCCTTCCCTAGACCCATTTTAGGTTCAACTATGATGTCTTTTCTTGATGTCTTTTTAGGTTACAACCAAGTGTTGGTTGATAGAGAAGACCAAATGAAGACAAATTTCATGACAAAGTGGGGGACCTTTGCTTACAAGAGGATTCCCTTTGGGACGATCAATGTAGGTGCTACCTTATAAAGATATATGGACAATGCCTTCAAAGGACTAACAGGTAAGTGAATAATTATTTATATGGATGATCTAATATTTTTTTCTAAAAATAAGGAAGACTACTTCATGCATTTATAACAAGTTTTTGAAAGATGTAGAAGGTATAGCAATTTATTTATGCCCTAAGAAGAGTATCTTTTATGTTACTTAAGGAAAATTATTAGATCATGTTATAAGCAAAGATGGGATCTCTATAGATCCTAAAAGAGTGGAGGCTATATCTATAATAGAACCTCCAAATAGCAAGAAAGAGCTAAAGTCATTCTCTAGTAAGATAATTTTGTAAGAACATTTATTTTTAGTTTTGGAGAAATTGTTAAGCCATTGAATGACGCACTAAAGAAGGATGTCAAGGTCACATGGAATGAAGATTATAGAGAGACATTCAATTATATCAAGAAATCCATTAGCCTAGCTCCAGTCCTCATAAGTCATGACTTCTCAAGAGACTTCTGCATCTATTCCTTTTCATCTAACCACACTATGGTTGTAGTGTTAACTCAAAAAATTAAAGGGTGTGACCACCCATTAGTTTTTATGATCAATAATTTTAAGAATGCTAAGTTAAATTAGTAATTACTTTATAAATAGGCATATGCATTAGTTAAGGTAGTTAATAAATTTAGGCATTACATCCTTAATAATAAGGTACATGCTATCTTTTCTGACCTTGCCATCAAACTTATGTCAAATCAAAATGAATTAGGGGAATGTAGAGGTAAGTGGATGTCATTTTTATAGGAATATTACATGGAGATGAAAATAACATAATTGGTAAGGTACTAAGGTTTGATCTAGATGATTGATAATACTAACCATAGGCTAAGTATTATGTAATTAGATCAACAAAACTTTTAAGATAGTGAGTGGTATGATTCAATCATAAGTTTCGTAATCAATGGTACTTGTCCTATAGGATTATCCAGGGAGAAAAATAGGGTCCTATGGTTGAATGAGGCCCACTATTTGATTAAGTATGGGGTCTTGTATATGATAAATTTTGAAGGGATTTATTTTAGATGTGTCTCACAAGAAGAAGCCACCCAAATCATGAGCACCTTTTATGCAAAACTAGTTAGTGGGAATCCATTTAAGAGAACCAAAACCCACAAAATTCTTAGAGCTAACTACTATTAACCAATAATTTTAAGGATTCTCAAAAACATGTGAGGTTATGTCACTCATGTCATATATTTAGCACCAAGGAGCAAAAGGCAACAATGCCTTTACATCCAGTCATGATTGATAAACCCTTTGCTCAATAGGGGTTAGACTTTATTGGGGTAATCAACACCAACTCATCTAAAGGTCACAAGTATGTCTTTACTACCATATACTATTGTATAAGGTGGACTAAATCTACAACCACTAAATAATTTAAGATAAAATAAGTGATCAAATTCTTTAAAGAAAACATTTGTACCAGGTTTGGAATTCTAATATCTCTAGTGTGTGATAATGGATTTGCATTCATATATATAGAGATGACTAAATGGGATTATGCTAATGTAATAAATCTCAAGTTTTCATCTAACCATTATCCCTAAGGAAATGGAGTCTCTAAGTCCACAAATTAAAACCTAATGAAGGCAATCAAAAAATATGTCAAAGACAATCCCAAGACCTAACATAAGCTCCTTAAGTTTTCACTATGGGTTGATAGAATAAAAATCAAATAAGCCTTAAGAGCTTCACCATTTATATTGGTGTATGAGAAATATCCCATCTTTTCTATCAATCTCAAATTTAATACATATACATTTATGTAGGAATATATGGAAGAAAGCTAAGAGATTGCCAACTCTAGATTGTTGGACGTCATTCAGATGAAAGATCCAAGAGAGAAAGCATTTGCTAATTTTAGCAAGATCTAAACCATATTCAAGAGATGGTTTGATAAAAGGTCCAAGATCAAGGTGTTTATATAGGGAGACCTTGTTCTCTTATGGGACAAAGCATCTGAGCCTAAGGGAAAACATGGTAAATTCACACCCTTGTGGATTGGCCCACACTAAATTGAAAAAACATTGGGGAACAACACCTTCAAGCTTAAAGATACACAAGGATTAGAGTCTAAATTTCCCACCAATGGGAAATACCTCAAGTACTACTTCTCTGCTACCCCTCTATAGGTATTCATGTATTAAGTTATAATATTAATAGATTTAGAGTAGGTAGGCTAGCTAGTTTCCTTTCAATTATTTCCTTCTTGTCCCTTGTTTATAAATAAGCATGTATATATTTATTTGTTTTCCTCTAATATCTTTCCTATTTTCTATGTTGTGTTTCTTTCTTGTTACATTGTTCCTTGATTCCAATAAGTCCTCTTAGACAATCCTAGACTCAAAGTTATGAAGTTTTCTTGAAAGTTCCCAAATTTTTGAAATGTAGGTGTGGAACCCCATGCATAAGATGACTATGGTTTTAGAATGTAAATCATAATATTATAACCTAGAGAAACTGGTAAAGACCAATAAAAAGGCTAATACTTACATGATAACCTAACCATCATCTCAACCTCAAGTTGGTTTTAAGAAAAAATTTAAATTATAGGGTGAAAACCCAAATTATCATGGTATACCCATACTAGCACTTAATCAACATCCTTTTCTAGAGTAAAGTTGCATCCATAAGTGACTTTATAAAAAAAATCAAACACTTGACCAAATCTCAAAGACCTAGATACCCTAATTCCTAATCTTACTAAAATCATAAAGATATAATAAAATATAAAAAATAATGATACAATACAAAATCAAAAGCTTCTAGGCATAGGTGATTCTGGTAATCTCCACCAAGGCTATGGATGCCTAGATGATAGTGGAGAATAGTCATGAGTGGAGCTAAAGGCATCTATGTTTTGGCTATGAATGCTTATCTAGTATTAGAGCAATGCCCAAGCCTTCTCTAAGTTAAAAACATGGTACCTAATAAATACCCATACATGTTACAAGTTAAGTATTAGTGATTGAGGATTTGAAACTTAGAATTTATTTCTTAGACTCCATGGCAAATACTACTTGGAATCAAAGCACACACCCAATGTGGTTATGTCTTAATGTTTAACCCTAAGTCTACAAATGCAAGGTTTATTTCAACCATAATTTTTTTTAGGTGAGGATTTTGATAAAATGAAGTGAATGACTTAACTATTTGCCTAAATCAGAGTCTATGGGTTCTAACATATTTATATATTTCCCCATTAAGTCATCATTTTTGGGGCCAACATAGACTCATTTTTTGAAAATTTAAAACTTTGAGAGACCCTATGGTTTAAACATGGATTTTGTCATGTTAAATTCAATTATAGAATCTTAATATAATTGAGTTTGTTAAAATTAAACTTACTTGGTTTTGGTTTTCTTAAATTTGGACTAATAATGCTGATAGATATTCTAAGAAATATTCTTGGTGACTTTTAGTCATAGGTTCCATGGTGATGTTCCTAGGAAATTCATGTCCCTAAACCCTGGGAAACCCCTTAGTTTAAGTTTAAATGTTGGTGGGAGATGAAGCTCATGTTTTAAGCTTAGTCATGTTTTTTAACATAGCTAAAACTTAACTTAAAATGCTTGGTCCACATTGTTATATTCCCCATTTAAAGGTTCCTTTGTATGCCTAACTAAGTTATTCATTTTGTAGGGTCCTTTTAATATTTCCTAGCTTAGCATAAAACTTTAACCCTAATGTCACATAGAATTTATTAATACTAATAGGACCTTAGTTTTAACACCTTAGCCTAATTTTGGTTCATTATGTCCCCTTTTATGTTAGATTTGTCCCTCACTTATACCTTAGCCTAAGTTTCTAACCCTGAGGCCCTGATATATTTGTTAATATGAGTGAGACCTTAGTATTAACACTTTAAGCCTAATTATTTTACATCTTTAAGGTCTTAACTTAACTTCCTTACATATTTTAAGATCTAATGGCCCACACTTTACCACAACATTTTTATCTAATGGAGCAAGGGAAACTTGAGCTTTAGTCTAAAAAACTTGAATCTTTGGTGATCTAGTAATTCACACTTCATCATGGCCTTTGATCGAATGGGACAAGGAGAACCTAAAGAATCTTGTATATAGCACATCAGACCAATCACATTTGATCCCTCAAATTATGAACAACACTTATCACTTTATAATAAAGACTTAATAAATGGTGTGAGACATAATTGAAAAGTCAAAAGATCATGAAAGGCCCAAATTATCAACACACAACATCCTTTCATTCAAGGATTAAAATAAAAAGGGCCAACTTGATAGAAATAACTAATACTAAGTGATCTCCTGATCATGATCTTATGGTTGACATTTCATCACCAATTTTGATCCAATAGAGAAAATGTAATCCAAGGTTATAAGAGATCTTGTAGATGTACCAAGTGACATTCTCACACTAGGTCATAATAATTTGACAATCTTAAAATTTACATTTATGTGACTATTATTTGACATCTGTGAGAATGTATTTAACATCCATGTGACTACCAACTTCAATTCCATCAAATAAAAAACTTCACTAGCTTAAAATTAAAGTTTTCACAACTGTCATTTGATGCCTATAAAGATGCATTTGACATCCACATGACCATAAAATTTAAGCTAATGAATTATCATGCTTAGGGTCAAAATGCACTCCAAAACCTTGATGGAAATCTCAAAAATGGATTTAAAAACTAAGGGAAGTGCTCAAAAATGCTCAAACATTAGAAGTCTTCAAATATTAAATGTGGAAATGGTCTCATAATCTAAATATGCAAAATAAACCTAGTTTAAGTCTATACTTTAAGGTCCTCATACCATTTTATTAAAATGTAATGAACCTTAAATTATATACTTATACTAAGTCTTATTTTGAAAAGAGATTCCTCATAGAATAAAATTTAGACCAAATGCATCTAACTAAAGGTTTTAATATGTTATGTCAATACAATAAAATCTTGTGTTATGGGACCTTAATGTCATGTTTATCTTTCTGATCATATATATTAGGCCTTGGAATAAGTATTATAGACTAATGTTTAGATGGTTTTTTTTAAAAATGGCATAAACATTGGCCTAGAATATTTAAGTCATGCCCCCCTTGCATGTGAATCAAAAAAATATGGTATAAACCCCTTAGCCTAAGGTTTATTTCATACTTAAATAAGCAAAACAAACCTTAACCTAAGGGGCTTAAGCCTAAGTTGGTGTCTTAATAATATGATAACTTAACATTCAACCATCTCTACATATCAATGACATGTGATTTATCATTAGATTTTGATCCAATAATGCAAATGCACCAAAATAATTTCCAATGATGCCCCAATATCCCATGAACTTTATGTATGGAAAAAATGCATCTGAGGCAAAGTTGACCATAAGATCGAATGGTTCATACTTTGTCATTAGATTTCAATCCAACAATGTGAAGGTACTCATGACCTCTAAAAATATCATGAGCCCACCATGTGGCTAATGCTTATTTGGCAAGCACTTGACATAGGATTTGAAGTATGGAGAAGCACATAAAGATACCAAGTGTCACTACCATGGAGGTTTATAAAAAAGAAACAAATCAAGGACAAGGGACCATAATTTGATCAAAGGCTCATGCTAATATTGTATTTTAATCCAAGGAAGTGAAATAAAAGGGCCTTTTTAAAATTCTAATGACTAGTGTTTAAAAGGCATTTATGAAAAATGCCATCAAAGATCTAGACCAGTGCCATATGGGTGCCATGCAAGCACAAAAGGATAAAATATAAGATCTGGAGGGCTTAGAAATGTAAATGTTTAAAATAAAATGTCCAAATAAAATTTGAGACAGGTATAAGCAAGGCTATAAATATTTCTTGTCATCTATTAAAGCTCAAAAACCCCTAAACCCTACATAAAATGACTCAATTATATTCATTTGGTCACCATTCAATCAAAAAGAAGCTAAATTATGTTTTTGAGTACAAGAGGGATTTCATAGAGACCATCTACTACTAGTGAGAATGATTTCATAAAGACAGTTTCATAAAGACAGAGACAATGGTATCTTACAAACAACAATTGAAGGAGGAGATTGAGTTATACTTATCAATGGATAATAAAGGTAAGATCTTCAAGGATACCAAATTAGATACTACAACCTTAAATTATCCAAAAATGAGGAACTATTCCAAACTCTTTTTCATGATAAAATAATTGAATCCAATCACAAAATAATAACAAAGGATTGCTATAGTGATCCATATATATTATGACTTAGTTGTTGTTTAGATGGTGTGCCTCCATCATGTTGTGGCAAAACTTGAGGTACTATATTTCATCGATGTCCTTGCCCATATTTTTGTTGATTAAAAAATTGATAATGAATGGATCATTAGGGAAGGAAAATAAAATAGGGTAGCATATGTTTCTCTTATATCATTTGAGGGGTATTATAAACTTCTTATATCCCATGTAGTTTTATTCAAAATTAAGGATTAGACCTCCAAGCATGACCTAGACTCTATCCTAAGACCTTGTTTACATCAAGGACCCCATGTAGTTATATACTTTGAGGGAAAGATACCTATCATCAAATTCATGGAGGGCATTAGGGTAATAATGACCCTATTGAACCAGACTTTTGGTGCCCCTTCAACCACTTATGTGAATAAACTTTGGGTCCCATACATGCATTTCATGGTGGAAGAGAAACTCACCCCTCTAATTAGAAATTTAATCAGTGTCTTCCTCATCAAGAAATTCAACACCATAAAAAGGAAGACATCTAAGCAAATCTACATGATTTCACACCTAATAGATACCCTCTTATCCTTTATTACTTTCCTCAATATTAGGAATTGGTTACCAAATAACAAAGCCACTATTTCACACCATTACTCCAAATTGCATATTTTCAAATATAAGAACCACATGTAGTTCATTTATGAGTGCACATATCTATCCATAATTTGGGCCATCATATGTGTTTCTATGCCTAGGGTCCACACCCTATTCAATAAGTATATTAAATTTATGGGTGGCATCTGGTACTACCTTAACTACACAGTCATTAGGATCAAAGGAATCATGTCCCAAACTTACAGGTTACCAATGTATGTTCCTATAAAGAAGGTTGAGCAATAAATTGTTTCTTGGTTATTTTATAACATTGATGGCACTTGCAAAGAAAAGAAATAACCCCTTTGTCCACCCCTTTCCCTTGATCATTGAGAAGACCATACTATAGGATTAGAAGCAATTTGAGACCATGGCCAGAAATAGAGATCCATTAAATTTTCAACTTGATGAACTTAAGATGTGGGATCCTAAGGGTATAATGCTTAGTCACTTAAAGGAAAAGAATCTCCCAAATCCTGAGTATGAAAATCAATTTGGTGTTTCTCACACTATCTACATCAAGGCTAAGAATTATGAAGAAGTGTTGGCTAGGATCTAAGGCTAGAATATCAAGATGGAACATAGGTTAATCAAAGATGATAAACCATCTAGGGAAAGATGTAAAATGCATCCTTAACAATATCACTTACTACTAGGACCATTTGGGATATCGTAAGAATAACCCCAAGAGAAACTTGATCAAAGATAAGATGAACAATGTAAGGGCAAGGAGAAAGTGGGAGAGGTGAAAATGGAAGAGAGGCTTGGAGAGGGGATCCCATCTTCAACACTCCCACAAAGGCCACCATCCCTAGTATAATATTTGTGTTAAGCATGGAATATACTAAGAGGGGGCAGTGAATTATTAGATTATATATCTCATAAATCTTTCCTTTAACCAAATTCCACTTAATCAATATTTCAAGATATGTAATAAAACTCAAACAATAAACATCACACAAGACAAAGAGAGACACCAGATATAACATGGAAACCCAATGTGGAAAAAACCATAGAGAATCAATCTCAAATATATTCATGAGAACAACCCCATAGGAGCTTCAAACCCCTTTGCCGAGCACCAACCCAACACTTATTCATGAGCACCAACCCACATGAGCACCAACCCACATGAGCACCAAACCCTTTTCCAAGCACCAACTCAACAACAATTTATGAGCACCAACCCACAAGAGCACCAACCCCTTTGCCAAGCACCAACTCAACAACAATTCTTGAGCACTAACCCATAGGAGCACCAACCCCTTTGTGTATACCACACACCTATCTCTCAATGTTACTATCTCAACAAATGATAGATCAATACAACATCTCCTTCCTCTTTCTCACTTTTTCTCTTCTAAGCTAGATATTACAATATCAAATCAACCTCTCACTTCCACATTACAAATGGCTACTCAAAACTTTATTTATAGATTTCCAAATGACCTTTGGCCTTCCCCCTTTGTGACCTTTCAATTCTCATGGAAAATGGCCAATCTTGGATGACCCTTCATATCCAAGCATTTGAAAAGTCATGTGGTGACCCTTCATGACCAAAAATGTCTTTCCCACTTTTGTCCTTATTTTTGGTGACTTTTCATATTCCTTAAAGTGTCCCTTCATGATAAATTCACCCTTTACTCTTTTTTCTTCACTTGGTGACTCTTGGTATTCCCCAAGATGATTCTTCATGGGAAAATGTGTCCCATCCTTCTTTTGTCTTTATCTCGTGACTGTTCGACTTCTCCATGGGCCCTTATTTTGTCTCATATGCAACAAAAAATATATTCATTAATATTAAATAAATTTTAACTCATATTAGCCAAGATAAACAACATTAAATGCAATGGGGCCTTTATTACCAATAATACTAAACATTTGACATCAATGACAATATCTCCAATAATCTCCCCCTTTGTCATTGATGGCAGCCTCAATCCTAAAATTGCCACATCCTGTCACCTGCACATACCATCATTTGAAAATATATAGTAACTCCCCTTTATTGTAGCAACCTATACCTATTCCCTGTACATATTTCCTGCACCTATACCTGTACCAATTATTCTCCCCCTTTGACATCAATGGCAAAGGGCCTACCAAGAGCTAACACTTAGCTCCCCCTCACTTGATGTTGAACATCAATGGTAGGAAGTAATAGAAATTACTCCCAACTCCTCTCACTGATCTTTGAATGTATCCTTTGATCATGCCTTTGAGAAGATATCTGACAATACATACACATTGTTCCATGTCCTTTGAGCATCTGTAATCAACTCATTTGAATTTTTTCTTCTAATCTCATAACCTTTTGCATGAAACCTTAATGTGTATCCTTGATCACAAATTTGACTAACACTCAATAGATTATGCTTAAGACCTTTTACATACAAAATATTCTGTCTTAGTTCTACCATAATCCAAACTCAAAGTACCTTTTCCAGCTATCCTAGCAATGGTTTTATCTTTGAATCTCACTGTACCACCATTTATCTTCTTTAGAGAAATGAACTTACTTTTATCACCTGTCATATGCCTCGAACATCCGTTATCAATTGACCATGGCTGGTCTTTACCTCCCACATGAAGAGCTGTCTGCACCATCATAGAATCTTCATGTTGTTTCTTTTGCCATGAACATGTTTGAACCTTCTTCTTGATGAATGGATCTTTGACACTCTAATTCTTCTTCTTGATGAATGGAGCTTTGAAACTCTAATCCTTCTTGACTAACTCAAACATGCTTCTAAAATACCAAGCTGTGTCCAAAGTTGTTGCACTTGTAGCATACTATGCTCCCTTCATCAAAGCTTGATAGAGGAGCAAAAGATTTGTGGCTTCTGCTTGACTCTACTTGACTTTCCTTCTCCTTATTTCTAGAATTGTTAGCTCTTTTTCTACATTCTAATTTCTTATAACCATATCCATTAAAATAAAAACAATAGCCATAAAAATAAGACCTGTCTGTATATCTTTGACCTAATTGCCTTTTGTAGCTTTGTTCTCTCTAGCCTTCTTTGTTTGGAATGTCCTCTGTAATTTTCTCTTCCCTTTTTTTTCCTCTTTTGTAAGAGCTTCAGTATAGCTCTTTTTCTTTTCAAAACTGATCCTTATCTTATCTGAATATGCTTTTTGACTTTCCAATATCTTATTCAACATGTTATTGCTATCTTCAAATTTTGAATCACTGACTACTTTATCACTAACCGCTTTCTTAATATCTTCTTTTAAAGAGGCAATTTCAATAGAATACCTTTCACAATCTTTTCTTGTTATTTCCAACTATGCTTTGAGATCTTCTTCATTCTTCTTGGCTTCTTTAAAGTGTGCTTGTAGATCTTCAATCATTTCCTTTGACTCTTGTTCATTTTTCTTGAACTAGCACTTTAACCTTCAATTCTTCTTCTGAATAGCTTCTAACTCTTCTAGGGCATAATTGAGTTCTCCATCCATATCTACTTTAGCTTCCTCCTCTTCTTCTTCTTGATCATCATCATGTATGGCCATGAATAGAATCTCTTCTTCTTTTGAATCACTAACTCCACTATCTTCAACAGAGCTAAGATCCTTAAAATATAGGGTCTTCTTCTTGAATCCCTTCTTGGATTTGCCTTTGAAATTCTTCTTGTATGTAGGCTTTTCTTCTTCATCATATTTAACCTTATCTGGGCATCTAGCTAAAAAATGTCCAATCTTTCCACAATTAAAACATTTAAAAAGTAATTTTCCTTCATATTTACCTGTTCCTCTTTTCAGCTTGTGAATGAAAAGTGCTTTGTTGTCATCTTCATCATCACTGGAGCTATCACTTGATTCTTGAATCTTAGCTTTCTCCTTCTTTGGTGTCTTGAAAGCTACTTCTCCCTTTGAGGGTTTCTCTTGTTCTATCTACATCTCATATGCCATGAGAATACCATGAAGCTCATCCATCTTTAGCTTGGCTAAATTATTCATCTCCTCGATTGCTAAAACCTTTGCATCATATCTCATTGGTAGAGATCTCAAAACCTTTTGCACCACTGTTGACTCTTCCAATGTTTCTCCAAGAATTTGAATCTGATTTACTATCTGATCAACTCACAAGAGATAACTTGATATATCTTCTTCTTCTTCCATCTTCAAACTTTTGAACTACCTTCTAAAAGTCTGTAGCTTAGCTTGCTAAACCTTTCCATCACCTTTGTAAATATTCTCAAGTTTTACCCAAGTTTCATGCACTAATTTACATTGCATAACTTTAACAAATTCAGATTCACATAAACCATGTAAAACAACATTTAAAGCTTTAAACTTACATTCACTTGCCTTCTTTTTCTACTGGAGTAATCGTACATGTCTGTGGCTCTTCATATTCCTCCACCAATGATTTCCATATGTCGAATCCAAGGGCCATAAAATAAACCTTCATTATCATTCTCCAAAAATCATAATTCATCCCATCAAACAAAGGTGCCTTATTTGTAGAAAATCCTTCCTGTGACCCAACCATTATGCTTTCCCAATCTACCTTCAAGCTATAAAACTTTTCAAAAAGGAACCTGCTCTGATACCAATTGTTAAGCATAGAATATATTGAGAGGGGGGGTGAATCAGTATATTATATATCTAATAAATCTTTCTTTTAACCAAATTCCACTTAATCAATCATTCAAGATATGTAATAAAACTCAAACAATAAATATCACACAAGACAGAGAGAGACACTGGATATAACATGGAAACCCAATGTGGGAAAAACCATAGAGAATCAATCTCAAATATATTTGTGAGAACAACCCCACAGAAACACCATACCCCTTTGCCAAGTACAAACCTTAGCTACAGTTCATGAACACCAACCCATAGGATCTTCAAACCCCTTTGTCGAGCACCAACCCAACTTCTATTCGTGAGCACCAACCCATAAGAGCACCAACCCTTTTTCCAAGCACCAAGTTAGCAACAATTCATGAGCACCAACCCCTTTTCCAAGCACCAACTCAATAACAATTCGTGAGCACCAACCCATAGGAGCACCAACCCCTTTATGTATACCACACACCTATCTCTCAATGTTGCTATCTCAATAAATGATAGACCAATACAACATCTCCTTCCTCTCTCTCACTTTTGCTCTTCTAATCTAGATATTAAAAATACAAATCATCTCTCACAATTGCTCTTCTAAGCTAGATATTACAATATCAAATCAACCTCTCACTTCCACATTACAAATGGATACTCAAGCGTTTATTTATAGCTTTCCATATGACCTTTGGCCTTCCCCCTTTGTGACCTTTCAATTCTCATGGAAAATGGTGCCAACCTTAGATGACCCTTCATATCCAAGCATTTGAAAAGTCATGTGGTGACCCTTCATGACCAAAAATGTCTTTCCCACTTTTGTCCTTATCTTTGGTGACTTTTCATATTCCTTAAAGTGTCCCTTCATGATAAATTCACCCTTTACTCTTTTGTCTTCACTTGGTGACTCTTGGTATTCCCCAAGATGACTCTTCATGGGAAAATGCATCCCATCCTTCTTTTGTCTTTATCCCATGACTCTTCGACTTCTCCATGGGCCCTTATTTTGTCTCATATGCAACCAAAAATATATTCATTAATATTAAATAAATATTAACTCACATTAGCCAAGTTAAACAACATTAAATGCAATGAGGTATTTATTACCAATAATACTAAACCTTTGACATCAATGACAATATTTCCAACAATTTGGACATTATTTCCTTGAAACTAGAAGAGACACTTAAGGGTGCAATCAAGGAACTTTTAGAGGCCTATGACTTATATGGGGAGGTAGAGCCCAAGGAAGAGATAAATAAATAGTTAGTCCCTGTGGCATCCATAGAGAAGAGGAAAGCAAATATAGCATTAGAACCTATGGGACCAAGGAAAATACTAAGGTTAACCATCCCTCACCACACAAGTGAGGAAAATTTGTTGAGTGTTGAATTCCTTATTTATGGACCATTCATTCTTGACTGGTTCATTAATGGGAAACTACAAAAGATTCCCTCTCTTTTCCATTCATGGGCTATGACAAATGTTGATGACATTGAGATTCATGATGACATAAAGCCATGGGTAAGGGATATGTGAAAGATTAGGAAGAAAGTAGAATTGTGGATATTTAGGGACCAAAAATTAAAAGTTTGGATGCTCTGGGAGCATCTAGTAGCTCAGGTGTGGAGGTCCCAAAACCTCCCAAGTTCAAAGAACTAATTACTACTATCTATTTAAACCCTAAAACAAATGGGTTAGAGAGAATAACAAAGGATATCTCTTGTTAAAATATAATAATTCACCTTTCAAAATGTGGAACCCTTTATGGGATTAAGCCTAGTTGGAGGCTAGTAGCTTAGTAAAGTTGCTATTCATGAGGAGGATGTGGAAAGTCTAATTGAGGCCCAGTTTTCATAGGCTAAAGCTAGAGTCTAAGGATTGAAATAGAGGATCCTAAGTTTGAAAAAATAAAAATAAAACTTTTAAATACATGTAATTTTATTAGTGTCTAAGGTGATGACCAAGATTCTTGATGAGTCATTCTATGAAATGTTTGAATCCCTCAAGATAATGAAGCTAAGGCAAAGTGTATTAGAGGGGCAATGTGCATTGGTCAAAAGCCTGGTTACCTAATGTAAATCTTAGAAGACAAAATTTCCCCACTTCTCAATACTTGATTAAGGAAATAGATCCCAGGCTTTCGAACCATTAATTTCAGACATTTGAGTATAATTTTGGGGATTGTGATTGAAAAGGTTCAAAGTTTGAGTGCTTGGCATAATAATGTGGAAAGGCTCTTAAAAGATGATAAGGAGATAATTACAAGGATTGAATAACTTCTTAGAAATATTCTCATTGATCCTACACAACCCAATGCCCTTCGGATCATAAGTGATGAATAATTTAAGCATAGGGATACTTTAGTAACCAAAAAAATCGAAGGAAAAAGCCAACGTAAATTTGGGGTAGATAAAATCAAAATCCTGGACATGATATTCAATGCAAGGGAAATGATAAATGAATTTAGGAGCATTAAAGAGGCCACAATAGGAATGACATGGAAATTGATAACTTGGATAATCAAAAGGAAGAATGTATTATGAATCCTGCTTTAGATCTATAACTAGTTGATGAATAACATGCCAAAGCCATGAGCATCCTCCAATAATGATAAATAGAGGGCCCATCAAAAAATTAGATATTTTTATATTTTGTTAACTTTATAACATTTTTAAATAGGACATTATAATGTAAAGGCATATTATAGTTTGTTAGCATATTTTCCTCTAGGTCAATATGATTGTGAAAAACACATGTATTTTAGAACTTGTAAGGATAGTTGTCCTTATCCTTATACACCTATATTTTATAACTGGTTGCTTTATTGCTTGACTTTGCTATAAAGGTATGTACTACCATTTGTAAACAGAGGGGATTTTTTGAACAATTTTTTACAATTTTAAGGAATTAATATAATCAAGGGAATTATACAAGGATTGTCTATGTTTGATGCGCTAATTGTTATTTTTATTTTTCTACCAATTCCTAGTTAAGGTCTTAAATTTTAATGGTGTCTTTGAATTATGAGTTGTATCCTACTAATCACAGGGTTTCTAATTTGTGCAACATGCTAGATTAATTAAAAGATATTTGGTTCTCTTTCATTTTCATTTTACTCTATTTTTATATGTGCATGTGTTCTTTGATAATAGTAGTAAATATTTAAATAATAACTGGTTCTTACTTGTGATTCTTCATACTATCCTTTGAAATTGGTGTGGTATATAGTAGAATTTGAGCTTAGGATATTTTAAATTATATATTAGTTTGAATGCATACTCAATTGAAATTGATGATTTATCATAATGTTTAAGGCTAAAATTGCTATCACTCTTTTCTTTTCAGCCTTACCCTTCTCTTTGCTACTTTTTAACCCTAGGATCATGTTAGTTTTAGCTTCATTATAAATATCCACTTAGATTAGTCTATAGTTTACGTCTAGAGTGTAATTAACTAAGAATTGACATAAATTATTATCAATTCATGAATAATGGACCAAGGTGGCTCCCAACCACCAAATTATATAAATATTGTGAAACAATTTATTTTGCTCTACTACTATTTCACCACAGGCAACCAGATTACCAAAACCTACAACTCATGCGTTGAATTTTCTAAATTCTAAAATGATAAGTGTTATTTAAACATTAAAATCACTTATGGTTCATTTATAATAATAATCATATGATAAGAACACCAAATTTATACTAAGCACCAGACCCCAAAGTGTCCCATTTTTAATGATCCTATCCATTTGCACTTTTATCCCCAATAACCATTTCCATTTTATCCTTATCCTTAATTAGGTCATCTTATCATGAATGAATAGGAACCATGACTAATAGTTCCTTATAAAAGTCCACTCAAATTTAATTTATAAAGGAGGTGACAAAACTTACAAAACAAGCAAGAATACAAATAAAGCACTAAGGGAAACTTCCATATTCTCTACGCATAATCACCCAACATAGATGTAAACATACTAAAACCCTCATTATAGTACCTATCCATCACAAAAACTATAAATTTGGCATTTTCGTCCACATCACACTATTTCATAAATCACATTAGGTGGGATAACTACATATGGCTTGATCCCTTTTTAGAGTATTGGTATGCATGTAACATTCCTGGACAAGGGGTGTGGATTGCACATTCAATGAATCTTACACACTAACCCCCTATTTCTAGATTTATTCAAATATTTTTTATCAAACATAATATAAGTCTAGGGTTTTAAGATAAGATCAGCTCCATAATGAGTTCCATCGACAATCAATGCTCAATGTTTCATAGGCAGGTTAACACAAGCACACCACAACTATCCAACAAGTTTAGGTCTATATGTTTAGTTTAGAAAATAGAAGTATGAATTGAAAACAACATCAGACACTAAATCATCCACTTTTTGGTAGTCCTATCCTTTCATTGAATGAAATCTAGAATCAGGTTTATGACACCTTCCCAATCCTGCATAGCCATTTTCAACCTTTGTATCAACCATCTCAATCTATTTCCATCTAAGTTATATTTCTTCTTATTTATTTATATTTTTAGAAAGGTGAAAAATATAAATAATAATATAAACATGACTTTAATTATTGCTATATTTTATATTGATTTATTAATCTAGACCCTTAACTAAAATAGGAATAAAACTCCATTATTTACAAAAAAGTTAAATCATTATCCTATTTTATTTTTCTTATTTTTCATTTTTTTCATGCCTTTGAATTTTTCATAAAACTTTATATGTTTTCCATCACATGACTCAAACTCATAAATGAACATTTAGATAATTTGTAGATAGATTTAATTTTCATTATGATTATCTTATCATGGATAATACATGCCAAACCCTATAACTCATCTCATCATAAATGCATGCTCATTTTTATTATAGTTAGCTTTAAGTTCCAATATGATTATATTATCTTAGAGGCTACATGCCAACCTGATAACTATGATCTTCACCAAATGAGTGAGTCAAAGTGATAATGACATAAAAACCTAATTTTCTTCTAAATACTTCAAAATAACATAATTTTTTTATTCAAACAATGAATGAAAATTATTTATGTCCACTTTTCCGACCATTATTCGACTATAAACCTCCATAATTTTCATAAAAACTATTTTCCCTAAGTTTCTAAGACTCAACCAAATGATAAATGCTTGGGCATCTTTTGTCCTATATCCATTATACCACCAAAAAGGGGTAAAACTAAATTAAAAAACCCTTATTATTTAGGTACAAAGAAATGGGTTAAATAACATCCTACATTTATATATTTATAATGAATATATTAGCTCCATTTTCATTCATAACTTAGCAAACTATAATTTATCCCATATATTGGTTTCATATTGGTTCTTAAAGTAATTATACATAGTAGGGTTGATAAATAATATTAACAATAACATTTATATTATAACTAGTTAGACCATAGTGAAGTAAGTATATGACCCGTAATCAATGAAAAACATGAAATATTAACTATAACAATAGATATTTAAAATAAAACACACAACACATTCACAAAATATCATCAACACTAACTCATATTAGCATGTAAAATTATAAGTGTGTGTGTGAGGGTTTAGTTTCATTCTTTTTATCCCCATTTCCCACATATGTGTCCTAATATATAAATGATTTTCTCCCTCTTTTAAACTTGATGAGCATGGGACAATCTTGTAGGCACCTTGGTCAAACAAAATAATAGCTAATCTGATCTTATAATTAGATAATATAACTTCTCAAAATATATACACATTAAGTGAACTATTGTATGATAAATTAAATTTATAAATGAAATCAACTTAATATAATATTCTCATAAGTAATAGTATGGTAAATCTAAATACATGTGAATATGTCATCAATTAATAATAGACCATGAAATAAAACATAATATATGTCTAGTAAATCATCATATAAATAAATATTCCATCTAAATCAAAAAAATAACTAATCATTAGATCCTTTCATTATCTAATTCTAAGGCAATTTATAAAGCGTAGGACAAGATGTAACATGCCCAGAGTGACCAACCATGTAACCTTATAATCAGAAGTTTTGAACTCTATGTCTTCCTTTTGGGTTTTTCTTCCTATAGTGTCTTTCCATTTTCTATGGCCTCAAGTGTTTACACCAGCCAAATACAAACTCTAGGGTTTAGGGTTTCAAAAATTAGGGTAGAGGGTTTCGAGGCCAATTTTTTTTTATTATAAGATTATACCATTGTGATTCTCCCTTTGAGACGAATATAATGACTATGAATTTACACAAGTATGAAAAAAATCTTAAATTTTTTAATAAAAAACCTCAATCCTACACTAACAAAAAATAATTAATTCTTCCTAAATCATAAGTTATTTTTTTATTCTTTAGCTCATAGGCACTATATCTAGAAAAAACATGTGTCACAAAAAATTTCCCAATTTGAAGAACTTAAAGTAATTTTAATGATATTAATTATATATATCAAAATAATTCATAGTAATGGATTTAAATTTAAATATCATGAGTAGATTAACAATAATATAACCAAATAATGATAACATGATAAGCAATTACACAATAATATTTTATAATAGAGTATATTATTTGATATATATGACTAATCCACTTGCACAAGGAAAGATATACAAACACTACCTTCTTTGTATACCCTACTTATGATATGGTTACTCCATAGGTTGACCTTACTAACAATATGAGAACATATATAAATATGATAAGATAAGATAAAATGTGGTATAATCCATATATTTTCCACACATCCCTAAACACATGATAGGTTAGGGTCATATCAATATCTAAGTCTTTGGGCAATTTCCCCCTAAAGTGACATGTGAAAAATTTGGGTTGACTCAAAGGAAAAATTTCAACTATAGAAAATAGTAATTTGAGAGCACAAAATTTGGTATAACCAAGGTAAAAAGCTATAACAAATTTATCTTTTTGATAGGTATTGTAGGTATCTAGGAGATAAGAAATAATTATTTTAGATTAGGTGATAGTTTGTGTAAGATGATTAGATATTTATGTAGAAACTAGGAAAATCTTATTTTTGAATAACGTCAAATCAAAAAGTTCAATCCCATAATCAAGTGAATCACTTAGAAAGAGGGTAAAAAATATTAAATTGTGTATGAACAAGTAATGCATTCTAAGACTTCATCAAAACTAACATTTTCAAGTGTCTAATACCAAATTTGAGTGTCTACATTTTCCCCTCTTTTATTTTAGTATTGAAATTACTATAATGAAATGTTAGATGGAAGAATTTTTGACCTAAGCATAACCATAGTGGGTGTGTTTAGGTAGGGTTTGAGGATTGAGCTTGATCCTTGAAAAACATAAAATTAAACATGTATAAATTAGTGTCCACTTATGATAGAAAATCTAAATTAATAAGTGAACAATTTTAAAATTAAAAGAAAGCAAGGAATGATTACACCTATAGGGATGACAAAAAATTCCCTCTAAAGTCAATGGGAAATGAGTTATTATGTCCCATGGATATGTCAATGTTATAACCATGGATTGAGAAGAGTATTTCCCAACCCTCATTAAATATGGACAATTTCTTAGAAAATAAGTCACATAGAACCTCAACCACACTACTAGTTATATTTTTATAAGAATGGGACCATAAATGGTTTTCAATAGACCTGAGGAAACCATAAGTATGCCTAAGTAAAACCCAAGTATGAGTCATTTTGAATCATCCATTAAAAATGGATTTCCTATTTTAACCTGAGTATGTTTGAGTACAACTAAGTATAACCTAAGCAATCTTGATTAAAACTTGAGTAAATTATCTTGTACAATATCTTACATATTCCCTACATATTCCCAAAACTAATACCTCATGTAGTATAAATCCTATAACTTGTTCCATAAAATCATAATATGTGTAAATTATCCATGCATGTCTTGTATATGCCACAAATTAGATAAAATATTTAATCTAAGTCATATAATTTTTGTAATTATATCATAAATTTGAGCATTATCATTTATAGTCCTAAATAATATCTAACATGTACCCAAAATATATGTTAAATCTATAATAATCTATAATGATATGTGTAAACTTGTGCCAGTATAAAATAAAATTTACCTAAAATATGAACGGTATATGTGGAGATATAAGTATCTAAGACAAACCTTGTGTATAAACCCCATTTTAGGTGAATAATGTGGTTTATGAATTGATCATCTCAAAATAAAGACTTAAACACATTATGTTGTATATAAAAATATGTGAGAATTTAAAAAATGTGCTAAATTATTATATTATTTCATAATATAAATATTAGATCATTTTAATGTACATAAAACATGTATCTTTAGGAATATATGTATCATTTTAAGTAGATAGGGAAATGATGCATGCAATAATAGTCAGCATAGTATCACTAAGTAATAACCACACAATATTTTCATGATATATATCATAGAATTACATAAAAGTAGAAGAGTGTGTGATATGGATCATGGCATCATAAGATCACCAAACAATCCTAGATGCATCCACACATAGTCACACATAATGTCATATCCATTATAAAAATAGTTAAATAACATGCATGATAACATAGTGTCATAAATGGTAAGATCCATTTATAAAATCAATAAAACATAAAATTATTAATATAACGAACACTTATTGTTATGCATAATATAGATAAATATTCAAACATATAAAAATTAGTGTCATGTAAACTTAGAGTCATGCAGAGTTGGAGTCACACAATGAACACCCAATGTTATGTAGAGTAATAATTAGACAAAAGAATTATAAAATTTAATACAAAATTAAGAATCACACCACACAACATGAAACAAGATCAATCATGCATATAACAAGAAATGTTAATCTAAACAATCAATGTATGTCATCATTGCATTTAGAAAAATATAGTATCTATATAATATGTAATCTAAATGGTATACATAAGATCAAGTCATGTGTAATCAAAGTAAAATATCTCAATATGATCAATGGAATGGTCATGGAGAGTTATAACTTATGTATAATGTACCGATATGCCCCCAATGTAGGAAAGGTAGTCTTTGTGTGTATGAATGCCTTACATATACATTTACATGTCATATATAACATGCATATCTTTTATTCCACTTGTCTATAACATGGAATGCATGTAAATATAAAAAATGAATATTTAATATACCATGTGTATGATAAATCATAAACGAGTCATGTAGAATAGAAACATATATATGCATAGGTCATGGTTGTTTAAATTAATTTAATAATTTGATTCATTTGTAATTTTTAAATTATTAATTTTTTAATTTATTTTATAATTAATTTTTAATATATATTATTCTATTTATGGTCATACTTGGGTCTTTGGTTAATCATCGGATATTTTACCTATTATGGGTGAGTAGTGACACATGTATTTATATAAAAGTCTTACAATTGATCTCATGTTATAACATATCAATCATGTTCATCATGAAAAATTATGCTATTGTGAATATTGTGTAACTTTAGCAACCATAGTATAATGTGGATTTTCTTATATGGTATGAGAATATACATGTGTTCATTGTGGAACATGTAGAACATATATAACTAACATAGGAAGAAATGAGTACGCAATTATTATTTAACTAACATAAACATATAATGTGATGTATGGTGAAGTACTAGTCTTCTAATAAGATCAAATACCTTTCTATGAACTACCTATGTAAAATGCACATGTATAGGTTATATAACCAAATGTTATGTATCCTTTTGTATAAAGTTCTACAGATGAATAAAATACTCATATGGTATACCTGTAACTATAAAAAAAATTCTATATATATGTAGTCATATAAAATGTGAAATTTCATAACTTGGGTGTGGTTAATGACACCCAATCCATAGGTCCATCTCACTTTCTCTCATGAACCTCTTAGGCATGTTTTAATAGTTTTCCAGTCATTTATAGCCTTCCAAATTGAACCCTTACTAACCTAAGCTGATATTTATAGGATAATTTCATCCCCTTAGGTCTCCTACTCCCTGGACAATAACACCCAAATAGGACTATGGTACTAAAACCGAGGGTGTCAAATTTTTGGTGTTATTGTCTAAGTTCAAATTTAGTTCAAATGGTCATATTATCTTGGATCCTTATCCTAATTCATGTCAGCCTAATGTAAATTCAATTAACCCATGATCATTAAATCCCCTATAAAAGGCCATTTAAAGTCCATTTATAAGGGTTATCACTCATTTACAAGAGATACAAAAGAATACAATTAAGATTACTAAATCATTATTCCTTATTCTTTGCATACAACCATCCTATAGTATTTCAAGCTTATTCAAACCTCTACACCAACCCCTAATCATTATAAGTACACCTAGTTTTGCATTTACTTGAATTTTCATCACACTATTACACAAATCACTTCAATGGGATAACAATATATAGCTTAATCCCTCTTCAGAGTATTGGCATATAGGTAGCATGCCCACACATAGGGTGTGACGTACATCCAACATATCCTTTACACACTAACCCCTTTTCCCTATTTACCAAATTTCTATTTAATTTCATAAAAGACACAAGCACATGAAGAATCAAATCTATAAGGAGTTCCATTGACAGTGAAGATCTAAAATATGGTACACAGGCTCATATAGATACTACAAACAAAACTTAGAAAAATCACATATATATGAGCAATTTGGACAATAGTGGCAAGACCAAAACTACAACACCAGATAGTAGAGTGTCTTATTTTTTATGGTCCTATCTAATCAATAAATGAACTACATATCTTAGTTTTTGGTAGTGTTACAATTTTGTTCCTCCAGTATCAAACTTTATATCAGTTGTAATAGCCTGAAATAAGCTAAGTCATATTTTCTCTCACTCATTACTATTTTTGGAAAAGGCAAAAAATACTATTTGCTTACACAAAATAAGTGGCTTAATTATTGCATATTATTTACTAGTTTTATCTACTCGGACCCATTTATTATTTAGGAATTAAACATCTAATTTATCAAAAATAATAAATCATTTGGTGAACCCAACATACTTTGAATTTCACATAAAAACCCTAGAAACCCTAGGGTAAATTCGTAGTTGATTTTTCCCATTAATTTCTAATTTTTTTCTTGAATATTAAAATCATAAATTCCTCTAAAATTTTAAAATTTGTAGTAAATTTTAATTTTTTTCCAAAACCCTAGTTGTATACACTATGTCCTAATAATTTTCCATCATTAATCCAATCATTTATAGATTTTTTTTGCTTGCACACATAAATTAGAAACTTGATTTAAATTCTCAAATTGAATAGTAATTTAAAAAGTAATTTCATTTCAAACCCTAGTTTCATCAACTAGATCCTAGTAATTTTCCAATCATTTTCTAAATTTTTAGTTGCATAATTAAATCATAAAATCACTTACAATTTCAAAAATTCATAGTAATTTTCAAATATTTATTTTTTTCAAAACCCTAATTGCATATACAAGGTCCCATTAAATCAAGAACATTCCCATAAATTTTTGAATTTTTTATTGAATACTTAACTCAAAAATTCATAGTATTTTGCAAAAATATTATTTTCAAACCCTAGTTACATACACTAGCACCTATTTACTTCTTGAGGTATCACCTTAGACTTATAATCAAATAACCAAAATGATGATCACTTATGTACAAATTTTTAATACATTTCTTACAAATAAAAAGGAAACCATAATGGGCCTTATCATGTACATGAATGATGAAGTCTATCATATGTTAGTTCAAAGCTTCATCCTTTGCATTTCATGCTTATGTTTCATTATATGGGATTATCTTACAAAATTCATTGCCAAAAATGCATAAAAAATTTCAAAATTATTTTTGCATATTCTCTTTTTCTCATATGAAATAACTACCAACTCCATTTTGATAAATGCATTCTAAGTGTTATGTTACATGTCAAAAGCTTATATGCCTTTATGCAAAACTTCATGATCTCTACCCATTAATTTCTATCTCTCATATGGAATAATTTTGAATCTTATCATTCTAAACACATTATAAATGTCATATCACATGGTCAATTTTTTAATACATTCATGCACAAATTCATGTTTTATATCACTTGCTCTCTATCTCTCATGAGGAAAAAATTTCAAGACTATCTTGAAAAACATATTAGAAATGTCATGATTCAAGTCAAAGTTTTATATGCATTACTACACAATTACATGATATCTATCCCTTGTTTATTATCTATCATTAGGAATGATATTTATAATCATATTGTTATACATCATTTCTACTTAAATGTATCTAACTCTTTGACTACTTTTAAGTATCTCCCTAGCATTACTAGGCACAAGAAAACACTAGTGGTTATATCTATCCCTCTTCTCTTCAAACATGGTTCATCTAGCTTTTATCTTGTACCTACTACCAACTCTATGTCTATATTAGATTATGTGATACATGTTATCACCTAGGTTTAAAAAGATAGGCAAGTTGATTACACCCATGGTTATAACTTTGTCACTGACGTTAGTACCCCTTTCAATCTAGTTTCAGCTCCTCCACCTATTATAGTTCTTCCTCCATCATAGATCCATCCATATTTGAGACCTTCAATGCTAATATAGAGAGTTCATACACCTCCCAAGCTTTAGGTTTGCAGATAGTTTCTAGCTACAGTATTCACACCTAAAATAGTATCACTGAGGTCTCATGTGTCTAGACATAGAGCACATGTTTAGAGAACTTATCCTACTTCTAAATGGTCCCTAAGAGAACTACAGTTGTATCCACTTCTCAAAGTTACAAGGGGACCCCAAAATTGGTTTCCACTATAGAGATTTCAAATCATTTACAACATATATAGATTTCAGAGCCATAGTCTCAACAT
Organism: Torreya grandis; assembly: GCA_037957365.1. Taxonomy (NCBI): domain Eukaryota; kingdom Viridiplantae; phylum Streptophyta; class Pinopsida; order Cupressales; family Taxaceae; genus Torreya; species Torreya grandis. The sequence continues at coordinate 1,762,334 of JARHVA010003663.1, read as the reverse complement.
TTCCATCATGCTTCATGATCATGCACGATCCTTCTTATTTATACATGACAACATGATAGGGAGGATCTTATGAGACTCATCAATTAGTATCATTTATTCTTAGTATTTATTTCAAATAGTTCTCAACACTTCATATACATAGTTTATTTTGATTTATTTTACATAAGTTTCTTATGATTGATTGTACATAGTTCAAATTTTCTAAAAATACAAAAATAATATAAAATTTAAAAATAAAAAAACATTCAAAAACATCAAAATAACAAAAAAATTTCAATTTTATGCATCATAAATGCTTTAAATTATCACTACTATGCTACGACTTATATTTGTTATTTCATGCTATTGTATGTTAACTTATCTACATTCCCATAATTCACTTGATATTTTTTGAGTGTATGTAGTGACATCCAGTTATTAGATTGCTTCAATCTACCCATTAATGGGAATCTTACATCTACATTCAATACACACTTTGATATACATACCTACTAGGGGAATCTTCCACATGACTACACCATCTAGGTTATGTCATTCCTACACTACACACTCCAAGTAATCATGATTATCTACATTACTTACTATATTACACAAATTACTATATCAACATTTCACTACTATCTAGCACTTGTGTATCTCTTAGAATATACCTAGTATTATAACAAACATGTCTTGCATACTTTCACTCTTTATTTGATTAGTTAGATGTGATTCTATCTTTCCAGTTATTACATGCTTTCTCTTCTTGCTTATCATAGCTTTTTGGATTGCATTTCCACTTCCTGATTGACTCTTGTATGTGCCTTAGGATATTTGTCAATGTCCTCTTATATTCATGTGTGTGTCTTAGGACATTTACCAATTTCCTTTGTTTATACTCTTTTATGTGCCTATGGTCCTTGTACCAACCTTGTTTATTTCAATTATACGTGTATGTGGCATTTGAACATGACTTGTATGCTTATTTTCTAGTTTGAGTGACATGTGACCATGTATCTTGTTTGATTAGCCCCTTGGCCATTATTGTATGCTTCTTTACTCTTATTTTGTGTTCTTATTACTTGATTTATTTTCATTATTTACAATGTCATGATCCATATCATGCATTTATCTTTTTTTCTTGGATGCTATAATGGACATCATGCTCCATCCCTCCTTGAAAAATTATAACTAACACTTTCAACTCTAATTTAATATATTGCACATGCCTTTACATTGTTATAGGTATCTATGCATACCCCTATTAATATAATAATCTCTCAATACAAATATTGCTATATCTCAAGATATCTTGTCAATTATCATTTTTCTATCATATATCTATACAACATAACACACTTGCAGGGATATCTCTTCTAAGGGTAGTCATTGCAAGGTATTCATTCCTTACCTTAGAAGAGGGGCCAATAAATAGGGGTTTTGTCACAAAGATCAGATCTCCTAGTGGTTAAAACAACTTTTAGAACACTCAAAATATAATCTAAACATCATACCAAGCAAATATCAGAGAATCTAGAATAGTAATCAGATTTGGCCTTAGATAATAGCACCAAAGTTGTACTATAGCACTAGACAGTAGGGTGTCCTATTTTTGGTACTCTTTTTTAGATAGAAAGAAAATTATTTTTCCTAGAAACAAATAAAAAGGTGAGTTTAGTCACGGGTTTATCAACATAACATAGTCTAGATTCAACATGTTTAGTATAGTTTTTTCTCAAAGAATATAGATATAGGGGGAATCATGAAAGATATGATGGATCTCACATATAATTTTAGGTTAGGTATTTGATATAACTTCTAAATCAGAATCCATTTTCTAGACACCAATGATTAAGGGTAGTGTGTACAACACATTGATTCTCCTTTTCTGAGTTTAGCTTATTTTCTAGACATTTCTCAATAGTTGCATGCCTTACTCCATCTTTAGGTGGTTGGCATCCTTTTATAAGTTTGGATTTCATACAAGCTTAACTTATCAAGTACATGAGTTCTTGAATTAGCTTCCACGTAAGCCTATTACACTAGTTTTGGAGTATCTTTCATACAATCTCAATCTCCATCTTTCAAAATGGCCAAGAGTGTCCTAGTTTTTAGCATACATTTATCTATCCACACCAACATTGCCAAATCATAGTACATTCATGGTATTTAAGAGCCATCTCATATGACATCTATTTCATACTATTATTTATTCATAGCTTCACTTCATAGGGTAACAATGGAGCCAAAGGACTTGCTAGCCTTTGTATTCTCGAGCCACATATTCAGAGGGATTGGACACATAGTCCAAACATTTATTGACACATGAATGATTTTTTAGCTTCACGTAGTAGATTATGATGGAGCTAAAGAACTATTTATCCTTTGTATTCTTGATCCACCTATTCAGAGGTATTGGACACATAGTCCAAACATCAATTAACAGATGCATGATTTTTTAGCTTCACTTAGTAGGTGATGATGGAGCCAAAGGGCCTACCTTTTCATTATTGAGCCAATTCTATGGAAATAATCACTCGACTATATTCATGATATTAATTTTGGTACACCACACACCCAACATAATCCAACATCATAATAGGTTTTGTATTGGTCTGCGTACTTGGTGAGGTTTATTCATCCCTTTATCTTCTTCTCTTTTTTACCTAGCTTTTCTATGTTCTTATTTTAGATATAGTGTATCTAGTAAAGATTGATATAATATATGTTTTTCATTTGAGACTCACACTTCACACCATGTTCTCTATATGCACATATAACATCACACAACTTTATGAGCTTCACCTTTGTAGGTAAGTTCAGGTACATTTTCTATTTTTCCTTTATCCTAATATTTTGTTTTGATGCATCACTATAATAAATGGGGAAAAATGTAGTTATATAAAATGAAACCCAATCCATAGGTCTATCTCACTTACTCTCATGACCCTGATAGGCATGTTTTCATAGTTTCTTAGTCAAATATAGCCTTTTAGACTGAACCCTTACTGACCTAGGATAATATTTCCATGATAAATCTATCCCCCAAAATTTCTTTCTCCCTATATAATGCTTCCTAAATAGCACTACAGTGCAAAAACCTATGGTGTCTAGTTTTCAACACTATTGTCCAAGTGTAAATTGGGTTCAAACAATCATATTCTCTCAGATCCTTATTCTAATTCATGTCAACTTAACATGAATTCATTTAACCCATAAGAATTAAATTCCCTATAAAATTCAATTTAAACTCTATTTAGAATGGTTGACATTCATTTACAAGAGAGAAGAAAGAATACAAACAAGACTACTCAAGCACTATTCCCTATTCTCTAAATACAACCATCTAATAGTCTTTCAAGCTTATTCAAACCTCTACACCAACCCATATTCATTCCAAGTACACCTAGATATGAATTTACTTATATTTTAATCACACTATTACACCAAGAACTTTAATTAGAGAACTACATATAACTTGATCCTTCTTCAGAGTATTATTATGTTGGTAGTGTGACCACATATGGGGTGTGAAGTGCATCTAGCCTATCTTTCTAGCCCCTTTTCCCTATTTTATAAAGTTCTATTTAATTACATAAAAGACACAATAACATTAATAATTAGATCTAAAGGATTTATATTTTATAGTGAGTATCTAAAATTTGGTACACAAGTTTGCACAGATGCTATGAATAAAACGTAGAAAAAATCATATCTCTATGAGTAGTTTGGACAATAGTGGCAAGACTAGGACTACAGTGTTGGATAGTATGGTGTCTTGTTTTTGATGGTCATGTGCAATCAAGAAAAAAACTATAGATATTAGTTTTTGATAGTGTCCCAATCTTATTCCTCTAGTATCAAACTTTGTCTCAATTTTAATAGCCCAAAACAAGGTAAGTCATATTTTATCTCACTCATTACTATTTTTATAAAAGGTAAAAAATACCATTTGTTTACACAAAATTAGTGGCATAATTATTGCATATTATTTACTAGTTTTATCTACTCAAACCCATTTATTATTTAGGAATTATACTTCTAATTTCCCAAAAATTATAAATTAATATAATATATATGTAATGGGCTAGGACTGACCTACAACTATCCTATCTCTAAAGATACAAATTTGGAGAAGGTTAAAAAAATAGATCCCTCTTATACCTAGTGTTTTATATGTTATCAAGGGATCTAAAAAACTATAAATATGATCATCTATATAACTAATGTCAAATTAAAGGGTCCCAAAGCTTGTATGCTTAAGACACAATGAGATAGATCAAATTATACATCTAATGTATGATTAGTTTTGCAAATAAATTAAAATAAATGGGAAGGGTTAGGGTTAGATAATAAATATGATTGAGGAACCATGGTATATAAATGGGGTTCTAAAATACCTAATATTTAATTAATGAAAAGTTTAAACAATCCTATAGCCACACTAGGCATAAGTGTAGAAAATGCTTAAACAAGGATAGACACACATTCATTCACTAAGAAACAAGAAACTTCTATTAAATAAAGGAACGATCTAATATTACAAATTCTTCCCTTAATGTGGACCCATTAAGACTCAATATCCTCCTTGGAAAATTGTGCCTTATAATAAAATTTTATGGTTTTGAAGACCTCAAATGATGGAAAATATGCTCAAAGCCAATAAAGGACCCCTTAGAAAATATCTAAGAATTCCAGAAGATAAGATTATATAATTAACTAAAAATGTGAATAACATATAAGTTTGAGTGAAATCAATGTGAATAAATTTTTTATTATATATTTGAATGAGAATGTAACTTGTATATATAGTGATCAATTACCCACATCCACCCTAAAACTAGTATAATGGTATCGACCTAGTCTAATGTAGTTATAAAGAGTCATTTGACATCAAACTATGTTAGTCAGGAAGAAATAGTTGAAATTTATAAAATACATGCTCAAAAATATGTCAATCATATTGATAGAATATGTAGAGGAAATACATACAAAATAGAGTGCATCAGCCAAACCTAATGCTTTAGGAAATGGGTAGAATGATACATCTAAGTGATATAGGATGGATGGAGGTAGATAGAAAATAAAATCTGAGGAATCTGGACTAGGGATAGGAATTATATGATAATGACATAGATAATAACATCTCTCATAAAGCACCAAAGACTTACCCACCCCTTTTTTCATGTACCATTTAAGGCATGCAATCAGGGATATTTAAGCTCAATATATTTATGCATGATAAAATGATATTAAATGATAAAATTGGAAATTATTATGTATACATATGCCTAACACAAATATCATCATGTATTAAAATAGTATTTAATGAAATTATGCTTTATCAAATAATATAGCAATATAAAAACTTAGTTAATTGAAATGAAATGATGAAAGTAACTGATTATATAAATAATAAGTCAAAGTATCATATGCATATCTTTACATAAATTTTCATTTAATGGATGCATGATACAATCTTAGTCTCAATCATGGAGGGTGTATTAAGTGTATTGTAAAAATCATAGGGATACAAAGCTAGAAAGCATAGAAAACAAACATAGTAGGGCCAAAGTAAATGGAAAAATCCTAAAACCTAATATATTACTTGGAAAAATGGCAAGTTGGGATCAATAAATCTAGGTTAAAACTAAAATACCAAGAAAAATTAATAATTAATAAGGTAAAAATAATTAAACTAAAAATTTAAGGCTACTTATGACTAAAAAAACTAAAAATGCATCCAAATAAGATAAGTAATGATCCAAATCAAATAAGTGATACATGGAACTGAATAATGATAATAACATTTATGTAAGACATGTAACTAACCATACTCAAACATGGGTGAAAAAAATATATGTAAAAACATGAAATGATGAAATGGGACAAAAATGGCCCAAAAAAGATGAATAAAATACTCAAGGTACCGAGACCTACTTAAGATAAATCTTATAAATATAAGGCAATAACCAAGAGAACATCTCACAATAACTAAAATATGTAGCTTATTTTCTAACAATGGATAAATTAAAATTGCCGTATTTGTATCATGTCAAAAGGGATGGAGAATAAAAAGTATATAACTTAGAAGATATTTAGGAAAAATACCTACATGTCAAGATTAAAATTAAATGGGTGGTAAGGGAAACAAGGAGGCACTAAGGAGAAAACATGATTTATACTATAAATAAGGCACTTAAGTCAATTTGGAAAGACTAAGTGGTTCTCAACATCAATGGCCTTAGAGAACCCTACCTAATAATGTAAACTTGGGATAACTGGTGAATTATATAGATATCATCTTATGGAGGTTAGTGTTCATGAAAATTAACAGGATCCTACCTTATTGAAACATGTTCCCCTATCCTCATGACACCTTTTAGAGTTATTAGTCTACTATAAATATTTGGTACTTGTGTGATAAAGTAGGTGGCATGAAAACATAGGAAAATAGTATGGTATAATAATACCTCCAACCCTAGTATATTAGCCTACCACACCTAAATGTATCTTGGATCTATCATGAGTCCAGTTATGGGGTTTGATATTTGACTACAATAGGGTTTGTGAAAAATAAATATCACATATTTTATGGGATTTAAATTTTAAGATCTAATTTTGATTTTTACATCTTTTTTTTTTTGGTATAGTTTTTAAATATTTTTTATTTTTATATTTTTCCTCCATATGTATTTTAAATACTAAACATGGGTGATAAATGTTACTATCACAATAAATATTACACTTGGTGGCTAGAGAGGAGGACCTAAATACCATGGTGTTAAAATAATCCTATACTTACACATTATAAAACAGTGTGATATTTAAAGTGATCTTGATGAGCCTAAAAATGATGTGAGATATAAGGAATGATATAAATGATCATAAAATAATTAAGTTGCATAAAGTGAAAAAAATGTGTAATGGAATGATGATACAATGATAGGTAGGCATGAATAATCATCATGAGAATTAATATATTTGAATGAAGATATGAAGATAGACTACTAGATTTTGAACAAGACATAATATAACTAATTTCAAGTGTGATGTCCCCAAAATTCACAACTTCAAGTTTTGGGGTACCACTATTGAAAATATTGTATTTTGTCTTATACAAGTTAGTTGTCCTTACTATGAAAGTTCTCTGAATAAAACCTTAGTTTTTAGTAGTTGTTCTATCTAATTGCTTTCTTTCCCCAATTGCTCATATTTACTCTGGAGGATTAATTTTTTTAATCTAAAGCCATCACTAATAATCCATTTAACCATATCCTCTAGTATATCAAATAATATAAAGCTCTTTGGCTCATTTATAATGTAAATCAGGTTCTCCAAACTAGTTTACTTATTTGAAAGTATGTAGATTTGTCACGTAAACTTCAATTACACTACCTAGTCCAAATCATAGTTATCAAAAAAATTTAATACATTGTCAAAGCCAAACAAAGTAGTCCCATAAAACCACAATCATTACCCAAAGTAAATCATGTTTTTGACATTGTTTTGCTTGCATAAATTCTCAATTAAAAGTAATGCAAGTTTCTAAACCTGAGCTAATCTTTGACCTAGACCAAGTTGGGTTTGTGAAGGTGCTTTACTTCAAATGCTAAAATCAAGTAAATTATTTTCAAAATCTTGATAAAAATGTTTAGTGATTATGTGGCCTTTCCTAGACTAGTCATTAATGCATTAGCATTTATATAAATATTGGAAAAGCAACCTCATTTTCTACCTAGCAGTTAAGTTGTTCGACTAAGTAATTGAGCCTAAAAGCCTTGAGCCACATGATTAGAGCCTTTGAAGCATCTTCAACCAATTTAAATTCAACCCATTTATGCCTTAAGTAGGTGGCTCTCATCCATGTGTTTTTTATATCTTCATGTTCATATTTATCTTTGTTATTCCTCTCTATAGTTTTATTTTACTACCATGGACTTTATTTCCATCTTATCTCATTTAGTTTAGTTTTGCCTTTGTTTTTCAAGCATGCTCAAATGTTTTGAAATTCATAATTATATTTGTAATCATTTATCATTTTATAAACTTGCATGAAAACCCAGTGAAATCAAACCTTCTACAAAAACCCTAGTAGCTAATTTTTTTCCCACTTGGGTTTATCAGATCTAATGACTTACCTAGGTTTTCCTAAAACTGATTACTCATGTTCTCAAGACTGAGTTACTACCCTTGAGAAACTCAACCCCCAAAATCCTTACCTAATCAAGTTTTATAACACTGCTTGCTCATGTTTTCAATCCTAAGTAACTGACCCTGGAAACCTTGATCCTCAAAGAGCTGACTTTCCTAGGTTTCCTATCCCCCACTATTTACTTTGGGTATCTTAAATGCAGTTGCTTCTCTTATTAAACTAGAAGTCTTGAACCTTAAAAAACCCATATAACACTACTCAATACTTACTCATATTTTTTCCCAATGCTTACCTACTCATGTTTTGAGTCCAAGTATCTTAGTAAGGTAAACCCAAAGTTATCTATACATACCCCTTAGGACCTACCATGGTTTCCAAACACTTAAGACTTATGCATTTTTTAGATTAACCTACGGTTGTGAAACCATATTTCTTAAATATGAGATACTTAAGGATTTTAAAGACATTTTGCTACTTAAAACTTGGGACTTACTTAGGGATACTATAAGAATAATAAGTCGACTCTTTTCTCAACCTTTCTAAACTAGTTGGAGTAGTCACAAAGTTTCAAAAAAAACACTTATCAGGTTCATTAGATTTAGTTAGAGCCAATGTTTAGATAAAAAGGATCAGGAAGGTGAGAAGAAGAAGTAGCTAAAGTGGAAGTACAAAAAACACAAATTGAAGAAGTCCTAGAGTTGTCACTTGAAGAGATTCCAAAGTAAAGTAGGAAAGGAAAAGTAAAATCTAAGAGAGTTAAATCATAAAAGCCTGAGATGAAGTACAAATATAAATGATACCCAATTGAATCAAGCATCATTTCTAAGATAACTGAGATAAGTGATAGAGACATGGAACATGTATCTATGATAAAATTACTAGAGAGATCCAAGGATATATCTAAGACTCCACTCATTCATGATATGACTAGTAGTGGAATTCTACAAGCTACAACTTTCCCAAACTTATCTTAACTTCTTGAATTTGTGCTAACATGTGCCAAGTACTATGATTCCATTACTAGGGTTTTGATACATGCTATAGGAAATGTGGTTATATTATTGGATGTTAAATATCTCAAATACTATCTAAAGATCCCAACATCACCAAAGGTAATTGATGTAATAATGGAGAAAGCTAATAATCAATAGGAAACTAAGACATAAAAATGTATTAAGATAATAAATACATATTACTTGAATAAAGTGAAACAAACCTCAAGGTTCCCAAAGTAAATAGTAAGATCAAACATCATTCAAGAAGTAGATGACATCATTTAATTACTATGAAAAATCAATAGAGATAAGAATGCCAAATGTTTCTCACCTTGGATGTATGCTTATATCATAACCATTGATGTCACTCAAAGCTCTACCAAGATTGAGTAGGAAAGAATGATAAGTGACAATATAGATTAATATTTTAGGAATGTATTAAATACTTTTGATTCCAAAATGACCTCATACCTTATGTATGCAATATCTTCAAGTGGAACTTTTTCAAGGCAAAGAAAAAAAGACACACTAGAATCTATGCAATATATGATTAATATCCTCAACTAGTTCTTTCACATTACTATAAACATTACACTATATTAAATGATGGGTTATTTTTTTAACTTATTTCAAAATTGAATGTAGCTCTAAAACATAGAAGAGTATCAGATGAAGCATGGAATATAGTTTCACAATATAGTTACATTTTCATTCAGTTCCTTGACTTTACATACATTAAAGTGGGTGGTTTCTTAGGTACACCTATCAAGTTACCTAGATACCCAAGTGATAGGTGGATTATCATGGAATTGTGTAGACAACTTATTGAACTACATGACTTGTAGTCAAAATCTCATCATGAAACCATCAACTTCCCCATTGTCATTGGTCATTATCATTACCTAAACACTTATAAGGATGGGAATGTATAGAAAGAGATATACCATCATTAAACTCTAGCACCTTTTGAGTCTAGAGTCTATTTCATTATAGAAGGGTGGCTCAAAATATAGTTAGTCTAGAATGCATGCATATTACATCACTTGAATATTTTTGGACAAATTGTAGAGATGAATTTGATGTGAGAAAAAGAGACAAAAGTAGATTAACTATGGAGAAAATTTGTGCTTTTGATCTAGATACCATCCCCAAGGATATGAAAGATGATGGATTTATCTCTAGTGATGCTTTTCATATATAAAGAGGGGATAATGTCCCACTTACAATAACCATTTTTGGAAAATATCATGATAAGACTATTCTAAATAGAACTTCTAATGTTTTGGAAATGACTTCTACCTAGCTTCTTAACAAAGGCTACTCTATGAGAATAATTTCCTTCAGATGGTCAGCGCGCACAATAGATGAAGGCGAGCAGGAGGGTGCATCAGGGCAGGGCGCGATAGGGTAGAAAGTAGGGCACAGCTATAGGGGCACTTTGACTACAATAAGCATCCCAAGGAGCATGCAGCAGTGGGAAGGCTCCACTTTTACAAGGTTTAGGTTCTTTTGTTGCTCTTGAGTAACTAAGTATGTGCATCCCCAAAGTCAACGGCTATCTAGAAAGATGTAAAGATAGGCCCAAGCTAGCTATACCAATGGAAATGATTGCTAAAGACATTGAATACTATTCTAATCACTCCCTATACTATAAGTTTCTAGGGTTTAAGATGTCATTGTTATTCTTAGAAGCATGGGCTTAGAGGATGTAGGCACTAAAAGCAGATATGGATATTACATTGCTAGCTAATAGCTATTTCATGGTCACTTTTACCTGTATAATAGATTGGTAATGAGTTTTTGCTGGAGGTCATTAATTCCATAATCAAGTGGGACTATTTATCAAGCCTTGGCATGCTAATTTCATACCTTCAGAGGAACTACCAAATCGTGTCCTGATGTGGGTGTGTCTGCCCCACTTTCCAGTGGAATGCTATCGAGAAGACACTCTTTAATTTATTGCATCCTTATTGGGAAGGCTAGTAGGCTCCTCAATGTCACTCCTGGGGAAAAAGGTAATGACTTATGCCCACATTTGTGTTGAAATTGATCTTAGTAAGCCATTACCAGATGCTGTTGAAATGAGTGTGGGCCCTTTTTCATGGGTAAAACAACTAGATTATGAAACCCTCCCTTTCCATTGTCATCTATGTCATGCTTATGGACATTTGTAGTAACGGTGTCCCACCTCAAAATCCACTACACCTCAACCAGCTCAATCTAGTCGTACTCCTTCTAGTACTGACAAGGAAAGGGGTCCATTTTAGGTGAGATGCCTAAAACTGATGGTTTTATGCCAATTAAACGCTAATATAGAATAGAGGCAAAAAATAGTCCTTAAAGGAAAGATAATTAGATGACTCACTCAATAGATTTGAAATATTAGATGACCTTAATCAATAGGAGGTGAATCTTGAGTTGATGATTTTGGACCAAGGGATTGAAGGACCAGCTCAAGAGACCAATGCTTCAGGGGCTTTAACTAAAACATAGGATGTTGGAGATTGTCATATGGATATGGACTAACAGCTGATAATTTCAAAAGGAATGACTTCCTTAGTTGCTCCCCTTAAAGAAGATGGAAATATGCCCCTTACCAAAAAAACTAGGGACCTAGGGGCAGCAAGAAGTAGTAAATCTTTTCCTCATCTTGGACTTCTACAAAAATACCTTAAGAAAGGAAGGGGAAAGAAATCTAGCAAGCCTAGTAGAAAAAAGGACCAAGAAAAGATCAAGCTAATGGGAGAGACTTTGGTGGAGTTGGGGTCAGTAAAGACTCTAGATTCACACTTTTTGAGCTCTCTAAAATGATTATAATATCTTGGAATGTAAGGGGTTTAAACAACAGCCCCAGACAAAATGATGTTCACAACCTAATTAAAAGTCATAGGCTAGATGTCCTTTTCTTTTAAAAGACTAAGCTCTCAGTTGAAGACATGTCCAGACTTGCACCTAAGTTGTGGTGGCAAGGAGAATGTCAATGCATTGGTGCTACTGGACACTCAGGAGGACTAGCTTGTCTGTGGAACCCACGAAAGATTGGCCTCATAGGCTGGTTGACTTCTAAGTACTCCATGACTATGATTGCTTCTAGCTTTGAGATGGGGGGAAGTCATTCTCTTCTTCAATATCTATGCTCCCAATGATTGGTAGGGTAAAAACTCCTTATGGGGCCACATAAGTTTTATCCATAGCCTGGCCCCCTTCCACCCTTGGATTATGGCAAGTGATTTTAATACTATTCTTGATTTGACTAAAAAGAGTGGTAGCATGTCAAGGCTGGACCCATTTGTTTTGATAATGCACAACTACATTAAAATTTTGAATTTAGTTGATGTCAAGACCAATAATGGATAGTTTACTTGGAACAAGTGCAGGAGTGGGAAACATTATATTGCTGAGAGACTTGACCATTTTCTAGTCTCAGCTTTTTGGGTTCAAGGTATGTGGTCTATGAGGTCTAAAATTTTGGATTGGAGAGGATCAGACCATTGGCCCATCAAGATTAATGTCTCATAGTATCACCCATGCTCTGCTTCCATTAGATTTCAACTCATGTGGCTGTAGGATCAATCTCTACATGAGTGTGTTGTCAATTGGTGGTGTTGGGGTAGGCCTGCCCATGGTACGGTGATGTAGATTTTTGCCAAAACATAGCAATATGTGAAGTACAAGATTAAGTAGTGGAATCACCAAAGTTTTGGGAACATTTTCCATGCTAAGGTTGATGCACAAACCAAGCTTGATGGTATCATGAGAATAATAAGGGAAGAAGGACTGACTAAAGACTTATTGTAAGAAGAAACATAGGTTGTGAAAGCCCTAGAGGAATGCAAGCTATGGGAGGAAATTTTTTGGAAGTAGAAAGCTTAGGTCGAATGACTCTAGGAGGGGGAAACAAATACATCTTTTTTCTTCAATTCATTTAAATCCAGGAGACATGGCAATTCTATTTCAGCCTTGGTCAATGAAAGAGGTGAGCACCTTAACTCCTTTTTGGCAATTTAAGAGGAGGTAGTGTAGTACTTATCTACTTTCTTTAGGGAAGATGCTAATGGGGAATCACCAGAAGAAGCTCAGGTTATCTTTTGCATTCTGTCATTGGTGACGTGTGAAATGAATGAAAATTTAATGAAACTAATCACACTTGGAGAGCTTGAGGAAACCATTTCTCAAATGAAAAAATGGAAAGCAGCTGGACCTAATGGCTTCCCAGCTAAAATCTACCAAGAATTCTAGGATATCATCAAACTTGACCTTTTAGTTGTTGTCCAAGAATCTCAATAGAATAAACAAATGCTTAAGGCTAATAATGTGACTTATCTTTCTCTTATACCCAAATGTGAAGGTGCTGATAGGCTAAGTCAATTCCACCCTATATCCCTTTGCAATGTAATCTGACCTCCACTAAATGCAGCCTTATTAGATGGGAGATTATATGCAACCCCAAACAATATGGCAGGCTTGGTCTGAGGTAGACAAACTTGAATATTATTGCTTTGGTGGCCAAACTTTATTGGTGATGGTGCACTAAACAAGACAAAGCTTGGGCCAAAATTCTCTCATAGAAGTACTACTCTAGAACCATTTAGAGGGACATTCCTCACTATCTACTTATTGGGAAAGGTTTGGCAATATGGGGTACTCTCAAAAAGGGCCTACTCTCATCAAGAATGACTTGTTCTAGATTTGTAAACATAGATCTAAGGCTCTCTTTTGGTTTGACTCTTGGGATGGTTATCCTCCCATCATTTCTCAATTTCCATATTTGTTGAACCTTTGCTAGAGATTCCTTGATGCTAGTTGGTCTCAGGTAAGTGACTTCAAAGTTTACATTACACAAGGACAGGTTGAGGTAGCTCACTGGAAAGCTCCCAAAACATGGCGTGTTAATGGGATGTAAGAAGAGAATGAGGAGCTATTGAGCATCATTTCTAGGCATCACTATAGTCCTCTTCAAGAGGAGGATGAGCTATCTTGGTCTCCCAATCCCAAGGGAGCTTACACAGTTTCATCTGGATATCAAGCTTTACTTCTTCATAGATTGGGTAGGGGGAAGTGCATTGGTGGAGACAGGTCTGGAATAAATTCACATGGCCTAAATGCAACTATTTTTCTTGGATGTTGGCTTGGAATAGGTGCTTGACCTAAGACAATCTCTGCAAGAGAGGTTTCTAAGGCCCTTCAGTATGTGTTATGTGTGGAGTGGCTGAGGAGGATTTAACACACCTTTTTTTGTGATGCCCCTTTGCCTTGCAACTCTAGCATTATTGGTGGGATGTTTGGCAGTGCCCATGTCTTCATGCTCAATTTGTGGTTAATTTATAGAATGGATTAGGATAACCCCCCTCAAGGATGCCCTTCCTAGAGGACAGATGGTTGGGCAGCCCCATTTTCCTATTCTGGCATATCTGGCTTGAGAGAAATAGGCAAATTTTTTGGGGGGTGAGGGCCATGGTGCAACAAGTATGGTAGAAAGTGGTGGGGATGATCTAGGAAATCATCCAAGCAAAGAGTGTGATCTGCATTCCTTTAACCAAATAAGACACTCAGGTGGTGGCGTGACTTGGATTCCAAAAATTAACTGGTAAGGCAGCGTGTGTCAAGAAGAGCAAGCAAGTCAAGGAGTAGATTCTTAGGACTAGTCAATGGCAATGCCCCCTAGTGGGATTCTCAAGATCAATACGGATGGTTCCTCTAGAGGTAATCTAGGACTTGCAGGTACTGGAGGGATAGGAAGGGATTTTGAAGGTGGGGTGATTTTTCTTTTTGTGTTTCTTGAGGGGCTATAAACCATTAACATGATGCAAGGTTAGGCCATTCTTTATGCCCTTGAGAAGGCCCAAGCTTTAGGTTGGCATAGGATTATCTATGAATTAGACTC
Organism: Torreya grandis; assembly: GCA_037957365.1. Classification (NCBI taxonomy): domain Eukaryota; kingdom Viridiplantae; phylum Streptophyta; class Pinopsida; order Cupressales; family Taxaceae; genus Torreya; species Torreya grandis. Next base: position 1,747,321 of record JARHVA010003663.1, on the reverse strand, counting down.
TCAAGTCTTGATTAACCTACTCATTAAGAAGAAAGTGGTGGATGCCAATTGGCAACTATCTCTCATTGTACAACAAATTTTTTGGATTTACTCACTTATGGATAACATCACTTTTGCTCATATTCCATGAGAATGGAATAGGGCAGTGGATCTTTTAGCTAAATGGGCATCTAACCATTTGGATGGTGGAAACATTGAGGATTGGCGGTCTCTCTCCCCAATGTTGCATTCTGACTTGGAAAGAATTTTTGAGGATGATGGGGAGGTTCATAATATTGTTTAGTTGGGTGTGTGCCTAGTTTTTCAGTTTTTGCTACTTTCTTTTGGGGGTTTCTATCCCACATTCTTCTTGTAATGCTCTTTTCTTATTAATATTACTTTTACCCCTTTTTAAAAAATAAAGGCTACTCTATGAAGGAGTTGATGAGTGACACCACTCATGTCGGGTATAAAATAAAAGAAATAGTACAAGGAGAAAGAAACCAACGACATACAAATAACATAAAGATAAAGATAAATGTGGATGGTACATATTCTATAATGAAAGACAAAGAGCCAATTTAGCCACTTGTTTCTAATCCACCATTGGTCTCTTTTATTGATACTTTTACTCCTATTTAAACCATTCCCACTTACAAAACACCTATTATAGATCCAATGGTACTCATGCCACCCCCTAAGTATCATTTCACTAAATCCCCTAACAAGCCCACTCAAAAATACACTAGTTCTCCTCTTCCTCCTCTTCTATCATCTCCATATATTTTACCACCACCACCTCCCTTAGTTGAACAACCCACCATTATGAAAGAGATTGAAAAATTGAATACTGAAGAGGAGACCCCATCTCAGGAATAATAATAAGAAGATTTGGAGAAAGTAGTTGAGCTTGAGAAATAAATTAAGGAGGAAATAGTAGAGAAAGGAAGGGAAGCTAAAATTGAAAAAGAAATAATGGAAGTAGCAAGAGAAGGAGAAGCTGAGAAAGAAATAAAGCTTAAGTTAGTGATAGGGGAAATTACTAAAAAAACCTAAGAAGAGGAAACCATTCATTGAGAAGGAAATAATAATAGAAAAATAGGTTGAAAAGCAAGTAGAGAAAGAGATTTAGATAGAGACTAAGTTCCAAAAAGTTCCCTCTCAGAAACTAATGATTAGAAATAATCAACAAAAAATGGTAGTTCATATTGATATTTGCACTTATATATATTTCTCATCTTGGTTAGCCTTACAAATAACTCTAGATGGAAAAAAGTGAAAAATCTCAAGGAGATAGACTTACAACTGTTGAGGAGTCTAAATAAGAAAGGAAAGAAGACCAAGTCTACTAAGGTAACTTTAAAGTTAATAATTAAATCTTCAATGCAAAATTTTATGGAAATAGAAGTCCCACTAAATGGGATGAGTAAAAGAGAAGTTACTAAGAATGATTTAGCAGTCACAAAGGTATATCTCAAAGAGGTTACTATTGAAGGGTTGAAATAGGATACCTAAACTTTGATAAATGTTTTCTTTAAAATATTGATGAAGAGAAGGCTACTAAAGCCAATTTGAAGGATAAAAATGCACAACTATGTGAAATAGTAACTAATGTTGATGGATATATCCCATGACAATCTATTATTTTAGGATATTTAATTGAGCAATAAGTTATTACTAAAGTAGAGAAAACTAGTCATAAGGCAAAGGCAATTGATGACTAAATTGAAAAGATGAATCAAAGTGTTCAAAATATCTTCCCTAAAGTTATAGGTATTTATACCAACATTGTAAATAAGTTAGCTAAGATGAAGACAATAATAAAGGAGATAGATATTGAAAATGGAATTGCTAGGTTACAACTAGAAAGTCTGTAAACAATAATTAATTTGAATGAGAAAGTTTTTATTGAAGAAAAGATTGCTTCAAAAGGATATGTAAAGAATATAAAACAAAAGTATTATATCTTGTCTTTTTGTATACATTATTTTGAAGAAATATGTGAAGAAATGAAGACTTTAAAGGAGGAAGCTAGTGATGAAAAAGTAAATCTAGAAGACTGACATTTTGGTCTTACTAGTGATTGATCTAATGATATTTTAAGAAGATCTGAGTAGTTGTATGAATAATTCAAGAAATTAAGAGACAAAGCTACAAATCCTTTCATATCCAAATCTATTAAGTATTTAGCCAAATTTTAACATTAGATAAAGATATTGGAGCCAAAACTTGAATAGATGAAATCTCATACTAGAAGAATTGAAAAGGAAATTCTAAGATTTGAAATAGATTGAAAATCAATCACCAAATTTGATGATGTATCAATATAGTTGATGATGTCTCAACACATCGAGTATAGAGAGAAAAGTAGACTTGAGGTTGAGAAGGTGGAATAATTATTATTACTTTTCCTTCCAAAAAAGAATTCTTATTTCTTCACACTTTATTACATTCTATTCATTCTATTTGTAAAGTAACTTTGTTAAAGAATTTACTTTTAAGTGAAGATGTTTAATAAAGTTACTAAAATTAAAAGACAACTATTTTGGTAAAAGTGTCATTACTTAAAGTTATTTTATAATAGTAGATTACTATAGCTACTTTTTAAAAACATGTAAAGGAGTTAGTGTTTGATCCAAACAAGGAGACAAAACATCACCAATTATCATCAACTATTGCATGCCACATAGGAGAAATTGAGCAAGATGCCACTCAATGGTTTCCCGTTTTAAGCGCATCACATAGTTATTGAAGAAATTCTTTCCTATTTGAATTTAGTATCTAAAATTATATAAATATAAGTGAAATAATACATGCTTTGGGATGATAAATTTTTTAATCAAGTAATTTTAACCATTATACAAGAAATTTTAAGAAATATAAAACTTTGTGTTTAGATATCTAGATTATTTTGTATGAATTTTGCTGAAAGTGAATAAGAAAGAAGTCTATTTTCTAGAGAACTTTGTATCTGAGGGAGTCATTCTATGCGTTTTATGAATATAAAATGGTAAAATTTGTGTTATCTATTTATATAAATTGAATTCATTGCTTTTTTGATCATTTTCTAAAAAGGTTATCATAATGCTATTTTATTTATTTGCATGTATAAAATAAACTCTACAAAACTATATTTTGTGAAGTGAATTTATCTTATTTTTCTCCTTTCTAAAGCATTCTATTATTTCCTTTTTCTTCAACCTATTTACAATTCTATTCACATTCCTAGAACCAACTGCTTACTTGGTGTAAAATCTATTAATTATGGATCATGAACAAAGTGATTAAAGTAATACCCCTAATTAGAATAACTTGTACATAATTTGTGTACTCTATGAATAACCGTAAGTTGTAAGATATTAGCAATAGATAAACATAATCACATGGGAGATTTACCATTAAATGAATGGGATTTAATCCCATGACTACCTAAATAATTTTTTCTTTATGTAAAATATCTAGCCAAAATTTTCTAGTGACTCCACTAGGGAACTATGAGTTTAACCCCCAGAATTAATTTTACGTTGTTTAGACTGATTAGAGTTAGGATAGTGTGACACTAAGTCCTTAATAATACCAAGATTCTCAAACTACAATTCAAAGAGTTGCATGATGAGTAAAATGCATTTATCCATTTTTAGCACTTTGCCAAGATTAAGTTCACTTATTATTAATAAACATGTTAGTTTTAAATAGCTTATTACATGTTTCAAATCCAACTATTATTATATGCCCAATTTATATTAAGTTTTATGAATGTTAAGTAATCCGCTACCCAATTCTTTATTTATAAATTGAATTTGTTAAGTGTAATTCTTAGAGGAATTTATGTGTTCCAAATTGGTAAATCAATCATCTAAAAGTGTAAGGAGAGCTCAAGGCCAAATAAAAAAATTCTTTAAATTGCAAGAGCAGTTCAATTTCATTTTTATTATTCAAGTAAGAACATGAAGAGCTAGCCTCTCACCTATGAAATAGACACCAACTACTAAAAAATAATTACAAAAGAATTATTTGATAAAATTCTAACCTACAAATCCATAATTTCTCATCCCTAGAATAATGGCATTACTATTTTTTGTTTTATGGGGGTTGGCTATTGCTCATTTGAATTTGACTCCTCCTTTGCATGACTTGCCAAAAGGATCAAGAAAGAATTTTCCTAAATTTACTCTCGATGGTAAAAAAAATATATATGAGCCCTTGGATACCTTATTAATGGCATGTGGAATAATTGGTGTTGAACATGAAGATGTCTCTATTAGACTTTTTGTTAAGACTCTACATGACTTAGCTATAAAATGGTTCTACCATTTAGATTTGGGCACCATAACCAATTAGGATACTATGCATGATAAATTCAAGAATAGATTTAAAGCTACTAAAGATGCACATATACTATTTACCCAACTGACTTAGCTCAAGAAGGAATCACATGAACACATGTGTGATTTTAGCCAAGTTAAATATTGAACTACAAAATTCCTTAAGTTCTACTACCCACTATGAATAATAAAAAGTGTTTCTTCATCAATGATCACCTACTAGAATTCACTTACTAGCTATGAAGAGCATAACCAGATAATTTAGCATTAGCTCAAAATATTGCTATAGAGGTCAAAGATGATTTGATAATGGCTAGTAAGATCAAGAAAATAGTTTCCAAGGGAGACTCTTCTAATTAAACCAAATTAAAGATTACAAATTACTTATTTAAAAAGTTGGCTAATAACTTGATTCATGTCAAAATACAAATTTCTCAAGGCACTCATGGTGGTGTTACCTTTACAAGGAATGCACCTGTATGGAATTTTAATATTCAGAATAGGAACCATATTTCTAGTCCTACACAAACATTGGAGATTGAAGATGCTCCTAGAAATCATGTTGAGATGAGTGAGGAATATCATATGACTTTATGGATTCTGCTGATGATTCAAACATTGATTACCTAGAACATCAATCTAAAAGTCACTATGAAGAAGCATTTGAAAAAAATCATATTCATTTATTTTTAGTTTTTACAAGGCCTTAGGCTCAGTAAGATGGTGAATAATTTTCCAAAGAACAAGAAAAGAGAAAGGAGATTCTAGATCAGATGTAAGTATTATTAAAAGAGGTAGTCCTTTACCTTCTTTGGCTCCTAAAGATAAGTATACAACTTATTCTTCTCAGAATCAATCCAATAACTTAGTTTGTTTAGGATAATCCTATTTTATCTACCTCCATTCCCTCTTTTAACATAATTGATCATATAGATACAACCAAATTTTAAATGTCATGAGTTAAGTACTTGAGATCTTATCTAGACTAGTTGAATAAATTAGTCAAATATGTTTAAATAAAAGAGTCAAATAATTCAATCAATACCTATAAATCTATCTTGCCTAATCCCAAATAGTTTCCTTCCCAGAATAAAGTTGATACTTCATCCACACCCACTTCTACATCCAAAAGGATAAAGCCATTTTATGTCTCTCTTTTGATTAATGGATTTAAGTTAAGTAATTACATTCTTATTTTTGGAGCTTTGTATAATGTAATGTTGGCTAAGGTATTTGATGCTCTTGTTCTCACCTTGACTGAGATGATAGGTAGATGTTATTCAATAGAGAGACAAGTTCCACTAATTGGATAGATCAAAGACACTCAAACTATCTTGATAGCCTTTCTAGATAAAAGACTCAAAATGATAATTCTAGTAGCAAATATTCTTGTTTCCTATGAAATGTTGCTAATTAGAACCTTCTACAAGTATCTAAGTAGACAAGTAAATATGGATTGGCAATGTACCCACATTCTAATCAGAGGAATGAATCAAAAGCTAGAGCCTGAAAAGAAATATAAATACATAGATTCCAAATCTGATGACCCAAGGTCACACATTCTTTTTGAAGAATCTGATCATGGAGTTTACTACCTTGAAATGGGAAAAGAGATATGAGAACAAGAGGAATAAGAAAAATAGGACAAGATATGGATGTTAGAATTTAATGGAAGTTGTAGTTTTCTTGGTTTAGGTGTAGGGGTAGTATTGATATCCCCAAATGGTGAAATATTTCCCTATTCTTAAAAACTCATGTTTGAGAACACTAAAAATGTATTTTAATATGAGGTACTCTTGATAGGACTTGAGCAAGAAAAATAGAAAGGAGTCAAGCTTCTTAAAGCTTAGGGAAATGTTGAATTTATAGTGAGATAAATTAGAGGTTAGTATCAGTTAAATAAAGACAAGTTGAAACACTACTGCAACCAAGTTCTAAGTGCCACACTTGACTTCTTTACTTTCTCAATCAACTTAGTTCCTCAAGATCAAAACTCTTGAGCTTATTCACTTGTTCTTACTTCATCTCTACTCAGACTAGAACAATAGCCAACACTTTTTAGAGAAGGTAATTATAAAGTAGAGATGGTATACCATCCAAAGGTTCCACATAATTTTGAATAGTGGAAAGTTTTCAATGACGATAAGAAAATAGTTGCATTTATTGAGTAGCAAGACAACTTTGAAGTAATATACTTTGAAGGGAGTAGTCCACATCCATGTGAGAAAACAATAGGTATCACTAATCTTGAACTTACTCAAAGTCAAGATATAATTCAAATGAAATGACATAAAATTCCTAAAGGGTTAGATTCTTTAGAAGAAATATTTGACAAGTATGATAAATTTTTGAAGAAAAATAGAGAGTATGGTGATACTTATTTTCTAGAAGTATAGTAGATTAATCTAGGTAATGAAGAAGAGCCTAGGATGATCAACATTGGCAAGTGTTGCTCTCAAGAAGAAAAGGAAATGTTCATCAATCTTTTCACAAGGTACATTGATGTGTTTTCTTGGTCCTAAAAAGACCTCAAATCCTTCTAAGTAGATGAGTTAAAACACTATATTCCACTCTAGCCAAAAGTGAAGCCCTTCAAGTAGAAGATTTATCACCATAATTCAACCATAATAGGTACTATTTATGCTAAAATTCAAAGTCTTCTTGATGTAAATATCATCTATCCAATCCACCATTTATAATGTTTAGCTAATATTATTCCAGTAAGAAATGAAAATGGGGAAATATGCTTATGTTTTTATTTTCACAATTTGAATCAAGCCTCTATGAAAGACAATTATCCCTTGCCCATTATGTATCACACATTGTATGTAGTTATAAATTTAGAGATGTTATCCATGCTAGATGTATTTTTGAGATAGAATTAGATAAAAGTAGCTGAGGAATATCAATAAAAAATTACTTTTAAAATTCCATGTGAAACATTTGACTATCATAAGATGCCTTTTGGACTAATTAAAGCTAGAGAAACCTTTTAACAAGCTATGGACTTGGATTTTGCTCATTTGAAGAAAAAAAGTTTTATGGTATACCTATATGACTTGAATGTATTTTCTAAGAAAATAGGTGATCATTTGGGTAATCTTGAAGCATTTATTATCCAATGTAGGATAATTCATATTTCCTTAAACAAAAAGAAATTAATATTTATTGTGATTGAAGGAAAACTCCTTGGCCACATAGTCTCAAAAGAGGGAATAAAAATTGATCCAGAATGAGTGAAAGCTATTCAAAGTTTGTCAATTCCTACCTCCAATAAAGGAGTGTAATCATTCTTTGGTAAGGTAAATTTCCTTTAGAGATTAATTCCTAATTTTATTGAGTTAACCCATAACATCTCTAAAATGATGAAAAAGAAACAAGACTTCAAATGGAATGTTGAAGGCAAGTTGGTTTAAAATAATTAAAGAAGCTATAACTAAATCTCTAGTACTAGTTTCTAATGATTTCAATAAAGAATTCATTATTTACTATTATTCCAATGACCATACCATGTCAGATATACTTTTACATAATAATGATGAATGAACTGAATCCCTTATAGCTTTCATGAGCTAGCAATTGAAAAATTATAATTGAAGTACTCATAGATGGAGAAACATGACTTTGATATAGTCAAAGTATGTAAATTTAGTAGGTACTAAATTTTTTTTTCAAATACTAAATTTTATGTGCCTAATAGTGTAATGAAGTCAATTCTAAAATAACATGAATTGGGATTACTGAGAGGCACTTGGGTAGCTAAAGTGTAAGAGTTTGTTTCTTTATATCAAACTTACAAAGATAGTGAGAGGAAGAGGTTTATGCCAGTTGATGATAGAGAGAAAACCTGATGACATAGATATTAAAACATCTTCACACCAAGCTAAATAAAATGAATAATTTCCTATGGTGGTGTTTGTTGACCTAGTTGATGAATGGTATAGTAAAATTCCTTACTTCTTAACTTATAGGGAGTGTCTAATTGATCTAACATGTAAATTAAAATGCACCATCAAGTTAAAGTCAAAGGATTATGTCCTTTGGGATAATGGTTTATATAAAAGAGGAATTGATGGTGTTTTCCTTTTCAATGTGTATAAAGGGAAACAAGCAAGATTATTAGAGAAATTTCATGAGAAAGCATGTGGAGGTCACTTATAATCCAGAGTCATGACACATAAAATCTTATGGGTATGGTATTTCTAGCCTACTTTATTTCAAGAAAATTCAAATTAGTTTGAAAAATGTTAGGCATGTCAACATTTTGTAGGACAATCAAGTTGTTATCCTTGCCTCTAAAACTAGTTGTTATTGATGAACCTTTCCATAAATAGGGCATGGACTTTATTGTTATGTTGAATCCTTCTTCAAGTGTTGGACATTACTATGTTTTTATTGCTACTAACTACTTCAACAAGTGGGTTGAAGCTGTTTTGGTCAAACATGCTATTTTTAAGGTTATATGTGATTTCATTAAAGATAACATCATAGTAAGATTTGGTTTCCTACATAATATTGTAATAGAAAATGAATCCAACTTCTCCTTTATAGAATTAACTTAGTTTTGTTACTCATATAGAATTGACCTGGTTCATGATTCAAATCACTAACCTCAAGGAAATGGTCAAGCTAAATAAATTAATAAAAACTTGATGACCATCAACCATATGCTGGTGGATAATAACCAATGAACCTGACATACAAAGATCTTTGATGCACTGTGGGCTAACAGGATCACCTCAAAGAAATCCATATGTATGTCTCCTTTTTAGTTGATATATGGAATAAATGTTTTTCAAAGGCCATTGAATATGTCACTTATCAAGATTCACTAGATAAGACAATCATGTTTTTCACTAAATTATAAGAAGTTTGTGTTCAAGTTGTTGATTGGTTAGTTGATCACCAAATGAAAGTAAAGAAGATCTTTGATAAAAATGCTAAGGTTATGCAGTTTGAAGTTGGTGATTTAGTCCTACTATGGGATAAATAGAATGAACAAAAAGGGAACCATGGTAAATTTAACTCCCTATGGAAAGTGCCTTTCACTATAAAGAGCATATCTAGAAAAGATAGCTTCATTCTAGCTTATTAGGATGGGATTACACTATCTCTACCATTCAATAGATAGCACTTATAGATCTACAAGAATTGAGAAACATGCTAACACCTATATGTATATAAATAAAAAATTTAGTCTTATTTCATTTTATTTTTGTTTTCATGTTGTTTGCCTATTTTTTAGTTTTTATGATTGAATTTCTACAAAGACTCCATACGCAATAATTAAGATGAGAAACTAGAGATGCTGGGATCTCAACCTTGTTTCCTTATTCATGATAGAAATAAATATGTCCCTAGTTAGTGTTAGCTGGTGTCCCGAAAAATTCCACACTTAAAATTTTGGTGTACCCCTATTGAAATTTTTTTATTTTTTCTTATGCAAGTTAGTTGTCCTTGTTAAACTAGTCCTCTAAATAAAACCTTAGTTTTTATAAGTTGTTGTGTTTGATTGTTTTCTTTCCCTAATTACTCATGATTGCTCCAAAGGGTTGAGAACATTTTCCTAAAGCCATCACTAAGAATCCATTTACCTATCTCCTCTAGTATATCAAAGAAGCTAAAGTGCTTTGGCTCATTTATAATGAAAATTGGGTTATCCAAACCACTTATTTGAAAATAAGTAGAGTTGTCCCATAAACCTAAATTAATCTACCTTATCCAAATTAGATTTATCAAACAAATTTATTTCATTATAAAATCCAAGAAAATTAATTCCATAAACCTATCAAGAATTACCTAAAATAAACTAGGTTTTTGGCATTGATTTACTTGCATAAATTCTCAAGTTAAAGTAATGAGGGTTTTTGAAACCAAGCTGCTCATTGACCTAGACCAAGTCAATTTTGTGAAGGTTTTTTATTTCAAATGATAAAATCAAGTAAATTAGTTTTAAAATCCTAATAAAATTGTTGAGGGATTATGTGGCCTTTCCCACACTCATTATTAATGCATTGGCATTTATATAAATATTGGAAAAGCCACCTCATTTTCCACTTGGTAGTTAAGTTGTTTGACCAAGTAACTATGCGTAAAAACCACAAGCAACATGATTCAAGCCTCTAGAGAATCTTCATGTAATTTCTCTTTGATCCATTTGTGGTTGAGGTAGGTGGATCTCATATATGTGGTTTTTATAGTTTCATGTTCATCTTTCACTTTGTTATTTCTCTCTATAATTTTCTTTCACTATCATGGATTTTCTTTCTATCTTGTCTCAATTTTTTTGGTTCTACCTTTGTTTTTCAAGCATGATTAGATGTTTTGAAACTCATAATTATATTTTTAGTCATTTATCATGTTAGAAAATTTCATGAAAACCTAGTGAAATCAAACCTTCTATGAAAACCATAGTAGCTATAACTTTTTACCCACTCAAGTTTCTTATATCTTATGACTTACCCAAGTTTTCCTAAAACTGATTACTTGGGTTCTTAAGACTAAGTTAATACCCTTGAGAAACCTAACCCCCAAAATCCTTGCCCACTCAGGTTTTATAACACTCCTTGGGTTTCTAATCCTATGTAACTAATCTTGAAAACCCTGATCCTCAAAAAGTTGACTTACCTAGGTTTCCTATTCCCCATTACTTACTTTGGGTTTCTTGAATGTAATTTCTTCTCCTATCAAACTTGAAGTATTAAACCTTGAAAAACCTATAGAACAATACTCAATACTTACTTAGATTTCTTCCCCATGCTTACCTACTCTATTTTTTGAGTCCAAGTAGCTTAGTAAGATAAACCTAAATTTACTAGATAGAAAAACACAAAGTTTTCTATGCATACCCCTTATGACCTACCTAGGTTTCCATACACTTAAGACTTGTGAATTTTTAGATGAACCCAAGGTTGTGAAACCCTATTGCTTAAATATGAGATACTTAAGGATGTTTAAGTCTTTTTTCTACTTAAAACCTAAGACTTTATTAGGGATATTATAATAATAATAAGTTGACTCTTTCCTTAACCTTTCTAAACCAATTAGAATATTCATTAAATGTTTAAAAAAAGCACTTATCAAGTTTTTTAGTGTTATTCAAAACCAATGTCTGGATCATAAGGATCAGGAAGATCAGAAGAAGTAGCTAAAGTGGAAGTATAAACAACACGAATTGAAGAAGTCCCAGAGTTGACACTTGAAGAGATTCCAGATCAAAGTAGGAAAGGAAAATCAAAAGTAAAAGATAAGAGAGTTACATCACAAGATCCCAAGATGAAGTACAAATATAAGTGATACCCAATCAAATCAAGCATCATTTCTAAGCTAACTAAGATAAGTGATATAAACATGGCACATGTATCTATGATAGAATTATTATAGATATCTAAGGCCATAACTAAGACTCCACTCATGCATGCTATGAATAGTAGTGGAATTCTATAAGATGTAGCTATCCCAAGCTTAGCTCAACTTCCTAAATTTGTGTTGACATGTGCAATGTACTATAACTCCCTTATTAGGTTGTGAGAGATGATACTAGAAATGTAGTTATAAGATTAGATGTTAATATCTCAACTACTATCTAAATATCCCAACATCACCAAAGATAATTGATGTAATAATGGAGAAAGCTAATAAGCAATGATAAACTAAGGCATAACAATGTAATAAGATAATTAATACATATTACTTATATAAACTGAAACAAGCCTCAAGGTTCCCAAAGAAGATAGTAAGACTAGACTTCATTCAAGAAGTAGATGACATCATTCAATTACTATACATAATTAATAGAGATAAGAATGCCAAATGTTTCTCACCCTAGATGTATGCTTATATCATAACCATTGATGTCACCTAAAGCTCTGCCAAGATTGAGTGGGCAAGAATGATAAATGATAATATGGATCAATAGTTGAGGAATGTAATATATACTTTTGAGTTAAAAATTACCTCATACCTTATGTATGTATCAAATTCAAGTAGAGCCTTTTCAAGGCTAAGAATAAAAGTCACACTAAGATCTATGCCAATATATGAGTATTATCCTCAACTTGTTCTTTCATAGAACTACAAACATTAAATTATAGTAAATTATGGGTTCTTTTATGATCTTTTTAGAAAATTAAATGTATCTCTAAAACATAGAATAGTATCAGATGAAGCATGGGATATAATTTCATAATATGGCTTCATTTCATTTAGTTTCTTAACTTTACATACATCAAAGTGAGAGGTTTCTTAAGTACACATATCAATTTACATATATACCCAAGTGATAAGTGGATTCTCATAGAATTATGCAAAAAACTTATTGAAATGCATGAATTATATTCAAAAGCTCACTATTCAGCCATCAAATTTCCCATTGTTTATGGTCACTATCATTTCTCAGGAATTTATTAGGCTAAGAATGTATAGAAAGAGATGTACCATCATTACACTCAAAGACATTTTAAGTTTAGAGTCAATTTTGATTGTAGATGGGTGGCTCAAAATATAGTTTCTCTAGAATACATACATATTTCATCACTTGAAGATTTTTGGACTAATTGTAGAGATGAATTTGATGTGACAAGAAGAGACAACAGTAGATTGATAGTGGAGTGAATCCATGCTTTTGATCTGGCTACCATCCCTGAGGATATGGAAGATGATGGAATTGTCACCAGTGATGCTTTTCATGTAGCAAGAGGGGATAATGTCCCACTTTTAGTAATCATTTTTGGTAAATATCATGATAATACTATTCTTGATAGAAATTTTAATGTTTTGGCTATGAATTCTACTTGGCTTCTTAACAAAGTCTACTTTATGAATGATTTGTTGAGTGAGACCACTTGTATGTGGTAGAAAATAAAATAAATAGTGAAAGAACAAAGCAACCAAGGAAATATAAAGAATTTGAAGCTAAAGATAAATGTATATTATACATATTCTATAATGAAAGACAAAGAACTAGTTTAACTAGTTGTTTCTACTCCACCATTGGTCTCTTCTACTGATACTTTTGTTCCTCTTATTTTCACAATTCTTAGTCCCATAGCACCTATCATAGATCCACCAATACTCATGCTGACCCCTAAGTCTCATAGCACCAAATCCCCTAATAATCCCACTCAAAAAGACACTAGTTCTCCTCTTCCTCCATTATCTCTATCTAGTTCACCACAACTATCTCCTTCAATAAAATAACCCACTATTGAAAAAGAGAAAAGTGACCACTAAAGAGGATACCACATCTTAAGAAGAATAATAAGAAAATTTTGATAAATCAATTGAGCCTAAGAAAGAAATGAAGGAGGAAATAGAGAGAAAGGAAGGGAAATTAAACCTAAAAAAGAAATAGTGGAAACAATAAGAGAAGGAGAAGCTAAAAAGTAAACAAAGATTGAGTCAGTGATAGGGGAAATTACTAAGAAACCTAAGGAGAGGGAAGTAGTCATTGAGAAGGAAATAAAAATAGAAAAATAGGTTGAAGATCAAGTAGAGAAAGAGATTCAGAGAGACTAATGTCCAAGAAGTTCCCTCTCAAGAACTAATGATTAGAAATAATCAATAGTAAATGGTAGTTCATACTAATATTTCCACTTCTACATATTTTTCATATTGGTTAGCCTTGTAAACAACTCTACATGCAAAATAAATAATAAACCTTGAGGAGATAGACTTGTAACTACTGAGGAGTCTAGATAAAAAAAATGAAAAGAAGCCCAAATCTGTAAAGGTAATCAAATTGATAATTAAATATTTAGGAATTTTTTTTTGTAGAAATAATAGTCCCACTAGAGGGGATGAGTAAGTGAGAAGTTACTAAGAAATATTTAGTAGTCACAAAGGTATCTCTTAGAGAGGTCACTAGTGAAGGGTTGAAATAGGATACCCAAACTTTGATAAATACTCTCTTTAAAAATATTAATGAAGAGAAGGTTGCTAAGGCCAAGTTGAACGATTAAAATGCAAAACTATGTGAAATAATAGCTAAGGTTTCTATATCTATCCCATGGAAATCAATTATTTTAGGAGATTCAATTGACCAATATGTGATTATTAAAGTAGAGGAAATTGGTGATAAGGCAAAGATAGTTAATGACTAGATTGAAAAGATGTATCAAAGTGTTTCGAAGCTCTTCCCTAAGTTTTTAAGCATGAATATTGATATTAAAAATAAGTTAGCTGAGATGAAGACACTAATAAGGATATTGAGCTTAAAAATAGAATTATTGGGTTACAACTACAAATTCTACAAACAATAATTGTTTTGAATGAGAATGTTTTGATTAAAGAAAAGATTGCTCGAGAAAGATCTGTAAAGAAGACAAAACAAGAGTATCTCTTATCTTTTTTTATGCATATTTTGGAAGCAATATGTGAAGAAATGAACAATTTGAAGGAGGAAGTTAGTGATGAAAAAGTAAATCTAGAAGATTTACTTTTTGGTCTTATTGGTGATTGCTCTAATGATATTTCAAGAAAATCTGAGTAGTTGGATGAAAAATTCAAGCAATTAATAGATAAAGCTAAAACTTCTTTCATAGCCAAATCTATAAAAGGTTTAGTCAAATTTCAACATCAGATAAAGATACTTGAGCCAAAAATTAAACATATGAAAGCTCATAGTATAAAAATTGAAAAGGAAATGCTAAGATTTGAAATAGAAAGACAATCAATCACCAAATGTGATGATGTAGCAATATAGTTGATGATGTCTAACACATCAAGTATAGAGAGAAAAGTAGACCTGAGGTTGAAGAGGTGGAATAATTGTTATTACTTTTCTTTCTACAAAATTCATCTTCTTTCTTCACACTTTCTTACATTCTATTCATTATATTTGTAAAATAACTTTATTAAAAGAAATTACTTTTAATTGAATATGTTTAGTAAAGTTACTTGCTGAAATTAAAAGACTTAAGTAATTTGGAAAAAGTGTCATTACTTAGAGTTATTTCATAAAAATAGATTACTACAGCTACTTCTATGCAACATGTAAAGGAGTTAATGTTTCATCCAAACAAAGAGAAAAAAAATCACCACTTTTAATAAAATACTAAATGTCACACGAAAAATTTGAGGAGGATGTCACTCAATGGTTTCTATTTTTAAGTGTAGCACATGGGTATTGAAGAAATTATTTATTATTCGAATTTGGTATCTAAATTTTCATAAATATAAGTGCAGGCCTACCTGCTTGGGGATGATAAATTTTTTAATCAAGTATTTATAACCATTGTATGGGAAATTTCAAGTAATCTAAAACTTTATGTTTAGATATATGGATTATTTTGTATGAATTTTGTTGAAAGTGAATAAGAAGGATGTTTGTTTTCTAGAAAACTTTGTGTTTAAGGTAATCATTCTCTATGTTCTATGAATATATAATGGTAAACTTTGTGTTATCTATTTATCTAAATTGAATTCATTACTTTCTTAATCATTTACTAAAAATTTTATCACAATTATATGTTTATCTAAATTAAAGTCATTACTTATAGTTATTTTATAAAAATAGATTACTACAACTACTTCTATGCAACATGTAAAGGAGTTAGTGTTTCATCCAAACAAAGAGAAAAAAAATCACCACTTTTAATCAAATACTACATGTTACACAAGATAAATTTGAGGAGGATGTCACTCAATGGTTTCTAGTTTTAAGTGTACCACATGGGTATTGAAGAAATTATTTATTAATTGAATTTGGTATCTAAATTTTCATAAATTTAAGTGCAGGCCTACCTGCTTGGAGATGATAATTTTTTTAATCAAATATTTATAACCATTGTATGAGAAATTTCAAGTAATCTAAAACTTTGTGTTTAGATATATGGATTATTTTGTATGAATTTTGTTGAAAGTGAATAAGAAGGAAGTTTGTTTTCTAGAAAACTTTGAGTTTAAGAGAATCCTTTTCTATGTTCTATGAGTATATAATGGTAAACTTTGTGTTATATATTTATCTAAATTGAATTCATTACTTTCTTAATCATTTACTAAAAAGTTTATCACAATTATATGTTTATCTATTTGCATGTATACAGTCAACTCTATAAAATTATTTATTGTGAAGTGCATTTCTCTTGTTTCTCTCCTTTCTCAATCATTCTAGTCTTTTATTTTTATTCAATATATCTATAATTCTATTCAAATTCTTAGAACCAGCTACTTACTTGCTATAAAATTCCTTTGTTATGGCTCATGAACAAAGTGATTAAAGTAATACCCTTAATTAGAATAACTTGCACATAGTTTGTATACTCTATGAATAACTGAGTTGTAAGGAACTATAGATATATAAACATAATCACATGGGATGTTCACCATTAAATGAAGGGGATTTAATATTATGACTACCTAGGTAATTTTGACTGTATGCAAAATATCTAGCCAACAAAGTGATTAAAAACATTAATCTCAACCATTACCTTATCTTTTGGAGAAGACACTTAGATATGGTAGTGAATATGAAATAAATTTATAGGTGATTATTAATAAGGTCTATTCCTATCTGAGATCTTATAATGAAACTCACAAATTATGAATCTAAGTGGTGTAAGTAAAGGACCCAAAAATGGTATAAATAACTAATATAAAAATGAAAAATCAAAAGAGGAAACAATGGCTGACTAAAAAATATATGGATGGGTGTTTGTGAGCAAGTCATGGTCCTATTTTGGTTCTGAATATGAAACTAAAAAATTGAAAAAACAATAGGTTTAAGTGAAGACAAAAATACCTAAGGACCTAAGATATGTACTAGGGTTAATGTGTAAAAGGGAAAACCTGTAGTTGTATATATGTGAAGGAAATTTGGACTTGCAAGATATGTTAGATCCATAATACATATAAATTTAATGATAAACATGCATGTAAGAAGTGTTGAAAAACTAGAAATCAATACAAGATAGAAAATCTATAACAAACATGTACCTAAGCAAATTATTTCTTCAAAAATTTACCATTAGTTGGTTCTTTGAAGATGTTTAGTTTGTTTGATTATAAGTACTAAGTCGAAAGATGTCTTTGACTAAGTAGGGTCCCAACCATGTTTGGAAATATTTTCCATCTTTTTCATGGGTTTAATCTAACTTAAGCACTAAGTCTCTAACTTTGAAAGTATAGACTTTAACTTTTTTGTTATGTTTTTTAGTTATGCGATCATTTTATTAGAAATTATGTTACAAAGTATTCAGATGGTGCTCATATAGGAGATGTAAGGTGTGAATGTTAGATTCACAAAGATATTCATCATAAATGATTCTATGAAAAGACGTGCATAAATATGGTAACTCAATTTATAATTGTAAGATGGCTTTAGAGCCATAAACTAAAGAGAAAGGGATTTCCCTAGTAGAAATATGGATAATAGTGTGATAAGACCAAAGTGCGGGATATAGCTTGAGATGATAGTCAAAATGAGAATTACTAGTATTGATTTTTAAGATCTTGTGAATGATATTTTTAGTGATTCAACTTGATCATTTCACTAAGGATGATAAGGTATGGAAACTTTCTATGTGATTTTGAATTTTGCACATAATTTCTTCACATCCTTATTTCTAAATTTCCCACCATTATCATACATGATGTTGTGATGAATATAAAAATTACATATGATTTTATTAAGAATGAATTTAGAAATAGTGATATGGTTAACAACAAGTGGCATAGCTTCTAACCACTTTCTAAAATACTATGTGGTGGTAATTATTAATAGATGGCCATATTGTGATCAAGGTAAGTTTTGTAAGAGATCAACCCCCAAAAATAAAATGGCTAAGAAGACTCTAGGGTTTTAATCTCATAAAAATGAGATTTATTTATATTATCATGCTTTTGTAAATTATTACACATCATCTATTTTTATGGTAGGCCAAAAGTATCCCATTTATAGGTATTTTTGGGTTATAGCATGTCTACTATAGTGACCACTAAAAATTTACCCATGTGATTTATTAAGAAGATAAGTGACTTCATCTTGAGTAACAAATTGATTGAAGGTACCTCCATCATTAAAATAATAAATGATTTCATGTCTATGTACATATTTTCAAGATTATTTTCTAAAGTTAGGTATTTTCATGAGACTTTACCTCTAGAAGAAAAGTATGATGTTAATGAATTGTATAATGACTTTATACCATGGGATTTGTCCATAAATGATGGGATTGATGTGTAAAAAAATATAATTAGTCTTGGACTGTAAACTAGATGGATATTTCCTTATACGAATAACAAACTATGGGTCATCTAATACCTGACATGGATGAAAAAGGGAAGCTGATAAAGTAAGAAAATTGGCTATAAAATTTTGTTCACATGGGATTAATTCAATTAGTGA
Organism: Torreya grandis; assembly: GCA_037957365.1. NCBI lineage: Eukaryota > Viridiplantae > Streptophyta > Pinopsida > Cupressales > Taxaceae > Torreya > Torreya grandis. The sequence goes on along the minus strand of JARHVA010003663.1, from coordinate 1,728,673 downwards.
AAGAAGAAAACTCTTTTAGAATATTAGAGATAATTTGGTGATAATTAATGATATTTTCACCTTTACAGTGATATTTACCACTGTATTTATGATATATGAGATATGAATCTCTAATGGAATGTAGGTATGGGATGTCTCAATCTATGGTTAATTATATCCCAAGGAAAAGAGATTCATATTCAACCCTATTTTCATTCACTTTTAAGTTTAATATAAATTATAGAGGAATTATTTTACCATTAGTGTTATCTAAGATATAACCAGCCTTATCTCCTTGAAGGAACTTGGCTCCATATAAGTGAAGTGTCCAAGTTTCCTCATGTAATAAATTATAAGTTTAGGTAAATATTCAATGGTGACTTTGGATTTATGTTTTAAAAATAATATTTTGGGATATTCGAGGATATTTGTATCAAGATAATATATAAAATTATGTAAGTATTCATTAAGAGAAATAACTTGGTTAAAACCCTCAATGAAAAGGATATCTTTATTGAGAAGAGTCTCATAAAAGTAATTTGTAGTTGAGAAAGGAGTGACAACAAGTTGATTGGTGATCATTTGGATTTTGACTAATTTTTGGGTAATAATTCTTAATTATAATTTCATTGATAGTACCATTTATTTACCAATTATCTATGGGTAGGGAAACTTTGGAAAAGAAGTGAAGAATGGTATCAAAATTTACTATGAAATAAGTACTATAATAAATAATATAATGTTTAGGCTTTTAGTTTGTAAAAATATTTTGAGATATTCATGTTCCATTTTCACGTGATGGGTTTTTTAATGTATAAAGTCATGAATAATGTAGTAAATAACATAATATTTTTTAGATTCATATTATTATGTGAGAAACCCCAACTAATATGGGGGTAAATGAGGCACAAAAAATAATAGGTCAATCACTAGAAGGTGGTTAAAGAGTAGGTAAATTATGTAATTATTCCTTCATGTTGTCAAAATAAATTTTTTTCATGCATTTTTCCATTCAATATCATTACCTTTATTAATAAGGGAGATTATTGAAAAAATGCAGTAAGGCATTTTGAGGATGAAACATTGAATTACCCAAGATTCCTAAGATAGGTGTGAATATCAAGAATGGATTGAGGAATAGGCATGTTGATAATAACATTTATTTTTTTAGGATCTAAAATACTCTCTCACAAGGAAACCAAGAATTTAAGGAGTTTTCTAGATATAACACTTAAAACACACTTGTAAGGATTGAGTTAAACTTTTTATTTGATGAGATGATCAAATATGATTGCAAGAGAATGATTATGGGTTTCATGATGCTTAGATTTTTCAATGAGGTTATCCACATAGGTTTAGATGATTTTATGGATGAGGTCATGAAATATATGGGTCATCAAACATTGGTAAGTTAATCCAAAATTTTTAATGCCAAAGATCATTGTAATATAGCAATAGATTCACCACTTGGTGGTGAAGTTGGTTTTGTGTTGATATTTGAGATTAATACAAATCTAGTTATATCCAAATAAACATCCATGAGGGATAACATCTCATAATTGATTATAGAATAAATAATGATGTCAATAGATGATAAAAGTAAATTAACTTTAAGACATTCTAATTAAAATTATGAAACAAAATACATATGTTAATGAACTTAGTTAATTTATTATTAATGGGAGAAATTTTGGATACCATTTAGAGTAATATATCAATTTAATGAACTTACCATCTAGGATCTAAATAATTTCTTTATGACATAAGGTGTAAATCTCAAGAGAAAAATTTTGTTGCTTTTGGTGTAAAGGTTTTTCATATAGATATGTAATAATGTTTTGGAATAATATGATAGGGTCAATATCAGGCATACCATCATATGACCATGTAAATACATTGTGATACTTTTCAAAAAATGATGAAATCATATTTCTCTTCAAGATGAAGCTCCGTAGAGTTAATAATTAGTTTAGGAGAGGTAGTTATGTTGTAGTTGATCATGAAGGTTTACTAAATAATCATGCCATTTACATCTTGGAAATGGTAGGGATTTGGAGGAATATTATAAAATTGATGTGTTTTTGGATCAATTCTAGAAAGAAATTGTTAAAACAATGAACCTTATTTTGAAAATTTCTAAGCTTATGATGTTGGCAAGGAATTTGAGTCTCTTGAGTATGGAGTAATAATAATATAGATTCATTAATTATAAGCATGGGTATAGGTCAGAGTATTCAACATCCAATTTTATATCCAAAATTTGATTACCTTTCTATAAATTTTAGAATAGATTTGTCTTATAATAGTGGATTTAACATGTACGGTAATTTTAGGAGAAGTAGAAGGTAAGTAATTTGACTATATCTTATTGGCCTAGATGATATAGTATAGTACATAGGATATGGATTAAAGTTTATTTTTTTTAATTAGACCACTCAAGGTCTCTTATAATAAGTCTTATTAGGTCTATGTTTAAGGATTTATAGCCTTCTTTTCTCAAATTGACCATGCAACACTTTTAATACCTTCACAAAATTGATTTCAATTAATAAGTTTATCTAAACAGATGTAAAAATGATTTTAAATATCTTATTAATTTCTTTTGATACTATTATAACTTCACCATAAGTCATACTACTTCACTAAATACTTGATTACCACCCTTTATTAGTATATTAATTTGATGCCTTTCCTTTAGTATAGTTTTTATCCACAAACACATAATGAATCTTATTAAGCTTTGGTAATTCATCGATGGAGGTAGATACCTAGTTGAAGAGGTTGAGGGATAGGGTCTCAACCCTAGAATGGTAAAATTTAGTAATTAATGAGAGTTCAAAAGCTCTTATGGAGGTTAACAAGGCATTAGTGAAGGATATAATTACTAGTCTTGAGACCCTCAGAACTCTACTGAGTAGTATGCATAAAGGAGTTGGACCCTCATACTCACAAGTTAAAAATTATAGTGAGTTTGATAAATAAATTGGATTTTATCCCCAAATGTTCCACCTAATCGACTTAGATCTAAAAATAAGTATAAGAAGTTTGGAAGAGGCCTTAGGAGGTTGTAATACTTAGTTATTTTTTGGTTTTCTTAGGTTGTTCTCACATTAATTTTTGTTTTATATTGTTTTTTATTTGTATTTAGAAAAAAATATTGTTTATCTTAGATTTGGCAGCCTAGTATACTTATTTATTGTATAATCTTAGGTCCCTATTTCAAAAAACCCAACTTTACCCTTAATAAAAAAAATCATATATGGATTGCAACCTTATTTAATGGATCATACTTATTTCTTATGCGTCTTCATATAAACTTACTATCCTATTTTTTATATATTTATAAATATTATTTATCACTTTATATAGTTATCACCCTTTTTGTTTTATCTTTCTCTCAACAAGAACTCAAATTCTATCTTTTAAGCCTATTATATAAACTTGTAAATTGGTTAACTAATTATTAATTGAGGTATGAAGATAATTATAAATTTAAATAAAGTTTAAATATTCAAATAGTATATATTTATCCTCCTTAAAATGTTTCTAACCTTTCACTATACTTGTTTCTTATTTATTATGCATAAAACATAATTTTTGACCTTATTCATAAGATTACAGACTATGTTCTGAATTATATTTCTCCATTAAATTATCTATAATTAATAAAACATAAATAATTACTTATCATGTACCATAATACACCTATCATAAAATTTTGCAATCATCTTATTCATTCTTTCACAAGTTATGCTCTCTTTTCTGACTAATAAAATAAGGTTTTCAAGGTTTCGATAGGTATACAGACAAGAAACATAAACATATTACTATATATCCATCCCAAAACCATTAAAATGAATTTAAAATATTATAACCATATTTTATAAACCTTTATAAAAGTTTCATGACCTTTTTTGATCTCATTTAAAGTTATGAAGGTTTTTTCTCTTCAATACCATATTTTAGGCCTATTTACAGACCAAATGACTATGTTTGGGGAATAATTCTTCCTTAAAAGTAGATAAAACTCTAAAACCACATAAAACACTTTTAAAATTAATTAATACTCTATTATAAAAAAAAATCAATATTAGACATTTAGATTTCAAGATACAAAGGTTTTTGTATCTTAAATCCTGGATTAGAGTTTACTAGTTTGTGACAAATGTGAGAGCTATTTTTTTGAAGTATATGCAACTATAATGACTAAAAGTCTTATTTTTATCATCAATAAAACCTAAACACCCATATATAAATATTTACATCACCTTAACACCCAAACAATCCAACAAATGGTGAAATACAACTACTTTCTTGACTGTATAATCCTTTTATTTGACTTTGTATAGATAATGAATAAGATTTCAAAGAAATGTCAAGTTTTAAGACATTTCTTGGAATATTTTTTATTGGATAAGTATTTATATATGTTTATAATATCATACCAAGTGACTATTATCACCTAATATGTCACCCTTTCTCCAAATTGAGTGAAATATTAGATTACCTCTAGCCTTGTGGGTTGCCTACAACAGAGGTAAGCCTCTAGATTGAAAGGACTAGCTCCCTAGATTTGTCTTTGATAGATTGTCACCTATTATAATTTATTTATTGAATGAAAAGAGATATAAGAAAATATTAAAATGACCTATTCTAATAAGGTTATACACCAAATTGATCTCCACTTTACTACCATTAACTTGCACTATGAAATATGACTCAAAAGACTATCTTCAACATCTTAGATTACTCTAACATAAGAATTTAAAGCATGGAGGTAATATTGATTGAAATTCTCAAGGTTAATTAAAAAAATGTCTTATTATATACACTAATGTTATTCTTTACACTTAGAGATAAACAACTACACTAGTTATAGTTCATGTGACCTGTTAGAGAGTAGACTACTTACACCAAACATGTAACAGTAAAAAGAACATAAGGATAAATAGTTATCACTTTTAATTCCACTATGAACTAATCCACACATGTATATAATATTTTATTAAATCAAAACCATATTGAAAATATTTACTCAAAGGCAAATATAATATTCAAACTAGTAGGGCTTCACTGTACTAGGTGTGGATTGCTTAAAATACCAAAATGACATGAATATATAGAGCATAGGAGATGAGAGATAAGTGGTGAAGTTGAATAGTCGTAAGGCCAAGTGTCAAGGATTTAAATCTAGAAACAATTCAATATAATGAGTTAGGAAACAATTCATTAAGTTATCCTGGACACATGTCAGTCACAAATATGATATATTTTAGACGTTGGTGAAGGGACACTCTATTGATCTTGTTGAAACTACTTTATTGATGAAGAGACCACTTGACTATCCAAAAATATATTAGATGGAATTGAAACATTTTATATGACCTGATAAGGTGGAAACATGATTATTTTAGATCATCATGCACTCTTCTAATTGATAACCTTCCCTTGACACTTGTTCACTATTTGTAGTCACTCATTATCCCTCTAGACCTCAATTCTCAAATTTTTCACTTAGTTTATATGTAGATGATCAAATATATTTGTTTTATAAGTTTTAGACACATATTTATAACCTATTTTCCTTACATTTAATCAAATATGCCTCAAAATGATTTAACATTATAACTCTCATCTCAAACTTAGGTAGTTACCTTATTTCTCATTATCTTGTTCAAGACTGCCTATAATGGCTAACTCAATAGAGGAAATTTCATGGATAAAAAAGGTAATAATTATGTATTAATATTTATATTATGTCTTTGCACACTTTTCTTAATGACTTTCATCTATCAATTCCTTTATGTGCATACAAAACACCTCAAATCCTACAAAAATCACAAAACTAGGTTTGTATGTATAAGTGATGGTACAGATTAACTAAATGTCAAGAAAATTGAGAGAGTTGAAAATGGATAAAAATAAATTACATGGAGAATTAACCACTTTTGGATGCACCTCCATTTATATCTTCTTGACCAAGTTCATATGAGTGTTTTAGGTGGGATTTACGTCTCTTAGCTTCTTAGTGATGATTCATAAAAGATAGACATTTAACCATCAAACCAATTCCACAAATTATAAGTATAGGACACCCTTAAAATATTACTAATTTATTTAGAAACAATGTAGTTTTTCCATATAAATATGAGTGAGAAAACATGGATCTCGAGTTCTTTTTATGCATTATGAATAGGCCAAAGAGATTGGTCAAAAATGGCCAATTTGAGCTATTATCTACAAATTGATGGATTTATTCAATCATCCACTTTCTGAATATTATCCAAATATTTTTAAATATCTTATGGTCATATAAATGAATTTAGATATCATGAGGGTTTAGACCTAGTTCTAGACCTAAGAGACCTAGATTTTATATTTGTGTATATGACCGTCTGTGAAGGTGTAAATGATTGTAAGGACTTATAAAAAAAATTAATCTCAAAATTAACACTAAAAATATCCAACCATCATTCTTGGTTCTCTTTTTCAACATTTTACCATCCATATGTTAGTCCTGTAGTTTGGATTACTACTAAAGTGCCTCTTGTCTGAGATAGAATAGAGGACACTTCCCCTATTTTAATAGACTAACTAAGACCATGTATATATATCAGAACTAATTATTATACTCTATATCAAGATTCAAACCAAGTTCATACCCCTAGTGCCTTCAACATCACAATATCTCATGACTAGTTGTTAGGACGGTGAGGACTGTATGCAGGGTTTTAGTTAGACTAAGTTTGAGGCTCATGTCTAGTCTTGGATCAAATAAATGCTATGTGTCTTTTGTATAAGAATCAAATTTAATTTTAAATGATCATTATAAATGTATTTTATACATGCTAATCCACCTTACACCTCTGCTTACCTTCTTAAACCTACACTCTCCCTATGCTTAGGCTAGTTTATGACTTTGTCAAACTAAGGTGTGCATTTTAGATAAACCAATAGGTTCTTGTACCTAGATATATGTCCTAAGTAATATAATTCATGATTTTGTTTCCCCATAAAGTCATTAGGTCATTTTTCACCTGAAAGTATCATCTCTACCTTGACATCATGTAGTCATTTCCCACCATCATTGATATTATAGGTTTGTAGTATGAACCAAACTGGAGATGTTGTTTAGGGAATATGATATATTCCTATAGATGATGATATGTGATTGACTACTATGTTTTCCCACTTCTTATTTTATATGAGGTTAATAATACTATCTCACATATATATGAGTTTGTATCTTTTATTTACACCATGTATCATTCTTTATTCACCAATGCATTATGTGCCATTTGCAAGTTACAGGTTCATTTGGTCTCAATATCATTGTAGCTTTATAAGCATCTTCAATAAAGCTTATCTTAGTTTTAAACCACTCTATCCTCTTCTTTATCAACCAAATAACTTATTCTTGCATTGGCATGGTGTGACATCTAGGTCCAGGCAATAAAATTGAATCCATTTTGATTGAATAGACCTCCTAAACATTCACCAAAAGATGTTATTATGTAAGTTAGAATCCTCTTTCAGAGATATCAAGGTAAATCATCCCACTTTGCAAATTTTATAGCTTTACACCTCTATAATTATGAATGAAAGTACTGAGTGTATTTTTTATTATTTCAAGGCTTTTATACCTTAAAGTAAATCTCAAACCTATCATATCTCTATCATGAAAACAAAATATCTCATCACTCATTCTCTAAGCACTTTTACACAATCTTTTAGGTGATTGTTTTAGGGTTACTTGATTTTTCTTGTTCTTGTGACTTAGACCTTAAAATATAACAATGATATTATTAATACTAAACCTTCAATGGACAACTTATCACCACATAGTGATGGTTTATAAAAACATATTATCATTGAATTAAATGCATTCATAGGAGGATGAAACTCTGTCATTATCAAAACACTATCTATAGACTTCATTGACATTTAATCTTAACATAAGAGAGTGATCTTTCCCATCTATCTATGTTCACACATTACAAACATATTCAATCTAAAATGAAATGAGTGACCATGCTCTAAATACCACATACATTACTTTGAAGAATCAAACTAATGAAAACATGTAAGAAAATTGAGGTGTTGGGGATGTGTAGGCATCTTGGAGGTACTAAAAATATTTTTTATTATTCATGAATCATAGAAAATAAATATATAAACCACTAAAATTAAATGGAAGTAAAAAGTGACCCATAACATCCACCAAGTTCAGTCACCTCAACTCTCCTCCTCTTGTCCATACCAACAAACAATTGTTGACCTCTTTTGACCTCTCCAAGGGAGTGATGAGAGAGAAGAACTAGTTTTGATCAAATTTGGAGATATTAAAGATATCTAAGATTGGAAAATACATGTGGGTATTTGAACACACCTTTTTAAATTCTCCACTTATGTCACCTAGGTTATATCAGTCCATACAACATCTAAAATTTCCCCTTTTGTAGTGATCTTCTTGTTTGTACATTAGACCTACAAACTTTTCCATATGATTTTTTATAACATTTGGGATGTTATTTATCTTGTTAACACAATTTTATTTAGTGTTAACCCATACATTTCACTCTAACATGACCAAAAGGTGCCATAAGTTAACTTTAAGAAAAGTAACAAATGTGACAAGGATAAATCATATTCTATGACATTCAAAGGTGACTTTTCCTAATTCAAGGACCATGGTGATGATTTTAAAAATAAATAAACCCATGAAAAATTTAATATTCAAGGGTGTTTGAACAAATTTGACTAGGGTTAAATTTATTCAACATTTTAGTGATTTCCTAAGGGTAGCATGCTTTTTATGCTAAGGACTAGTTACTTTCTCCTATCCTTGGGCAATGGATCACCTATATACTAAAATTGACATAAAAAATCCTATTAAATGAAACCAATATCACATTAAAGATAAAATATGGAATAAACACATAAAAATAAACACAAAACACACACTTGTGATCTCATGAACACTTAAAGAAAACTACAAACAACTTAAACAAATTAACTATGGAAAACTAACCTGAAGATAAATTATTCCTCATAGATCAAATGGGAATATTTCACCATTATTTACTTTATGAGATAAATTAATTAATTAATCAATTTGTCTTTTGAGCATTGGCCTTGATATCTTAAATTTCTTCATGTTTGCCAATCTCTTTGGTATGATTTTAAATGCAATGAAAATAGATTTAAACATATCACCTATGAAGGTGAATTCTTATTATGACTAAAAAATATCTTCATAATATTCTTTAACTACAACTTGACTAGGTTTTACAAGGAACTTTGCATCATTATCCTCAAATAACATACCTTGTTCAAACTCCTTATAACTTGGCATATCTAATGGCATGAATTGAAATGAATCTTGTGATTAATTTATAGGAATGTCTCTAAAAGAATAGCCTCTTGCTTCTTGGTAAATTGAGGTCAATGGAAATATGCTTTATCCTTCAAGAGTGAGTAATAATATTATAATTGATTGATGATATGATAACCCATTTTGATGACCTCAAACATATCATCATGGAGTGTATATGCCTCTTGGATTAACACACTTTAGGGATTGATTATTCCTTGGATGTTCACTTTCTTTCTAAAGTTGCCTTCTTTACTCTTTACTAGACTATAGCCTCCTTAAAGATGAGTGTAACATTTTATTAGAACTACAAACAATGTTTCATCATCTTCTTGATCATGTTCATGAATCTCAAAAAAATAAACCATTGTGATGTTCTTCTTCAAATCTTCCTCTTTTATGTCTTAATCAAGCTCTTTGTGAAAAAATACAACGTGATTTAGATCATCTCTTTCTTCACTCAATAATGTTGAATTGTGATTGTATTCACTAAGTGGGGTCCCTATAGTGAAATCTTTATCATAGACACTTGTGTCATCTTCTTGATCAGCTATAAATTTTACTTGGTTGCCTTTGCTTGCCTCCAGTAAGATAAGTTCTCCTTCAAGAATAGATGAGGTTGGAGGGTGTTGAAAAATTTCATGGGTTGGATAGGGAGAATGAGGTATGATGGATGGATCATGAATTTACATGTGTATGGAAGAAGTAATCTTACAATTTGGAGGGTTTTAAATGTGAAATTCTTAAAGGAATTCTTGAAGAGAAGGGTGGTTGATTTGGTCTATAGTCATTTCAATTTCTTCTATCATCCACCTCATCCTTATCAGTATATTATTGAATTTAATTATTACTTGTAACTTGGTCATCAACCTCTTGATCCTCACTCTCTTAATATTTATTTCCCCAAGACGTTATTAATTGATTACAAACTAGAACTTTGAGGCTATTAGGCTCATTTAAGGATTGTTCTTGAGGATAGTGAATGGTTTCATGAAGAGCATGAGAAAGCTAATATGTAATACAATAGTAATCTTAAGGAGGGGAGGGAGAGACATGTATTTAAACCATATTTTCACCTTATTCATATCCCTTTTGAGGCCCTTTAATAGTTGTAAGTTGATCCTCAAATTCTTGGTTTTCACACATTTTAAAACTATCTACCCACCATTATATATAATATCTCATTTCATACAAACATTCATTGATGACATAATTATCTTCTATTGAGGGAAACATACCCCCATCTATGAAAAATGGTGACCCTTGTGTTAAAATTTTTCAAAAATTACATTTTAAAGTTGAAGATCTCTTGATCATAATGTCATAAAATATATTGCACATTATTTATATTTAAATATCATCCACACAATGTTTGGTTGGATTTTTTTTTCATGGTTATGCTTTAATCTTTACCTAATATTACTAATAGTGGATCTATATGTTTTAGATTGTAGGTTTAATAGAGATCTCCTTAATTGTATCATACCTAGGTTTCATAATATTAATGATTTTATCTCAATTTGACCTTATACTAACCTTTGGTCTATGGAAAGTTGAGTTCAATCCATGTTTAAGATTTTGGAGACCTTCATTTAGAAACCCTAGCTTAGACCATTGATTTACATTCATATTTTTGTGGGAAAAATTTATGTGGGAACATTTTTCATGTGATATCAACTCAAGCCTAATTTTTATACTAAGGCTTGGTCATGTTTTTCAACATGACCAAACCTTAGCCTAGAAATTATAATCTTAGTCCCCTTTATATCCTAAGCTCCTTTGATGTGGTCCAATTTTAACATTTGTAGGATTATTTTAGGTTTCTAACATGGTCTAACTTTAGTTTTCATGGTCCCTCTTATTACAAGCTTAAACTAACATCTTAGTCCTAAGGACGCATTCATGTTTATTAACATGAATGAGACATTACACTTAAGACTTTATCCTAAGTCTTATTCATCGTGATCCCTAATCTAAGTATCATGCTTCTTTATAGGATCAATTATCTATGTTTGTGCATAGGTTGAAGATTAAATGGAGTGAAACAAGCCTGATAGATCTAAGACATTACCCTACAAACCAATCCTGCTCAATTACTCAGATCATGATCAATAGTTCATTTTTTACCATGGGTTGAAGATCGGATGGCATGGGACCAAGATCAAAGACTAAAAGGGGTTCCATTTTTATCTCTAATGATATATTATCCTAAGTTTTACCTTAAGGTTTTGGTTGTATTAATTAATACAACTAAAAACTTAGGATAAAACATATGTTAAGGATTTAATTAATCAAAGGGTCCTCTTATCATATTTTAAGACTTAGGACTTATGATATGCTTTTGTCTAACTTGTATAGAGTTTCAAGCTAACTCAAACTATTTGTGATTATAGGAACTAATCATATTTTAATACCTAGATCATAGTCAATGATCCAGCTTTATGTGGCTAAGATCAATTGGATGATGCATATCAACTCAAGGCTTCTATAGGACCTACTCTGTTACATGAAGCTTAAATTTGACATTCTTGTGTTCATAATTTGATGTCTATAAGGCTTCAATTAAAGTCCATGATGCTATAAAATTCAAACCACTATGAAATATTACTATAGCTTAATTTTGACATTCATGTGAATGTCATTGATGCCCACAAGGTTGTCATTGACATCCATGAGGCCATCAAAATTTAGTCTGATGAACCAATCTCATGTAGATAAATGAACATGATGTTTACCTTTTTAGGATTAATTGATCCTTAATCATACTTATAGTTTGGTACTTCAATATTAAGATTGGTCTTAGATTAATTAGAATCTGTGTTTTAACTTTAAAAAGGGGGGATAATTATAGATACCATAAAATTAGATTAAATATTATCATAAGGTTGAATTATATTTTTAAACATTGAACCAAAACTTAGTTCAAAAAATTATACTTGGTCTATATACATATAACCCCATGGTCTTGTGGACTATTTTATGAGCATATTTCATTAGTGAGGCTTAACAAAATGCAAGGTCCTATTGTATGAAACCTAGCCTAAAGTGTTTATCCTAAGATTTGTCTCATATTTATTAATACTTAAAAAAACCTTATGTTAAAAACTTTAAGTTATCTCCTCATTATTATATTGGGTCCCCTTTTATTATGGTCTAACATTAGCCTAAATATTTTAGTTTAAGGAGCATTTCATATTTATTAACACAAAATAAAACCATAGATTAAAGTATTTAACCTAAGTTATTTATATGGTCCCATACTGACTTAAAATTCATGCACCTTTTCAAGATTAATAACTCACATTTAATTGAAAAAACCTAATTTGACAGAGTGAGATCACTATGGACTATTCAACAAAACCTCTGAAGGCCCATAGGATTACCACATGGCACAAGCACATTCACTATAGGATTGATAGAGTCATAGAGATTTGAAGGCCCATGAAGATACTGAGTGGCATAACCATAGGTCCCAATATGAAAAATATCTAATGGCATGTACCTAACATGATCAAGATCAATGATCCATGTTGATCCATATAGATTGATCCAATAATGCAAAATAAAAGACAAATTTTTAAAGGCAATGGTCAAGTTTTACAATAATTATGAATGAAGTGATGTTAAAATGCCAATTGGATGCCAAATAGATACCACATAGATGCCATGACAATGCCACATAAAAAAAAGTGAAAAAATAAAGATTTAATGGGCACAAAAAAGCAAAGGTATAAATTCTAAATTCAAAGTCAAATCTAAGGCACAAACTCATTTAAAAGACAACAACTATCACCATTAAATATTAAAAAAATCCCTAACATCCACAAAGACATAATTTGATCTCAAATTACCCATAGTCTAACTAGAGAGAGCTCAATTATCACCTGAGTAAATACAAATTGATCCCAAAAAGAATTTAGACCACTAGTGAGCAATTTGTAAATCTCACAACCATGGTGGAATGCAAATAACAACATAGAGAGGACATAGATATCATAGATATAGAAGGAAGGGTCTTCAAATATACTAAATTTGATGTTGTATGATTGAACATCAGGGATAATATTTGGTCCAAGCCTTTTTGGTCCATCAAATAAATGTAGGCTATCATAAAGGAAGAGTAGAAAAATCCCTTGGTTAGCCAGAGGTACTATGACATGGTCTCCATTCAAATGAATAGTCTTCACTATGCGGTAGTAAAACCTAAGGTATTACATTGTATCAATGTTATTTCTCCCATTTTCAAGGATTATAAAATTGATCAAGATATGATAGCCCATGAATGTAGTTTTATGAGGGTTACATACATTTTCACCTTGGCATTTGAAAAGTAATACAAACTACATAAGCCTTAGGTGGATTTACCCATAATTAGAGAATGGTCTAGTAACAATGGCCTAAAATCATCCTTAACCCATGGTTGTATTTAGGAACCCATGTGATCCAATATCCCATTGGAAAGATCCCAATCACCCAATTTTGGGTAATAATTAGAATGATTATGAATTTACTTAATACATTATCTAGGAACTCCTCAATCACTTATGTCAACAAAAAATGGGTCCCTTATATATATTTCATGGTTGAAATAGGGATCACTCCCCATTAGGTGATATGATCAATATTTTCTTGAAACAAAAATTGTCTACCATAAAAATGAAAATGAGCAATCATTTCTTTATGATGTCTTATGTTTTGGATACCCTACTGGCCACAATAAAAATCCATAACATTAAAGAATGGTCATCTAATGAGAGGTAAATAGTCTCTCAATATATTAAAAACTACATATATTCAAGTATAAGGACCATATATATTTCATTTATGACTACGTATACCCATCCTTAGTGGAAGCCATTACATGGATATCCATGATGAGGGCTAGCCCCTTGATCAAGAAGTATGTGGAACTTATTAGATACCTTTAGTTATATCCTGACTACACTATAATCAAGATAGAGGTAACCTTAAGGCAACCACTTAAACTACTAGTCCATGTACCCACCAAGTTTTCAGAACAAGAGATAGCATACCAATTATTTCATGGCATAGATAGTGTATGCAAGAGTAAAAGGAAGGGGATACTTCATCATTTTCCTATAACTATTAGTAGGATTATGCTATATAATTGTAACAATGTAGATACCATCTCTAGTCATAGGGACTATTTCAATTTATAGCTTGATGAATTGAGGCATTGGGATCCCTGAGATAGAGTTGTGAAATACTTGAAGGCAAAAATAATAAATATGACATATTAATAATAGATTAGTTTTCATGATATGATGTATATCATAGCATCTTCATTCATATGAGTATTGGATATATTAAATAATCATAATATCAAGCTCAAGGATAGATGAAAAACTAGCTAGTGAAATATGCAAGATGGGTCCCTTATAATATCATTTACTACATGGACCAACTTTTAGGCCTGCTTTAGTACAAACACAAGTTGTGTAAGAAAAAGGTCCTATGGAAGAAAGACCTGGTGAAGGGGTATAATCTTTATCCCAACCTAAAAAACCAAAATCCCTAATTCAATACATTGACATGATTGCATTGGATCCTGAGGAAACATTAGAGGATGCCTTGAAGACACTAGATAATGCTTATGGGTCAGATGAAGAGGAAAAATAGGAAGAATAACCCAAACCCCAAGTTGAGGAAGCATGAAAATATAAAGAAAAATAGGTATCTTTTTACCTAGTTTCCATTAAGAGAAAGGTTGAGATAGCATTGTTTCCAGTAAGAACAAAGAAGCCCAAGATAACCTTAACTCATCCTCGATGTGAGGTTAATCTTTTTAGTGATGAAAATATAATTCATGGTTTAAATATTCATAAATGGTTCATATATGAAAATTCAAAAGAGATCATAACTCTTCACCATCCATGGGCCATTTCTAAATCTATCAACATCATAGGTCATGATGAGCTTAAGCCCTAGATAGTGGATCTATAAAAGGAATAGATGGAAAGAAAAATGGATACTTTTGGATCTTTAGGGAGAACATAAATGGAAATTTGAGAGCCTCCAAAGATAACACACTCTTTAATAAGTGTCCAATTTGACCCAACCATTATGGGCTTGAAAAGAGTAAAACAAATAAAGCCATGGTTGGTGGTGAAGAATTCTCTTTACAAATGGTAGAGCCATTTATTGGTTTGACTCCAATTGGAGAATAAAGACTAGGTGAAAACCCCATCCATGAAGAAGATATACATGGGTTATTTAAAGCTTAATTAGCCTAATTTCAATCTAGAATCAAATGCCTTCAATAACAAATAAACAACCTATAAAGGTAAAAGGAGAATTTGGAGAGATAGGCCATTTTACCTATCCGAAATCCTATGATTGAGATGTTTGAGGCATCTTTATTTGACATGTTTGATTCCCTAAATTCAAATAAGGAAAGATATTGTGTATTTGGCTAGTAGGATGTAGTAGCTATGGGTTTAATTGCTCAATGGTAGAATTCAAAAGATAAGATGAAGTACTTAATTAACATCTTAATAAAAGATAAAAAATTTGGTTTCAAAACCATTACCCTTTCCCATCTCAACGCAATCATGGGACTAATTAAGGATAAAGTTAAAAGTATGGGCACATGGTAAAATAACTTGGAAAGACGTCTAAAAGATGACAAGGAACTATTTGATAGAATTTAACAATTCCTTAAGGCCATGATTACTAAACCTAAAAAACTCAATTCCATGGGCCTCATAACAGATGATGAGTTCAAGTATAAGACCACATTAGTCATGTAGGAGGTGAAGAAGAAAAGCCAAGGCAAGTATGGGACTAATAATAGCAGGGTCATGTATATAATATTACTAGCATAAGAGAATATTACCAAGGAACATTAGAAAAGCCTTAAAATGGAATGACAGAGACTGTAGAGACTTAGCTGATCAGGAAGATGAATGCTTGTTAAAGCCAGCTATCAATTTGATGTTATTTGATGAAAAACATCAAAAGGAAATGAGAATTTTACTTCGACAGAACCAAGGGTATTCACCAACACAAGGTCCAATAGTTAGTTATGAATAATTTCTTTTATGGGAACATTGAAAATTTAAAAAATGGAATATTCTTTTATAAAGGCATGTTCTAATGCATGTTGCCTATTGGTCAATATATTTTGGAAAGATTAAGTGTATTCTAGAAACTTTATAGAAAGGATAATTGTCCTTTATATTTATACACTTGTAAGTTGATACAACTGATTGACATACTTCCTTATTTTTATAAAAAGAGTATTATCCATTTTAAAAAGTGAGGTAGTTTTGAGAGACAAAAAATACTTTGTAATGTTTGGAGCAATTTAATACAAGCAAAGAATATTTCAAAGTTTATCTCAATTGTTTATGTGAATTGTCATTATGGCTTCTCTCTCAATTGTTTGTTCTAGATCTTAAATTTGAATGATTTTTAAGAATTATGGACATGCATCTTTAATAAAAGGTTTCTAATTTATGCAAATGATAGATTAGTTGAATGTTCTTAGGTTTAATTTTCTTTATTTTCTTTTCATTATGATGTGCATATGTTATTTCACTGTAGTAGTAAATATTTAAATTAAATCTATTTCTTGTATTTCTTCATACTATCCTTAGATACTTTCCTGGTGTGTAGTAAGAATTGGGAATATGCTATTTCATGATATACATTGGTTAAATATATGTTTAGTTGGAATTTAAACCTTATCATGATGTTTGAGGTAGAGATCAACACCATATTTTCTTTCTAGCCTACCCTTCCCCTTTTCTCCTTTTTTAACCAGATCATTGTAGCTTAATATGATTGTAAATATTCATTTTAGAATAGTCTTAGATTATAATTTGATAAACATTCACCATTATTACCATATATTACATCACTTTTACAAATATTTTTGAGATAGCCAAGGTGGCTCCTAACCACCAAGTTTTATTAATATTGTGGAATAGTTTGTTTGTTCTACCATTATTACACCATAGGTAACAAGACTACCACAACCTACTACTCATGCTCTAAATTCCTTGAATTCTAAAATGAGAAGTGTTTTCTAAACACTAAGAGCACTTGTGATACACTTAAAGGCATCAATATGTGGAGCTCCACTAGTGTTAGAAGGAGGGCCAACAAATCTTTGTGAATTTATAAGATCTTTGTTAGTTTCAGTGTATTTTGATCTAAGATTGTTGTATTCTTTACTTGATTGTGTTTTTTTTGCATAATTATGTAAATATTGGTGATCTTTGTGGTCTTATACCCATCTTTGTGCTTCATTTAGACAAAGATCAATGTTATTTGAAAGTATATACTTGATTATGGTAAATATGGCATTAACTTTGTCAATTCAAAAGGTTTAAAGTTATTAACAGTTTTTTCTATCAAATATTGATAAACAATTTGTAGAATTGAGTTTATTTTAACTTAAACTTGTAAATATCATCTTTATTCAAGTAATTAGACACATATTTAAGATAATCTAGTTAAATATTGATGTGTTGTATATTAATATTTGAAAAAATTACTTAATGTGTAAGTTTAATCTTTGTTCTTTATAACTATTGATTTGACACATCGTATTTCAAATAGGATTCAATGTTCTCAAGATGGAATTGCCAAGAATCAGAACAAGGTCACATTTAGACACTAGGGAACCTTTGCTTGAGTTATAAGATCATAGAAAGACTAGATGAGACAAAGGTAAATAAAGACATTTGAAATATTTGCCAACTTTGTCATTCCAAGGTAATCATACATTTCACCTACATCAAGGTATGGTCTGGCTAAGGGATTTTTCCATCAACATACCATGTAGTACATGATCTTTACCATAACCATAATAAATATTTGATAATGTTTAGTCCTATTGATATTATAACTATAGAGGAAAAAATTAAATCATTCAAAGATTCATTAATATTATTAAATTTAAGTCATGAATATGTATCATGTAGGCTATTTCCTTTCACTTTTAGGGATGCTACATATGAATGGTTTCTAAATTTACCTAAAAATTACATTACTAGTTGGGATGATTTTAACAATACCTTTATTGACCAATTTGGAAAGTTCATTAGTCCTTATGTCTTGTACCAATAATTCACCACCATTAGAAGGGATGCAAGTGAGTCCATAAGAGCATTTAATTTTAGGTTTCAAAAAATGCATAGTTGGACCATAGATCCCTACAAAATTGATTATGTTTTCAATTTATAAATCTATATGGATGTAGTAGATCCTATGACTTTTATGTTGCTAAAAAGATCTCTTTCAATCATAACCACCTTAGCCCAGGCCTATTCTAAAGAAATGATCAAATGTAGCCTTAAAGATAAATGGATTACTCTTTCCCAAATTCCAATCCACATATTCCTACCTTGAATATCTTTCCTAAAAATAATTAGAATGTACCTACTTTGAATAAAATCCCAAATTTGAACCAATTACCCTTAACCCATGTTACTCCCAACAAAAACATAAGAATATTGAACCACACTACCATTGAATCTAATCGAAATGATCAAATGGTTTTTGTACCAACCAATGCTACTAATAACAATCAGGTTCATAATTCTAAAACTTCCAAGGCTGAGAATGAATCTATTTTTAATATGATACAAAAGTTAACCATTAATTTCCTTCAGTTATAAAATCAAGTTAGCCATACTAGAGAGAGTTCTAATAGAAACTTTTATTTTCAAAATTCAATAGGCCTAATAATAATTTTTAGAATGATAGTTTTCACAACAATAAGAGTAATGAATCATTTGATAAGAAAACTATGGACATAAATATTACTGATGTTTCCTTAACTAATTATTATAGGGTACATGCACTGCTAAGGATGGTGAAATTGATTACATTAAATTTTTTAAATCTTTTGAATCATTTCAAGAAGAATTGGACAGTTTTGAAGTGATTTCTAACAAAGATAATGGTGTAAGTACCTCAAGATCCAAATCATCTAACTAGGTCAATATGGTGGAAATGTTTGACTTCCCTTTTCAAGAAGACAACAAGCCTAATTATTTTATAGAAGAATTCCATGACCTCTATCAATTCCTCAAAAAGACATATCCTTTAAGGAATAGGGAGCATAGGCAGCCTTTGACTACCTCAACACCCCAAGCAACTTTGGCACCCCTGTAGACACTACTTTAAATAATAATCTAGAGCCTCTAAAAGGGATTACTTATAAATATAGTACCAATTCTTATAATTATATTAATAGGACTAGGTATAACATTATGGAAGACATGAAGAAAATAAAGGCTAACATCACATTACTCTAATTGGCGTAGATCATTACACAAAGGGACATTTTGATGGAATTCTTATCCAAGAAGCCTAGCAAGCCACTAAAAATAGATAATTCTAAAATTTCTATGTACAAAGATAAGATAGAATCCCCACTTTTCCTACTCACATTAAAAAAAAATGGTAAGAATTTGCATAATGTTTATTAAATTCTAGTGCATACACAAACATTATGCTAGCAGGTATTTGTAAACAACATAGATTAACCCCTATTAAACATAATAGAGTGGTTACTAAATTATATAATTCTAGGGTCAAAGTAATTAGGGAGTTATTAAATGTTCATATGAATCTTTCCTCTAATCCTATATTCAATAAATTTATTGATATCCAAGTTTTAGACATTCTTGATATTTATAGGATTTTGTTAAGTAGGGAATGGACCAATGCACTAAATGGATACATGTCCATTGATTATTCCCATGTATGGTGTCATGGAGAGGAGTACCAAATCAAATTAAATTGGAAATAAAACCAAGGATGAAACATATGATCATAGAATACAATGCTATTAATGAAAAGGTGAATATAGTGGACTCTAATTTTGGAGTTTTCACTCTTAAAACTACTAAGGTAAGTGATTCTAAACTTTCTCATATTATGTTTCGTTTGTGGAA
Source organism: Torreya grandis (assembly GCA_037957365.1). NCBI lineage: Eukaryota > Viridiplantae > Streptophyta > Pinopsida > Cupressales > Taxaceae > Torreya > Torreya grandis. The sequence continues at coordinate 1,708,390 of JARHVA010003663.1, read as the reverse complement.
GTTACATTTTGGTGGTGCTAAATGTAAGTCTAGGTCTAGAGTAGGTATTGTCCTAACCAATCCTGTAGGTAAAGAATATCATGCTTCTTATAGAATTCAATTTCCATACACCAATAATCTTGTAGAATATGAATCACTAATCTTAGGTTTATAATTTTCCATCAAGTACAAGGTTAAATAATTGTTGGTTCATGGTGACTTATAACTAGTATTAAATAAGGTAATAAGTAGACACCAATGCAAATTATCATACCTTAAAAGAGTTTTTACTTAATTAGATAAGTATTTGTAAACATTATGCTAGCAGGTATTTCTAAACAACTTAGATTAACCCCTATTAAATCTAATAGAGTTTTTACTCAATTAGATAAGTCTAGGGTTAAAGTAATTGGGGAGTTATTGAGTTTTCATATGCATCTTTCCTATGATCCTATATTCAATAAATTTATTGATATCCAGGTTTTAGACATTTTTGATGTTTATAGGATTTTATTGAGTAGGGAATGGACCAAGGCCCTGAATGGATACATGTCCATTAATTATTCCCATGTTTGGTATCATGGAAAGGAGTACCAAATCAAATTCTAGTGGAAATAAAATCAAGGATGAAACATATGATTATAGAATACAATGCTATGAATGAAAAGGTGAACATAGTGGACTCTAATTTTGGAGTTTTCACTCTTGAAACTACTAATGTAAGTGATTCTAAACTTTCTCATATTATGTTTGGTTTATGGAAGTTACATTTTGATGGTGCTAGATGTAAGTTTAGGTCTAGAGTAGGTATTGTCCTAACCAATCCTGTAGGTAAGGATTACCTTGCTTCTTATAGAATTCAATTTCCATATACCAATAATCTTGCATAATATAAAGCATTGATCTTAGGTTTATAATTTTCCATCAAGTACAAGGTTAAATAATTGTTGGTTCATGGTGACTTATAACTAGTATTAAATTTGGTAAGAAGTAGACACCAATGCAAATTATCATACCTTAAAAGATACAAGTTTAGAGTTTGGGATATACTTGAGTCTTTTGATGATTTCAATATTGTCTCCATCCATAGGGAAGAAAAAAAGGTTGTTGATGAACTTGCCTCAGTTATAGCCAACCTTATGCCCACAAGACTCTCCAAACTTTAGCATTGAAATGGTTCCATGCCCTTAAGTCCCAATTAATCTGAACCATTTGTAGGTCTTTAAGAATGACCAAAAAATCTTGGATTTCTTAACCAACTTAGGAGTATTTGAGGCCCATGTCATAGATGATGCCAATGAGAATACTTCTAAAGAAGATGAAAACTTTGGTAACAAAGTCATTCAGATGAATGATAATAAAATTACAAAGGGAATTATTTCCTTGGAAAGATTATTTGACTAGGATAAACTATTTAAGAATACTAATATTCCCAAAGTAAGTGGGAAGGATTACAAGGTAGTTAATCTTTAGGGTCAAGATCAGTCTCAGTTGGTTAATATTGGGACAACCTATATCAACATTGAAAATAAAAGATCCCAATAGCTCTTAACCAATTAGAAGGACATATTAGCATGGTCCTGTGATTACCTAAAGATCTTTTATCCATAGGTCATAATCCATACCATACCTCTTAAAGAGAACTACAAGGCCTTAGGAAAAAGTAGAGACCCATGAACCCTATTTTAGAACCAATGATTTTCAAAGAGGTTAAGAAATTATTATATGCCAGAATTGTATTCCCCATTATGCACTCCACATAGGTTGATAATTTGGTCCCAGTCAAGAATAATAATGGTGAAATCAATATTTTCATTAATTTTAGGAACCTTAACAAGTCATCTAAAAAGGATAACTACCATCTACCATATCTTGACCAGGTTATTTAGATTATTTTTGGTTTTGTCATGATGTCATTTCTTAATGGTTTTTTAGAATAAAATCAGGTGTTGGTGAATAAAGAGGATAAGATGAAAATAGATTTCAAAACCAAGTGGGGAAACTTTTCTTACAAGAGGATTCCATTCAGGTAGATTAATGTAGGTGAAACATTCCAAATATCCATGGAATATGAAATCTAAAGATTAATTGGTAAGTGCATCATCATTTACATGGATGACCTAACTATATTTTCCAAGAATAGAGAGGACAACATCATGCACCTAAAACAAGTATTTGAACACTACAAAAGGTATGGGATTTCCCTTAACCCCCAAAAAAGTATTTTTTGTGTTACTGAGTGAAAATTTCTAAGACATGCTATTAAAAAGTAAGGAATCTCTATAGATCTAGATAAAGAACATGTTATATCAAAAATAGAGCCTCCTAACAGTAGAAAAGAATTGAAAGCCTTATTTTGAAAAATAAATTTTGTGAGAAAGTTTATTTTTGGATTTGCATATATTGTTAAGAGATTGAATGACATGCTAAATAAGGATGTCAAAATAACTTGGAGCAAAGAAACCAAGATGGAATTTAAGGATATCAAGGATGCAATCAATGAAGCTCCAATCTTGATCATCCCGGACTTCTCAAAATAATTTTATATTTACTCCTTTTCTTCACACTATTGATGTAGTTTTAACTTATAAAATTGATGGATGTGACCATACCATTGCTTTCATGAGTAAAAATTTTAAGAATGTTAAGTTAAATTTTTATTGTATTGATAAGAAAGCATGTGCATTAGTTAAATTAGTGAATAAATTTAGGCACTACATTCTTAGTAATATATTTCATGTCATCCTACCTGACCCTACTACAAAGCTCATGTTGAGATAGAATTAACTTAGAGAGTGAAGAGGTAAGTTGATGTATGTTCTTCAGTAATATGACATTGAGATGAAGAAAACCAAATTGGTAAAGTGCTAAGGTTTTATTCAAATGATTGCCAATGCTATCCCCAAGTTAAGTGTCATGTAAGTTTATCAACAAATATTTTAGACTAATGATTGGTATGATTCTATCATTCATTTGTTTATTAATGGCACTTATCCTATAGGATTGACAAGGGAGAAGAAGAGAGCTCTAAGACTCAAAGTAGCCCACTACCTGATCAATAATGGATTGCTTTACTAAAATAACTTTGAAGGTGTCTACCTAAAATGCATTTCAAAGGAATAATATATTGATATCATGAGCACTTTTCATGATAATATTAGAAGTGGGCATCCATATGGAGAGCCAAAACTAAAAAAAACTTAGGAAATCTTAGGGAATCCATATGGACATCCATTTGGATATCCCTCAACTCAAAGTTTACTCAATTTATTAGTAAATCCACAAGTTTAGAAATTTAGGTGTGAACCTTGAACACATGTTGACCATGGATTAGATATACGAGATAAACTTTATAATTTAGAGAAACTAGTAAGGATTAATAGATAAGTTAATTTTTCTAGGAGATCTTAAACATTGTTTTGGTCTAAATTTGGTTCTAACAATAATTTTACATGTGAAATGAAAGTTTAAATTATTAAGGCACAATCATGATTGCACTTAACAAACATCCTTACCTGGGATAAAGGTTATTTCCATAGGTGATTGATTAGAGATCAAACACTTGATTAAATCTATAAAAATGGCTAACTTTGTTCCCATCCTTTGCTAAAAAGCTAAAATGACCTAAAAATTACAAAACAAGATCTTAATTGCAAGATCAATATTTTTCCAAGTAAAGATGATTATATTAATCTCCACTGACGCTATGGATGCCTAGCTAGTAGTGGAGCAAGGCCTTTAGTGGATCTAAAAGTATCTTTGTGAGGGCTATGGATGTTTGGATAGTAGTAGATCAATGCCCAAGCCTTCCTTGAGGTAAATCATAGTTATTATTGAATATTAAAACATGTTATAAGTCAATTTTAATTATTAAAGGCATGAAACCTAGAAGCTATTCCTTAAATCCCATAGTAAACAGTAAGGGGAATCAAAGCACACACACATCATGGCTAGGTTTTTATGTTTGATCCTAATTCTATATGTGAAATTTTTGTTTTAACCATAAACTAATCTAGATAAGGTTAATGAAAAAATATATTGGGTAGTTTAGTTGTTTGTCTAAAGTAGTGTCTCTAAATTCTAACATATTTCTATGTTTCCCCTAGAAGTCACCATTTGTTGAGGTCAACATACCCCCATTTCTAAAAAAGGGTACCCTTGTGCTTAAATTGTGCACAAATTATACTTTAAAGTTGAAAATCACGTGATCAAAATTTTGTAAAACATGGTGAACATTATTTGTATTTGAAGATCATCCACACCATGTTTTATTGGTTTATTTGTTCATGGTTCTACTTTAAGCTTTACCTAATGTTGCTAACAATGGATATATATGTTTTAGATCATAAGTTTAAAATATCTCTCCTTAATTATATCATAGATGGGTTTCATAATATTAATGATTTTATCTTAATTTGACCTTCTACTAGCCTTTGGTCTATGGAAAGTCAGGTTCAATCCATGTTCACACTCCTTGAGACCCTCATTTAAAAACCCTAACTTAGATCCTTGATTTAAATTCAGATTTTGGTGGGATCCATTTACATGGGAACATTTTACATGTGCTATAGACTTAAGCCTAATTTTTACACTAAGGCTTGGCCATGTTTTTCAACATGACCAAACCTTATCCTAAAAATTATAATCTTAGTCCCCTTTATATCTAGAGCTCCTTTGACATGGTCCAATTTTAACATTTGTAGGATCCTTTTAAGTTTGTATTATGGTTTAACTTTAGTTTACATGGTCCCTCCTGTTATAAGCTTAGACTAACATCTTAGTCCGAAGGCTCCATTCATTTTTATTAACACGAATAAGACCGTAATCTTAAGACTTTATCTTAAGTCTTATTCACCTTGATCCCTAATTTAAGTATCATGGTTCTTTGTAGGATCAATGATCTACATTTGTGTAGAGGTCAAAGATCAGATGGAGTGATACAAGCCTAATAGATCTAAGACTTTACCCCACATACCAATCCCACTCAATCACTCAGATCATGATCAAAAATTTACATTTGAGTGAAGGATGAAGATCAAATAATGTGAGACCAAGATCAAAGACTAAAATGGGTTCCCTTTTTATCTCTAATGATATCTTAGCCTAAGTTTAACCTTAGGTTTTGGTTGTATTTATTAATAAAAACAAAACCTTAGGATAAAACTTATGTTAAGGATTTAATTAATCAAACGGTCCTCATATCATATTCTAAGACTTAACACTTATGATATGCTTTGGTTTAACTTTTATATACATCTGAGCTAACTTGATATGTTCATGATTATAGGAACCAATCATATTCAAGTACTTGGATCATAATCAATGACCTACATTTATGTGGTCAAAATCAATTGAATAATACATATTGACTCAAGACTTATATGGGACCTACTATGTTATGTATAAATTAAATTTAACATTCTTTCACCGATCATTTGACATCCAAAAGGCCATCATTGACATCTACGAGGCCATCAAATTCAAACCCATTTAATATACTTCTAGAGCTTAATTTTGAAATTCATGAGAACATAATTGATGCCCCTGAGACCATTATTGATGTCCAAAAGGCCATCAAAATTTAAGATCATGAACCAATCTCACTTAGATAAATGAACATGATGTTTGCCTTTGCAAGATCAATAGAGCCTTACATAATCATGCTTAGAGTTTGGTACTTTAATATTAAGATTGGTATTAGATTAACTAGAAACTATGTTTTAACATTAAAATGGGGGAAAAATTATAGATAACATATACTTAGCTTAAATATTATCATAAGGTTGAATCATGTTTTTAAACATTAGACTGAACCTTAGTTTAATATCTTATACTTTTTCTATATACATACACCCCCATGGTCTTGTGGACTATTTTATGAGAATATTTCATTATCAAGCCTTAACAAAATGCAAGGTCCTATTGTATGAAACCTAGCCTAAAACATTTATCATAAGTTTTGTCTCATATTTATTAATACAATAAAAACCTTAAGTTAGCTCCTCTTTATTATATCGAGTCCCCTTTTACTATGGTCTAAAATTATCCTAAATACATTAGCCTAAGGATTATTTCATGTTTATTAACATTAATTAAATCCATAGACAAAAGTATTTAACCTAACATTTTTATATGGTCTGGTGCTAAATAAAATTTATGTACCTTTTTAAGATTGATGGCTCATGTTTAATTGGAATAACTTGATCAAATAGAGCAAGATCATTATGGACTATTAAATATAGCCACTAAAGACCTATAAGATCACCATGTGGCACAAGTACATTCACTATATGACTAAAAGAGATATAGAGCTCTGAAGGTCCATGAAGATGCTAAGTGGCATAGTCATGGGGCCTAGTATAAGGAAAATCCAATGGCATGCAACTAGTAGGATTGAGATCAATAATCCATGTTAATATATATAGATTGATCCAATAACATGAAATAAAATACAAACTTAAAAATGCAACGATCATGTTTTAAAACATTTATGAATGAAGTAAAACAAAAATGCTAATTGGGTGCCATAAAACTACCACATAGACACCACGGTAATGCCACATCGATAAAAATAACAAAACAAAGATTTTATGGGAATGAAAAATCAAATGTATAAATTCTAAAGTCCAATTCTAAGATATGAATTCACTTGAGAGAAAAAATCATTGCCAATAAAGCTAAAAAAAATCCCTAACATCCACAAAGCCATAATTTGATCTCAAATTTCCCATAGTTAAATTAGAGAGAGCTCAATTATCACCTTAGCAAATATAATTTAATCTAGAAGCAACTTGTAGACCACTAGTAAGTAATGTTTAAAGCTCACAACCATGATGGAATGAAAACAACACAAAAAGGACACAGAGATCTACCTAACCACATACATATAAGGAAGGGTCTTCAAAGACACTAAATTTGATGCTATATCATTGGACATCAGGGATAATAATTGGTCCAAGATTTTTTGGGCCATTGAAGAAATTTGGGATATCACAAAGGAAGGGTAGAAGAATGCCATAGTTAGTTAGAGGTACTATGACATGGTTTCCATTCAAATGATTAGTCTTCAATATACAGTAGTAAAACTTGAGGTATTACACTATAGTGATTTTATTGCTCCTATTTTTAAGGATTATAAAATTTATCAAGATATGATAGTCCATAAATGTAGTTTTAGGAAGGTTGCATATATTTCCCTTTCAGCATTTGAAAATTACTACAAACTATGTCATCCTTAGGTGGATTTACCCATAATCAAGAATGGTCTAGTAAAAATGACCTAAAAATCATCCTTATCCTATGGTTGTATTGTGAAACCCATGTGATCCAAGACCCCACTAAAAAGATCCTAATCACCTAGTTTAGGGTAGTAATTAGAATGATTATGATTTTCTCAATATATTGTCTGGGAACTCCTCTACCACTCATGTCAAAAAAATTAGGGTCCCTTATATATTTCATGGTTGAAAAAGGGGGTCACTCCCCCATTAGGTGAGATGATGAATATTTTCCTAAAACAACAATTCTCTACCATAAACAATAGAAATATCAATCATTTATTTATGATGTTTTATCTTTTAGATGCCATACTAGCCACTATAAAAAAAACTAACATTAAAGAATGGTCACCTGATGGGAGGCAAATAGTCTCTTTGTATTATTCCAAACTAAATATATTCATGTATAGGGACCATATATAATTCATTTATGACTGTGTATACCTAACCCTAGTGGAATCCATTATAGGGATCCCCATGGTGAGGGTAAGCCACTTGATCAAGAAGTATGTGGAACTTATTGGAGACCTCTGGTTATATCCTAACTATATTGTAATTAAGATAGAGGAAACCTTAAGCCAACCACTTAAACTACCAATCCATGTACCAAACATGTTTACAAAGTAGGAGATAACATACCAACTACTCCATGGCATATATAGTGTATGCAAGAGCAAAGGTTGTTTCATCCTTTTCCTTTAACTATTTTTAAGACTATGTTGTAAAATTAGGACAATGTAGACATCATCTCTAGGCATAAGGATTATTTTAATTTACATCTTAATGAATTGAGGCATTAGGACCCTTGTGATAGATTTGTGAAATAAATGAAGGCAAAGACAATAAATATGACCTATGAACATTAGATTGGTGTCCATGACATGATGTATACCATATCATCTTCATTCATAGAATTATTATATAGAATAAATAAGCATGATATCAAGCTCAAGGATAGATTAATGAGAGATTATAAACCAATTGGTGAAATATCATAGATGGGGTGATTTCAATATCATTTGCTACCTAGACCATCTTCTAGGCTTCTTCAGTACAACCATGGGTAGAAACACAATTGCATTAGACACAAGTTTTGGAAGAAAAGGGTCTTATGAAAGAAATACTTAGTGAAGGGCCATCATCTTCAGCCCAACTTAAAACAATAGAATCTAGAATTGAATACATTGACATGATTACATTGAATCCTAAGGAAACATTAGAAGATGCCTTGAAGATACTATTCAGTGTTATGGGTCTTATGAAGAGGAAACATAGGAAGAATAACCTCAACCTTAAGTTGAGGAAGCAGGAAAAGAGAAAGGAAAATAGGTAGCTTTGGACCTAATTCCCATTAATAAAAAGTTTGAGTTGGCATTGGTTCAAATAGGAATAAATAAGCCCAAGATAACCTTCACTCATCCTCTGAGTGAGGTTAATCTTTTTAGTGATGAAAATCTGATTCGTGTTCCAACCATTCCTAAATGATTCATATATGGAAAGTTACAAAATATACCAACTCTTCACCATCTATGGGCCATTACTAAATCTATCAACATCATATTTCATGATGATATTAAGCCCTAGATAGTGGCTCTACAAAAGGAAGACAAGGAAAGTTAAATGGTTTCTCTTAGATCTTTAGCTAGCACATAAATGGAAGTCTTAGAGCCTCCAAAGATAACACACTCTTCATTAAGTGTCTAATTTAACCCAATCACTATGGGGTTGGAAAGAGTAACAATAAAGAAATCCATAGTTGGGGGTAAAGAATTCACTTTTTAAAAGGTAGAGCCATTTATTGGTTTGAGTCCAATTAGAGAATAAAGACTAGGTAAAAGCCCCATCCATGAAGAGGATATACTTGGGTTAGCCAAATCTCAATCAACCCAATTGGAAAATGGCATCAAAGGCTTACAAAAATGAATAAAGAACCTATAGAGGTAGAAGGAGAGTTTGGAGAGATAGGCTATTTTATCTATCCCATATCTTATTATTGAGATGTTTGAGGCATCTTTCTACAACATTTTTGACTCCCTAAAGCCAACAAAGGAAAGATATGGTGTATTAGGCCAACAAGATGCAATAACCAAGGGATTAACTACTTAATGGTAGAATTCAAAATATAAAGATGAAGGGTTTAATTAGCATCTTGATAGAAGATAAAATTCTTGGTTTCAAAATCATCAGCCTTGACTATATCAGCACAATCATATGACTATTTGAGGATAAAATTAAAAGTATGGGCATGTGATCAAAGAACTTGGAAATACTCCTAAAATATGACAAGGAAATACTAGATATAATTGAATAATTCCTTAATGCCGTGATTTCTAAACCTAAAAATCTCAATTCTATGGGATTCATAATAGATGATGAGTTCAAGCATAGGACCACATTGATTATACAAGAGGTGAAGATAAAAATCCAAGGCAAGTCTGTAATAAACAACAATAGAGTCATGGATATGATCCTAATAGAAAAAGAGAAGATTTATGAGGCAAGGAGCATTAAAGAACCCTTGGAAAGGAATGATAGAGACTTTAGAGACATAGTTGATCAGGAAGATGAATGCTTCCTAGAGGCAGCTATCAATTTGAAGTTAATTGATGAACATCATCAAAAGGCAATGAAAATTCTACTTCAATAGAACCAAGGGTATTCATCAACATAGGGTCCACTAGTTAATTAAGAATATTCTCTTTTGTGGGAACATTGTAAATTTTAAAATGGAATATTCTTTTGTAAAGGCATGTGTTATTTGTATGCACATCACTTATTGTTCAGTCTATTTTGGAAATATTAAGTGTATTCTATAAAATTTATATAAAGGACAATTATCCTTTACATTTGTACAATTATAAGTTGATACAACTGATCGACATACTTCCTTGTTTCTATAAAATGTGTATTGTCCATTATAAAAAGTGAAGGAGTTTTGAGAGCTAAAAAATACTTGGTAAATTTTGGATCAATTTAATGCAAGAAGTGAATAATCAAAGGTTTGTCTCAATTGTTTGTATGAATTTTCATTATGGATTCTCTCTCAATTATTTGTTCTAGATCTCAAATTTGAATGGTTTTTAAGAATTTTGGATGTGCATCTTTAACACAAGGTTGCTAATTTATGCAAATTCTAGATTAGTTTAATGTTCTTGTGTTTAATTTGCTTTATTTGCTTTGCACTAGGATGTGCATATTTTACTTCACTATAGTAGTAAATATTCAAAATAAATCTAGTTATTACTTGTATGTATTCATACTATCCTTAGATACTTGCCTAGTGTGTAGTAAGATTTGGCATATTCTATTTCATGTTATACATTGGTTAAATGTATGTTTAGTTGGAATATAAACCTTGTCATGATGTTTGAGGTAGACATAAACAACATATTTTATTTCTACCCTACCCTTCCCCTTTTCTCCTTTTTAAACCAGATCACTATAGCGTAATGTCATTATAAATATTCATTTTAAAATAGTCTTAGATTATAATTTGATAATAATTCACCATTATTATCATATATTAATTCACTTTTGTAAATATTATTGAGATGGCCAAGGTGGATCCCAACCACCAAGTTTTATAAATATCATGGAATAGTTTGTTTACTTTGTCATTATTTCACCATAGGTAACAAGATTACCATAACCTACTACTCATGCTAGGAATTCCCTAAATTCTAAAATGAGATGTGTTCTCTAAACTTTAAGAGAACCTATGATACACTTAGAGGAATCAACATATTTCTCCTCAACCAACCTCCTCTTATTCATAAATAATTGAACTAACTCTCTCAACTTATATATGAGATGAATAAGGATCGCATCAAGTTCCTTGTCACATTCATTCATCACCCTTTATAATTTTATCATACTTGGTATGAGTGATAATAAGGATTGATCTAGAGGTGGAATTTAAGTAGGAGGTTGAGAGGAGTAGGAATTTTGGTGAGCTTGAAATTGTTGTGCTAGTTATATAACCTAAGCTTACTTTAACTTATATAATGCTTTGCAATCAATGGTATCATTTGATTCTTCATGAAAAGGCTAATGATAATTAGGTTGAGATTTATATGGAGACACTTCTTGGTAGGATTATTTATATTATTCTTCATAGGGTTTCTCAACAACATCAAGATCATATAGGGAAGGAATAGGTTGAACCTAGGGTTGATAAAAACTTTGATAGGGTTTTTGAGGAAGATAGTATGGGTCATGACAAGGATGATAGAGAGGTGTATAGTAGGAACTCTCAACATATCCATCCATATCATTTTCATTAATCAAATGAAACACAAGATTTGATGAAAATATTTTATAATAAGTACCTAGGATGATCATAAGAAAAATATTTCATTCAGAGTCACCATTAGTGTTTTATTTAATGATTCTAAAAGATTATAGGAGGAAGAACACACAAAAAATCATTCCACTCTTTTGGACCTTCTATCCCACTGGGCATGCTAGAACTATTTCCACTCAATTTATCACCCTTTGATAAGTAGTTCATGTATTCTCAAAATTTAGTGAAACATTAGATTACCTATAGGCCTATATGTTTCCTATAATAGAGGTAAACCTCTAGATTGAAAGGGCTACCACCTTAGATTTGTCTTTTATAGATTATCACCTATTTTACTTATTTTTTTTTATGAAAAGAGATAAAGGTAAACATGAAAATGACATATTATAGTAAGGTTATACACCAAATTTATTTCCACTAGACTAACATTAACTTTCACTATCAAAGATGACTCATAAGACTAGCTTCAACATCCTAGATTACTCTAACATAACTATTTCAAACATGGAGGTGATATGCATTTCACTTCTCAAGGTGAATGAATAAAAGGTTTTATTATAGATATTTAATATATTACTTACACTTAGAGATAGATAAAAACACTAACTACACTTTATGTGACCTGTTAGAGAGTAGACTACTTACACCAAACATGAAAGAGTAAAGAGAACACAAGGATAGATAGTTATCACTTATCATTCCACTATGCACTACTTCACACACTTAAAAAAATAAGTTATGAAATAAAAACCAAATTGGAAATATTTATTAAAATTAAAATATGGTATTCAAACTGACAGGGCTTCACCATACCAGGTGTGGATTTACAATGCCAAAATGGCATGATTATATATAGAATAGGAAAGGGAAGAGAAGGGGTGAAGTTGAATAATCACAAGGTCAAGTTTCAAGCCTTTAAATATAATTAAAATGTAATAAAATGAATTATGAAATAATTCATTAATTTATCTTGGACATATTTCAGTCACAAACATGATATATTCTTAAATTTGGTGAAGGGACACTCTATTGATCTTCTTGAAATTGCCTTATTGATGAAGAATTCACTTGAATATCAAAAAATATCTTAGAGGGATTTGAAACATGTGTTCTAAACTGAGAAGGTGGAAAAATGATTAGTATATATTACCATGCACTCTTCCAATTGATAACCTCCCCTTGACACTTATCATTCATTGTTTCCAGTCACTCATTATCCCTCTAGGCCTCAACTCTCACATTTGTCACTTATATGACCTGTATATGTTCAAGGATATGTGTTTCAAAAGTGATATAAACCTATTTTTAACCTATTTTCCTTTCATTTCATTATGTATACCTCAATAAGATTCATCATCAAAAATCTCATCTCAAACTTAGGAACTCACCTTCTTTCTCACTGTCATGTTCAAGACTACCTACAATGACTAAATTAGTAGAAGAGATTTCATCCACAACCAAGGTGAGAATTATTTATGAATAGTTAAAATAGGTATCTACACACCTTACACAATGACTTTCATCCATCAATTCCTTTTTTTAGCTATAAAACATTTCAAATCCTACAAAAAACATAGAATTAGGCTTTTCAATACAAGTGATGGTATGGATCAATTAAATTTCAAGGAGATTGAGAGAATACAAATGGATTCAAATAAATTTAAATTCAAATTAATAATTTTTGGATGTACCTCCCTTTATATATTATTCACTAGGTTCATATGAGGGTTTTAGGTCTCTTATCTTCTTAGTGATGATTCATAAAGGATAGGCGTTTAACCTTTGAACCAATTCCACAAAGATGGAGTATATGACCCCCTTCAACTATTAATATATTCTTGAGACACCATTAAAAAATTTCATACATATATGAGTGAGATAAGTTGGCTCTCAAGTTCCTTCTATGCATTCTAAATAGGCCTAAGATAGATTTATGCAAAAATGGCCAATTTGAGCTATTATATGAAAAATGATGGATTTAATCAGTCCTCCACTCTCCCCTGAATACTCTCTAACTATTTTTTAAGATCTTATGGTCATATAAATCAAGTTATACCCCATGAGGGTTTAGTCTTAGTTTTAGGCCTAATAAACTTAGACTGTATATCTAGGTATATGACCACCTATAAAGGTTACAATAACTATAGGGTCTTCTAAACCTTTATTCATATCCAAATTAACACTATAAATCATCCCACCATAAATCTTGGTCCTCTATTACATACTTTTACCATCTATGTGTTAGGTCTATAGGTTGGCTTATTATTGGAGTGCCTCTTATCTAAGACAAAATAGAGGAAACTTCCCCTATTATTATGGACTAACTGAGACCATGGAGCTATATTAAAACTCATTATTATGCTCTTTATCAAGTTTAAAATTGATTTCATACCTCTATATCCTTCAACATCACAATATCTCATGAGTAGCTTTTTAGAATGTGAAGACTGTATACAGGGTTTTAGTTAGTCTAAGTTTGAGGTTCATACTCAATTTTGGATCAATATATGTTATGTGTATTTTGTATGAGAATCACAAGGAATTTTACATCATAATTATTAATTCTATTTGTACATGTTCATCTACCTTAAATATATGATTATCTTCTTAAACCTATATTCTCCTTATGCTCAGGCTAGTCTATGATTGTGTCAAACTATAGGTGTGCATTTTGGAGAAACCACTTGGCTCCTATAGGTGGATATATGTCTTGATTAATGTAATTCATGATTTTATTTTTCCCCTAAGGTCATTAGGTCATTTCTCACCTAAAATTATTAGTTTTTCCTTGGCATCATCTATTTATTTCTCACCATCAAGGATACTATAGGTATGTAGTATAAACCAAATTGTATATGTTGTTTAGGGAAAATGATATATTCTTATAGATGATGATATATGCTTAAATATTTTATTTCCAATTTTTTTGTATCTATAAGGTCAATAGGACCATCTCAAAACTGTATGATTTTGTCTCTTGCCTTAAGACCATGTATCATTCTCTATTCACCAATGCACTATGTGTCATTTGAAAGTTACATGTTCGTTTAGTCTCAATAGCACTATATCTCTATAAGCATATTAAAGAAAACTTTTTTTGATTGGAAAACACTCTATCCTCTTATTTCTCTACCAAAAAACTTTTTCTTTCATTGGAATGGTATGACATCTAGATCTAGGTAGCAAGAGTGAAGCCATTATGCTTGAACATTCCTTATAAACATTCACCACAATATGCTACTGTGTAAGGTAGAATCCTCTTTCAGAGATATTAAGGTAAATCATCCCACTTTGAAACTTTTATAGCTTTATACCTCTATAAGTACCAATGAAAGGATTGAGTTCAGTTTTGACTATGTTAAGTCTTTTAAACCTTCAAGTCAATCTAAAACCCATTAGAGCTCTATCATGAAAACCAAATACCTCATCAACCACTATCTAAGCACTTCTACACAATCTTGTAGTTGACTATTTTAGGGTTACTTAACTATGATTATGGCTTAGACCTTTCATTCCAACAATGATCTTCTTGAGACTAAACCTTCAGTGGAGAATTGATCACCATACTTAAGGGATTGAAAATAACATATTAGCCTTGAATTAAAGCCATTCATAGGAGGATGAAACTTTTCCATTACCAAAACACTATCTACAAACTTCATTGACATTCAATCTTACCATAAGAGAGTGATATTTCCCATCTATCCATGTTCACACATGAAAACCATACTAAATCCAATGTGAAATGAGTGACCATGCTTTACAATACCACATGCATCACTTGAAAGCATCAAAATAATGAAAATAGGTAAGAAAACTAAGGTGTTGGAGATGTGCAGGTATCTTGGAGGTGCTAATAATCTTAGTGATTGTTCATGTAGAATAGACCATCAATCTAGAAACCACTCACATGAAATTAAAGTACAAATGGATCAACCAAGTTCACTCACCTCAAATCTCCTCTTCCTATTCATACCAATTGAAAATCATTGACATTTTTAATCTATATAAGGAAGTGATGAGAAATAAGAACTAGTTTTGATCAAATTTAGATCTATTAAATCTAACTAATCCTAAAAAGGACATGTGGGGATCTCAACATACCTTATTAAATCTTCCACATGTTCCACTTGGCTTATATCAGTCTATACAACATTTAAAATTGTCCTTTTTTGTAATGATATTCTTATTTGTATAATAGGCCTATAACCTTTTCAGTTTCAAACTATTCCTCTGACATTTTTTAACATGTGGGATATTAGTTAGCTTATTAACACACGTTTATTTAGTGTAAACCTATACATTTCACTCTAACATGACCAAAAGGTGCCATAAGATGACTTTCAAAAAAGTATCAAATGTGACAAGGATAAATCATATTATATGACCTTCAAAGGTGACTTATCCTCATTCAAGGACCATGGTGACCAATTTCAATCTAATGGAACCCATGAATAATTTGAATATGCAAGGGAGATTGACCAAATTTGACCTAGGATTAAATTTATTCAATAATGAATTAACACATTTCTTAGTAAAAAAAGATAATGAAACATCTACTTATCTAACTATAAAAACCCTATTTAGGTTGTGTTTTGTGTTTTAACTTGTTTCTTAAGGGAAACACTTTTTTAAAACCATAATTATGATTCAAAAACAATAGAAACATTTACTTAAATATCATATATGATGTATTTTAAATCATTCCAAGATCATAATTGTCTCATTTATTGAAATATATTCAACATATATATAATTCTTCAAATCAACCTCCATATAGACCTATAACCTTTATTTTCCTTAAGCTCCTTGGTGAGCTTTTATCTTCTTATCTATTAATTTTTATTAGAGTTTTATTGATCTATATATCCATATATACATTTATTTTTTTCTTATATTTATTATCTCTATATAACATATCCTTTTCTTAGTTTTTTGTTCTTTTTCATTAGTAAAATTGTCCAAAATTATCTCCTACATAGATATCCATACAATAATTTACCTTGAGATTGAGTGTAACATGACTACGGTAAATTAGGGATTTTAAAACAATCAAAAAAACATGTTTTTTTACCTTTATGACTCTTACCATCTCATTACATTCCTTCTAACACAAGAAAACACCCTCTATTTCCACTTAGAGATTCAAATTTTCAAATATCCCATTTTGACCAATTTTAACCTAAAGGAACCCATGATATCTTTTTTATTTCCCTCATTTATACAAATAAATTTTACTTATATGTTTTGTTTAAATATTTTCTCATACATGTGGACACATAGTTTTGATCCACACTAGTGCCTCTTCTTTTCTACCTTCTCCTTTTCTATACCTACATATGAAACAAACTTATTAGAGTAATAAACAATGTATTAAGTATGTCCTTGAGGAATATTCCACCCTTCTCCATTGATATAATTTTTTTGTGCTTCTCATTATCATGATGGATGATTTAACAATTTTGGGAATATTAGGGTTTTATTCCTAATTTAGTTAAAGTCTCTCGATTAATAAATTAATAAATAATATGTAATAAATAAGCTACTAATTTTTGAAGTTTGTTTGTAATTAGATCTTTTCTAAAAATATTAATAAAAGGGATAAAATAAGACTTAGATTAAACTATGTTGATCTGACTAAGATAGGGTATGATATTCACTATGCAGGCCTAAGACACTATCATAAATAGTATTATGGGTTTCATTTTTTGATTGGATAGGAGCACAAAAAGTGGATAGGAGTGGCACCAGTGTTTTACACCTTATCCATCATTATTATCCTGAGAGTCTGAGATTTTTGGGTTCTTTGTGGTAGGTTTGTGTGACACTATCTTTGAATTTGTGAGCCTTTAATATCAAAAATTCTCCATATATATTTAATTTAATTCATTTATAATCCTTAAATGTACTTGAATAAAACTTTGGCAAATATGAAAAAGGGGTTAGTGTGTGTAAGATGCACTGAACATGCTTCACACCCTATGTGTGGGCATGTTGCCTACATACCAATAATCTAAAGAGGGATCAAGCCATATGTAATTATCCCTTTGAAAGTTTTTGGTACAATTTGGTATGATAATGTAAGGAAATGCTAAACTAGGTGTGTTTGAGATGACTAGGGACTGGTGTGAAGATTTGGAGGTGTTTAGGAGTGTACTAGATGGCTATATGTAGAGAATAGGGAATATTGTCTAAGTGGTTTCACTTGTATTGTTGCTTCCTTGATTTTCTAGCCCTTTCTAAATGATCTTTGATTCGATATTATAGGGCTCTATTGGTTATGGATTAAATTTGCTTGCATTAGGCCAACAAGGAGAAGGATGGGGAATTAGAAGAAATTGACCATTGGGGCTAGAAATAAGCCTAGAAAACAATGTTGAAAGTGTAAAATAGTGGCACTAGTGCTCCTATCCTAGTTGGGTGCTATTGTCTTGGGTATACAAGAACTGAGTGGATGGATTGGCCATGAAAATATGGTCTTGGCTCAGCTAGGATTAAGTTTGAAAGGCTACAGATGACTGAGAATCATTGAAAACAAGTCTATAAGGGTCATGAGATCAAGCAAGAAGAACCTATGGGTTGGGTGTAACTAGTCATGCTCAAGTTACTAATTTTTGCATTTTATATGACTATAATGGATTATAAAATTTCCATTCTTAACTTGCTTCAACATGATCCACTCTTCACTCTTTTTTTTATGTCTTACCTCTTTCTCATCATATTTATATACTTGCACTTGAATCACATATGAATTTATTTAGTTGTTTAATGGTGATGTTACTTTAGATATAAATTCATCCATATATTATAGGGATCTATTGGTTATGAATTGAATTTGCTCACATTAGGCCAACAAGGAGAAGGATGGGGAATTAGAAGAAATTGACCATTAGGGCTAGAACTAAGCTTAGAAAACAACATTGAAAGTGGAAAAATAGTGGCACTAGTGCTCCTATCCTAGTTGGGTGCTATTGTCTTGGGTATACAAGACCTGAGGGGATGGATTGGCCATGAAAATATGGTCTTGGCTCAGCTAGGATTAAGTTTGAAAGGCTGTAGATGACTGAGAATCATTGAAAACAAGTCTATAAGGGTGATGAGAGCAAGCAAGAAGAACGTATGGGTTGGGTGTAACTAGTCATGCTCAAGTTACCAATTTTTGCATTTTATATGACTATAATGGATTCTAAAATTTCCATTCTTCACTCTTGTTTTTATGTCCTACCTCTTTCTCATCATATTTATATACTTGCACTTGAATCACATATGAATTTATTTAGTTTTATAATGGTGATGCTACTTTAGATATAAATTCATCCATATATTAGAGGGATCTATTGGTTATGGATTGAATTTGCTCACATTAGGCCAACAAGGAGAAGGATGGGGAATTAGAATAAATTGACCATTGGGGATAGAAATAAGCTTAGAAAACAATGTTGAAAGTGGAAAATAGTGGCACTAGTGCTCCTATCCTAGTTGGGTGCTATTGTCTTGGGTATACAAGACCTAAGGAGATAGAGTGGCCATGAAAATATGGTCTTGGCTCAGCTAGGATTAAGTTTGAAAGGATACAAATGACTGAGAATCATTGAAAACACGTCTGTAAGTGTCATGAGAGCAAGCAAGAAGAACCTATCAGTTGGGTGTAACTAGCCATGCTCAAGTTACCAATTTTTGCATTTTATATGACTATAATGGATTCTAAAATTTAGATTCTTGATTTCCTTCAAATGATCCATTCTTCACTCTTGTTTTTATGTCCTACCTCTTTCTCATCATATTTATATACTTGCACTTGAATCACATATGAATTTATTTAGTTGTCTAATGGTGATGTTACTTTAGATATAAATTCATCTATATATTCATAAGGGGTTTCCACCCCAACTATATCTTTATTTTTATATTTATTACATAACTAATCCTTAATCACTATTTTCTTGTATGGACTAACCAACTCTACATTTTGCAATTCATCATGGTTTCTTTCTTGTATACTAAATCCTTTCACTTTCAATCATAAAAATCTATGATTTTTATTTATATTTTGATTCACAAAAAATACCATTTCCTCATACCAAGTATCTATTTATTCTTTCATGGATTGTCCACAATTATTCTTTTCCTCTATGTTACTTTGAAAATCCAATTTAGGTTATTTACATGAGATCATTTCCATTTTATTGTCTTTCAAGTAACTTCCTAATTTTTCTTATTTATCCAAATCGTATTATTCATGAGGATTTTGAAGTTTATCATCTTCTTCTTACTTTATGTGTATCTCTTGTGCCTCATCTCCTTGATCCTCTATATGGTACTTGAGTGTTTATTGTTTTTACATCTCTATTCCTACACAAAAAATATATTTAGCATAAATCAAATCATATTCTAAATACCTAATGGTTTATTCAAAGATCTTGTAGTTCTCCACATCTATATTCTTTGTCATGATCTTCTCAAGTTCTACCCAAATTTTTATTTCTAACTCTTCCATGTTTCTATTCTCTTCATCATTAGTTGACTCTTGAATGTATTTATTCTCTTCCTCTTGGTTGAGGATCACTTTTTTCTCTTGTTATTCATTTTAATCTCTACAACCAACTATCCAAGGCTCTTTATCACCTTTGTTTATTCATATTTTTAAATATTTAATGCCTCATCTTAGGAATTATATTCATCTACTTGTGTTCCTAAAAACACACATTCAAACTCATGGTTAGAAATAAAACATTGATACTTGATTATCTCTTTTTATTACTCCTTGGATTGATCTTCTAGATTATTTATCAACCTCTTCAAACTTATAGTCATCTGATAAATCTTTATTTTCTAAATAATATGCTTAATTGGCCTTTGACAACCTTATTCATATGAAAAATACTTGTCTTGATTGGCTCCATTCTTCTATATGTTGCATCAAACATGATAAAACCTACTTAAACTCATCTATTTATTTCTAGATATCCTCCTCACTTTAATTCCTTTATTTCTTCTTCCTCTTTAGTCCTTCCATCTCTTTTTCCTTTTCTCATGCCTCACCCAAAGCCTCTTTGGTCTTTTGACACTTATTCACTCCTCTTGTAGTCTCACCCAAGTCTTTTTCACCTTGGTATTTTGAATTTGTATCCAAATATTTTTCAGCTTAGAACTACTTATTTAGCCTCAATGTTCTCATACCTTACTCTCAATTCGTGATGGGATTTATAATTTCTTTAAACTTCCTCTGATTTCTACTTTATAAAAAAATTCCAAACTTCCTTTCACTACAACCTAGACTTATTCAAACTTATACTTTTCCCAAGAGCTTCAAATAAGATATAATACCACTCTAGTGTAGTTAGACATATAAAGGTATCTTAAAATAAGTTTTATTAGGTCTATTTTTAAGGCTTTATAGCCTTTGTTTCTTAAAATTGAGCCTGCAACACTTTTAATATCTTCTCAAAACTAATTTTAATTGAGATATTTATCTAAAGTTATGTAAAAAATATTATAAGGGTACTCTTGCCTTATTTTGAGACTATTATAAATCCACCATAATTCATAATACTTCACCAAATATTTTATCACCACCCTTTATCAATATACTAATATGATGTCTTTCTTTTAGTCTAGTTTCTGTCCATAAACACATAATCAATCTTTTTAAGCTTTGGTAATTCATCTAAGGCTTCCAACCTTCTTTAAAGGCTCCTAGTTATTTTTTATAGATATTCATCTCAAATAAAAATAATTATATTTATATATTTAAAAAAATTATTTCTCACTTTATAATGTTTCTAGATCTATATACAACTACCACCCTTCTTGTTCTATCCCTCTCTTAAAAAATCTCATATTATGTCTTTTAGGCATGTTACATAATCCTACAAACTAGTTAACTAATTATAACTTAATGTATAAATTCAAATAACATTTAAATCCTCAAAAAATAGATATTTATCATATTTTCAATGTTTCTAACCTTTCACTATACATTTTTCTTTTTTATCATGCATACAACAAAATTTTAGACCTTATTCATAAGATTACAGACTTTTTTTGAATAATATTTATCCCTTAAAGTCTATATAATTAATAAAACCACATTAATTACTTTTCATGTACCCTAATACATCTATCCTAAAATTTTCCAATCCTCTTATTCAGGCTTTCACAAGTTATGCTCTCTTATTTGGCTACTAAAACAAGGTTTTCAAGCTTTCAACAGGGTTATAGATAGGACACAAAAATATATTATTATATATTCATTCCATAACCATTAAAACATATTTTAAACATATTATTTTAACCTTATACAAATTTTCATGATGTTTGATGAGTTTATTTTGAAGATTAAAAGGCTTTTGCTCTTCAAGACCTTATTTTAGGCTTATTTGCAGACCTAATGACTAAGTTTAGGGAATACTTATCCTTAAAGATGGGATAAAATATTAAAAACACCTTAAATTTTTTTTAAATTATTTAATACATTTTTATAAAAATATTAATCAATATTGGAGGTTTATGTTTCAATATATAAAGGTTTTTTCTATTTCAAACCCTAGATTAAGGCTTATATGTCTGACAGACCTAAGAGCTATATTTTTGAAGTATATACAACTCTAATGACTTTTATAGATTAATTTTAATCATCATCAGGACCTACACACCCTATATGTTTTTTTCCATCACCTTAATACCCAAACAATCCAATAAATTCTGAAATATAACTACTTTATTGATTATATAATACTTTTATTTGATTTTGTATAGATAGTGAATAAGATTTCAAGGAAATCTCAAATTTTAAGAAATTTATTGGAAAGAAATTGATTTTAGAAGGATTTATAAATTTATATATTATCCTACCAATTTATTTATTAAATTAATCAATTCAGAAATATTATGAACCATCCACTAGTCTAACTATACAAAACTCTATTTAGGTTGTGTTCTATATTTTGACTTGTTTCTTGAGGGAACCACTCTTTCACAAGAATGATCATGATAAAAAGATATAAAAATTGACTTAAATATGATATATTATGTATTTTAAATCAATCCAAGATCATTAATATATCCTTTATCCAAATTTATTCAACACATACAATTTTGTAGATCAACCTTCATATGGACCTACAACCTCTATTTTCCTTAAGCTCCTTATTGAGATTATACCTTCATATATAATATTTTTTATTGGATTATTATTAATACATATATTTATAAACATTTAGTTTTTTCTTATATTACTTATGTCTACATAGCATATCCTTTTCATAGTTGTTTATTCCTTTTCATTACAAAAAATGTCAAAAATATTATCATTCATAGATATCCATATAGAAAATTACCTTGACATTGAGTGTGACATGACTATGGTAAATTATGGATTGTAAAACACTAAAAATAACATGTATTAAACCTTTATGACTCTTAATATCTCATTAAATTCCTTCTAATATAAGAAAACACCCTCTATTTACACTTGGAGATTTAAATTTTTAAATATTCCATTTTGGTAAGAAAACCATTTGAGGGTTATATAGGCTAAAATTATAATACCTACTAACTTGAATAACTCCAAAAATACTTAAATAACAATCAAACACTAAAATATAACCATTAAGACTCATTTAATGATGATAGACTTCTTTATTTATCACATATGGCTCATTAGACCTCTTCAAAACATAAACCTTCTTAGTTGATGTACCTACATCAATATCAATATGTTTGATACATTTTGGAGTAAAAAAAAACATTTTTTTATGTATCAAATTAGTTTATATAGTCTATGTTAGATGAAAAATCAAATGGAACTATATCAATGTTTGATGATTCATGACTAATGTAGTCTAGAACTGAATGTTGGTTTGTATGGGGTTAGATGATATTGTTAGAAATCTAGGAGATATAGAGAATGTTGTTGGGATAGTTGATATTATTTAACTATGATAATCTATCTAAATGGTATTAGGATAGCTAATGCTATCATATCTAGGAATAATATGCATTTGTTAAACAATCCATGGACTATTTACAAAGGATGGATTGATAGGATGGACATAACCTTTAGGTTCTGCTTTATTATCACTATAATCAAATAATATGTGAACCACATGAACATTTTTATTATAGGCATGAATTTTTACAAGGGTATTTTCATAATGAATTACCTCTATTATCAACTAAATTTTCCCCATTTGGAAGGTAGTTTAAGCCTTCCAAATTTGGAATGACATGGAAACACCTAAATGTTGTGGGTGACTTATTAAAGAGGCGAATCTCTAAGTTACAGGGTTAACTCCCCTTCACGAACTAGTTAGGCTCAAACACTAATCTACCACTTATTAGGAAAATGGAGAGAAACCTATTATAATTTAGTTGATGCACCAATTATTATTTGACATCTACCAACCATATACAAATTCACTTCAAACATGAGATTAACCTACAACAAACACTTGTCCAAATCTGCCTCTCTACATCAATACTTATCATGGAGGTTGTGAAGATTTCTTGAGCTAAGAGGAATAGTAAATAGTTCAAGACATGATACTATTGTAACTAAACCTCACTAAACCCTTACACCTCACTTAAACACTTCATAAGACCTCCAAAAAGGATTCTAAACTGAACATGAATGTAATAAAGGATAAACATGCCAAGGAATCAAGGCTATCACTTATCAAGATCAACTAGTCATACATATTAAAACTCAATGGAAGAGGTTAAGCCATAATTTTATCATTAATAAAAGGCTAAAAATGGGTAGGGATTCACCACACCTAGGTGGAGGATAAAATCATAGCCTATCAACGTTTAATATATAGAGTAATGTGATTAAAGAAGGAGAAGGGCATAAGAGAGAGGAAAAAACAAGTGTCCAAAAGAGATTTAAAATAACAAAGAGGTATGAAAGTACCCCATTACATCTTAAAGGACATGTTTTTATCCCCTGAACATGATCTTCTACTCCAAGTGGCATGGAAGTTTCAAACCTTGCTTGAAACCTTGCATTTGCTCTTGAAAATTACCCCTTTTTCAAATTATGAATGGAAAAGTGGCCTTATTTATGATCAATTAATATTTTTCTGATATTTTTCTCTTATCTTGACACCTTTCATATTCTTAGGATCTATCCAAACTAATATATTAGTATCAATCATCATCCATCTCCTTAGGTGTCTTGAAACCTCTTTGTCTCACTAGGCCCATCTTGCTTATAAGTGTCAAAACTTGAGTTTATCTTCTATAATGAATTATCTCTCGATGTAAATAATATTCACACCATGTCATATCTTAAAAAACTCATTTTTAGGTCTCAAACTATCCCTAATAACTCATTTTTCACCAAAAGTTCTAATTTAGACTCATTCCTTGTAGCCTTGAAAACATGTAAACCTCCTTGTGTATAAGAATATATAGAGGTTATTGTGAAAATGATTACATATTTTAGGACCTATTATGCATTTACAAATTCATGTCTAATTCTATGTCCTGAATCTGAGTGAAAGTGTCTATAACCCATTCTCTCTCCTCAATTAGGCCTCGTTACTTAGAAACTAAGTTTTGGCCTAAAATCACTCCTATAGGTGTAAAAATTATAGGAAGTGTGTGATTAAATTTACCCAGACCAACCTTTATGTCAATTTTAAGATGAAGATACCCTATATAAATAGGTCAACCATGAAATGGTCAAAACCCCTAGTCTAGGTGTTTATGGAAGCAGGAGAGACAGTTGGAGTGTTTGTCAAGAAATTTGTAGACTATGAAGTTTGGAATGAATTTTTGTGGTCTTGAAACATCCTTAGGAAACTTAATCCACTGAGGATAGGTCTCTTTAAGTGTTTTATAATCCTACACATAAGCCTTTTAGCTTGTAAAAAAATGTATTTTTCCATTCCTAGCGAACTCCACTACTTCCAGAGTTGATATGTCACATTGGGAAACCTAAGTAGGTGTGTGTATGATGGTATAACATTTTTCATGTCCTAATTTACCTCTTCACTTTATTTTATATCCATTTCATATGCTACATACTCTCTAACACACCTAAATTTATATTTTATGCCCTATTCCATATAGTTCTACCTTCAATTGTACCATCCAGTACATTATATAGGTGTCCATGAGATTTTTCAAGGTAAACAAGGTAAATCCAAGGTTTATTTGATACATTTTAATACATTAGATTCATCTTCTCTTTCATCGAGTCAATTTTGGTCTTCTATCTAGCTTAAAAGTAATTTTTAGTCTTAGTAATGCTTTATAAAGACTAGATCTTCTTTCTCTCTTCTAATTCCACAAGAATAAATTAAGGGGACCCCTCCACCATCTCTGAACACCATTAGGTCCCATGAAAAATATCAATGTACAAACAATTAAAAAAAGGATCATCTTGAGCTAGGTAGACTAAGTAGGTCTAAAAGTGTTACTTTTTTATTTATTCTGAGTTGTAGATGACCCTTCTAGGTCTATAAAACTTACCCTAACCACTTCTAGTGGTCATATTCACCATTTTATACATTAGGTCACCTTCAACTTCATTTACTCAATCTTAGGGTTTTTATCAAAGTATGCCAAGATGACCCTAGCACATTATTTGAGTCATTTCCCTTAAACTTTATCCAATATTTAAGCTTGTGGGATCTTCTCTAAGTTTTTTATCATCTATATACACTTCCCAATGTCTTTAGGATCTCACATTACTACCCATTAGGCCATCTTTTCAATGACCGTCCATATAGTCTTGTGTATGGTCTTAGGCTTGTTTAGCCCAAAAAGGGTCTATCATCATTTCCATTTATTGCTATTAAGTATGAGGATATAAATGAGACTTTGATGTCATAATAAAATTTTATTCATGATTTACTTTCTTTCACATACCTCAAATTCTCCTCAAATGAAGTAGGACCTTCCTTCTCTAATAGGAAAGTCTAGAAGAGTACATTTGAATGTATGTACAGGTTAGGGACATTTGTGGTTTTGATCATCTATTTAACCTTATTTCGAGTTTCTTGTGATCTAAAATTCCCCATTTGACTTGTCTACTCACTCACATAACTATTATCTCCCAATGTGTATTGGGTCAAATCTTTAAGCTTAAAACCAACCTACTCTTCCTAACAAACCTATAGTATTAATTAGATGTCTTACTACAATTTTAAGTCCTTTAAAAGTTCTAATCACAATTTTTAAAGTTTAAAACCTTTATTATAACTTATAAATACTTATTAAGGAATTTAGTCCACCCTTATATTCATTCCATTGTCAACTATCATATGAAACAATGCATCTCTTCAAACATGCCTGATTGTGTATGTGCCAAGAATATTTTGGTTATAGGTATCTACAAGGTTGAAGTAAATTACATCTTTAGTTAACTTTAATGATCTTAGGATGATGTCTTCTAGACTCTCCTTAATCGTTAGGGCTTCTCATGTTCACTTCATATCTTATTCATGTTCTGAGATGCTCTTCTTATTGGCTTAAAAACTTACACCACTCAATTTTATCAATATACTTGTATGTTTGCAAAGTGTCTTGGACATTAGTTTTTGAACCATATATATTAATTTATTTATAACCCATCCAAGATGTTTACATGGTCTCCAAACCTTACTCATCCTTTTAGACACCATTTAAAATAAAGAATTATTACCTTTGATATGTAAAAGGGACCTATAGGCATAGATAGACCTATAGGTTTGTATTATCATTCAAGAAGTATTTTAAAGGTCTTTCTTGACCTTTTAAAACTTTTAAGTCCCCTTCACCCTTGAAAACTTCTTGAAATTCTTTCAAACTCACATAACCAGTGTTCTTCTTAATTATACTTGGGTTAACCTATGGATGTCTTTGAGATGTCTTGAGCATGAATCATAAAAATATACCTTATCCACATCCTTGGACCTTCTTAAATAATATATATAATGCATAGTATTCATTATCAAGTCTTAAAGATTTATCTTGGTATACATTTCAACATCATTTCTCAATAAAAGAGACCTACAGGTCTACATTCCTCATGTTTTGGCCTCTTATTGGTGCAAGTTTGATCCTATCATGTCATGAGTAAATACCTACATTTATTTACACCTTTCTCATGATGTTAAGACTATTACACACTTACGACAGTGAAATAATTTTTTTATAAACTCACCTATGCAGGAGGCTTCAAAATACAATCTACTAATTATGAACATTAATACCTCTATAGGATTGGTATGGATAATTAAATGATTGGAGAAAATTAAATGAAGTATAAACATTATAAAAAATTAAAACATCTCCTATATTCATTGGAACCCTATGGAAAACTATGAAACAATGAAGGAACTATGACAATCTTCTTTGACATATATGTAAAATAGATATTTCTTATTAATATAATCCCAAATATGTGAAATATAACTTGGAAAAATGTGAAATATTCCATTAAAAACCATAAATATCCTATACAATTGATATCATGCATTCATTTTACTTGAAACTTTGATATTGAGGAGAAATGATGAGCTTGTGGGGTTGATTAGAAGTTTTAAACCACCCTGTCTTCTTAATGATTGCTCATAAAAAAAGGGGAATGGATTAGAAAAAAAATTCCATAAATTTTAAGGTGATTAGGACCCCTTAATTTGTAAAAAGAATAGTAGGACCTATTCTTCTCTCTCCTATCCATACCAAGCACTTGAAATCTACCTTTCTAAGTTTGTGAGTGCAACAATGGAGGAGAGATAGAATAATTTGATAATTTGAGACATGAAAATTTGTCACATGAATTATTATGACCTTTAAAATTTTAAAGGACACTCCTAAAAATTTTTTACATGAAAGTGAGATTTTTAATTTTGTACAAGTGAGTGAAACTTATTCTTTGGTGTTGAAAATCAAGATTCTAACCATTTTTTGACATCTTGTCATATAGGTAAGTTATAAAAATTCTCCAAGTACCTTTTAAATATTCCTATTATGGATAATTTTATATTTATTCTTTCACACATGTTGGGATTAGTTGAAAACATCATTTCCATTCATTAAACTCACCTTAAAGTCCATAAAAGAATTTTAAACTCTCTAAAGAAGCATTAAATGTTTATACAAGTTAAGGAAGACAAAGATATGAATTTTAAGGGATAATAATAACCTATGAAAACATTTTACCACCCTTCATTATAATATGATATGACTAAACCATTACAAGCCCAAAATAAGACATTACCTTAATTTCTCCAAATTTACCTTAAATAATACTAATGAGGTTTTATAAAGACTTTTTGAAGACTAATAAGGCATGAAGAAGACTATAATAAAGTTAGTAAGACATGAAAAAAAATTACCTATAGGGGTTGACATTTTGACCTTGGGGGTAAAAATAAGTCAATATATTGGTGATTCACATGGGTAACATTCCTGCTATGCTAAAAAGACCATTAGCCTTCTTCTTCCATTGGGCAATGCAAATATTTTCACTTAGATTTAGACCTTAATAGAACTTGACCATGGAAAAAATAATAATTTGGCATCCAAACAATATAAAACAAAGATAACACACACAAATGAAAGGAAATAAACACACATATGTGCTAGCTAAGTACTTAGGGAACACAAAACACAACATAATTAACTAATATGTACAACTAACCTAAAATTTTATTTGGTCAAATGGGAAATTTCTTGGATATTTTACTCCATGAGATGAATATTAACATGAGGTATGTTGTCTCTTGTACCTTGGCTGTGTTGTCTTCATCCTTTCCTTAAATGCCACTCCTCTTGTCATGCTCTCAAGTGAAATGAAACCAACAAACCAATCTCCTAAGAATATATATTCCTCTTGTACTTCAAGACCCACCTCATATTAATTTAAATCTAAAAACACATTTAATTATTCTCCATCTGAGTGTGATCCTTAAGTTTCTATGGAATCTTGAATGACTTCATTCTTCTTACCAATTATTATAGGATCATCAAGCTCTTCAAAGAGCTTTGTGTACTCACTCCAAGATGCATCATTATATCTAATGTATATATACTTTTTAATTTTCTCATTATCATGATATTAAAAAGGTAATGTAACTTTGAAAAGGCCTTCAATATCTTTAATTAGTTTAATGCACTATTTCAAATCATATTTAGGCTCTTCTTTTTTATTAATGAGAGGAAGACCAACTAGAATATCATCTTCCTCTTTCTACTCAAGAGTTATGAGAATGTCAAGAGTCTCAATTTTTTCCATGAGTTCATGATTTTATTTCAAGTCATCTTTTTCAAGTTTATCTTCATGCTCATTATGAACCATATCAACCTCATTCATAACCACAACTTGTTTGCTTAGATATCCTTCATCATCAAGGCCAATTACAACCTCAACAATATTAGATGTAATTAGGTTTTAGTTTTGAAGCATAATATCAAAATCATCTTTTATAACCTCCTCTTAGAAATATCTTTTTCATTTATATTCCCCAAGAGGAGTAAAAATGTCTGATTCCTCATCATATACACTTGAATCATCTTCCTCACCCTCTACTTTCACCTTACTTGTAGCTATAACTTCCTATTAATTTTCTTCCCATAGGATAGGTTTCTCTTCAAGAAGGGAGATGGTGGGAGGGTGATAAATATTCTCATTAGTTTGCTTGGTAATATGAGGTATGGTATATGGCTTATGAATTAGCTTGGGAATGGAGGGATTACTCTTGAAACATTGGGTATTGGATATGGAAGACTCATCTAAGAAATCTTGAATGGAAAACAAGTTGATCTGGGCAATGGATTCTTCTTTCTTTTAAAAAATTACTTCACTCTTATTATATTCTCCTTGAAGTTAGTTCATAGTTACAACCTAATTTTCAATATTCTAAATTAAGACATTCATCTTATTTGAAAACTTTCTTGGATAGAACTCCAAGATATAAAATATAGAGGTTCTTTGGGAGAGGGAAATGGAGTTTGAATAAGATCAATGATTTACTTGACATCAATCTCTTGATCTATGATTTATTCCTCTTGCTTCTCAGAAAAATTAAATACTTGGTTCGGAATTGGGAATTTGACACTAGTAGGTTCTCTTGGAGATTGAATTGGATCTCTTGGAGGCTATTCTTGAAGATATGGAACATAGGAAGGTTGATAAGGAACATAAGGGGTTTCTTGAAAAGTCTGATCACACTCATTTTTTTACTTTCCAAAATCATCATCCTATCCAATACAAAATCACACAATTCATTCGTCTCTAGTGGATCATTAGATATAGTTGTAAACCACACAATCAATTTTATATTTAAGGAAGTTGAACAAACCTTTCTTGACAATTCTAGTACCTTATTCTACATTTCATCAATTTCATATTGAAAATATTTGAAAGCTAATAGAGGAGGAGTGGTATAACATGGTTGAATACAAGTTTATTTATATGCATTATCATAACCATATGGGGATGATGTAGGCTGATCATAAGACTGATATGGTTCACAAGGAGGGTAAGAGTGATGTTCTTGGTAGTAATGAGGATGACAAAATTCATAAGGCTATTGAGGTATGCATTTAGGCTACCAAGGAGGCTAGTAAAGAGTACTATAGGACTGATATAAACCATAATGTTGATGGTAAGGTTCATTATAAGATTGATAAGGCTCATGTTGAGGTTGAAAAGGAGTATTATAAGCTTGAGGAGATTCACAAACTTGCATGAAATTGAAATCTACTTCAAACTTAGCCATAACAACCTCATCAAGATAATGAATTGAAGATATAACTTAATTTGAACAAGTGACTAGGTTTCTAAAAGCATCTAATTGAGTATGGAGTCACCATTGATGTTTTGAATGCCTTGAAAGGATTATATGTAGAATAACAACACTAAGAATTCTTCCACTACTCTAGACCTTAGTCCCACCAGTCCTATTAAAACTATTATCAACCAAATTTTCACCCTTTGGAAGGTATTACAAGCCATCCAAATTTGTAATAACATGAAAACACCTCAAGGTTATGGGTGACTTATTAGAGAGGTGAATATCTAAGTTAAAGGGATAGATTCCCTTGATGAATCACTTAGGCTCAAACACTAATCTACCACTTGATAGAAAAAGGGAGAGAAACCTATTTTAATGGAGGTGATGCAAAACATATGATTTGACCACTACCAAATATCTATAAATACACTTAAAATGGGATACTAACATGCAACTAACACTTCTCTAAATATGTCTCTCTACATCAATACTTATCATGAAGGTTATGAATAATTCTTAAGCTAGGAGGACTAGTCAAGAGGTCATGACATGACACTATTAAAAATACAAATTGTTAAAATTTTACACCTCACTTAGACACTTCACAAGACCTACAAAATTTATTCTAAAATGAACATGAATTTAATAAAGGATAAACATTCCAATGAATTAAGACTATTACTTAACAAGAACAACTAGTTTAGCATATATATTGAAAGAAATAAATGGAGGAGGTTTAAATATTATTTTATCACTAATAAAAGGATAAAAATGGCTAATGATTTTCCATACCTAGGTGGAAGATACAAACTTATCCTATCAAGGCTAAATATATAGAGCAATGTCAAAGAAGAAGGAAAAGAGCATAGGATAGAGGAAGAGACAAGTGTCTAAAAGAGAGTTAAAATAATAAATAGGTATGAAACTTCCCCATAAATTATTAAATTACATGTTTTGATCCCATTAAGATTCTCTTATACTCCAAGTGGCATGGAATATTCAAACCTTGCTTGACACCTTACATATGCTCTTGAAAACTGGCCCTTCTTTAGCTTATGAATGGGAAAGTGACCTTATTGATGGTTAGGTCATGTTGAAATTATATCTTTATATGATATTGACACCTTTCATATTATTTTTATCTTTCCAAAATAACATTTTAGTGACAATAATCATCCATCTCTTTAGGTGTCATGAAACCTCTTTGTCTCACTAGGCTAATCTTGCTTACAAGTGTCAAAACTTGAGTTCATCTTATTTAATGCATTATATCTCCATGGAAGGCATTTTAAAATCATATCATACCTATAATAACTCATATTTAGGTCTCAAACTATCCCTAAGAAATCATTTTGCACCAAAATCTCCAATTTGGACTCATTCCTTATAACCCTAAAAACATGTAATCCTCCTTATGTAGAATAATATACAGAATTTTTTGAGAAATTAAACACATATTTGAGGACCCATTATGTCTTTTAAGTTTTTTAACAAATTTCATGTCTTGACTTTGAGTGAAAGTGTAATTTTTATCTCATTCTTTCTCCTCAATTGGGCCTCTTTGCCTGGAAATTGAGTTTCGGCCTAAAATCACCCCCACACATGTGAAGATTCTAAGAAGTGTGTGATTAACTTTACCCATTCCAATACAAACCTTCATGTCAATTTTAATATCCTAACACCTTATAATAGGTCAACCATTAAATGGTCAAAAACCCTAGTCTAGGTGCTTTTGCAAGCATGATAGATATTTTCAGTGTTTGGCAAGAAATTTATAGAATATGTATCTTGGAATGATTTTTTTAGTCTTGATAAATACTTAGGAAATAAAATCCACTAAGGAAAGGTCTGTTGAAGTAATTTCCAGGCCTATTAGCTTGAAAAACAATGCATTTCTCAATTCTTTCCCAACATGACCACTTGTAGAGTTGATATGTCACCTTGGGAGACCTGAGTAGGTATTTGTATGCTGGTAAAACATTTGTCAATTATTACTTGACCTTTGCACTTTATTTGAGATCCATCATACTCTCTAACACACTTGTAGCCTTATTTTTCCCTATTTTATATAGATGTACCTTCAAGTGTATCATCAAATACACTATTCAATTGTCCATGAGAGTTTGTAAGGACACCAAGGTCAATCCAATGTTAAATCAATACATTTAAGGCCATTATATTCATCTTCTCTCTCATCAGGTCAAATTTCATCTTCTAAGTAGCCTAAAACCAATTTGTATTCTTAGAAATGGTTCATAAAGACTATAGATTCTTTCTCTCTCCTAATTCCATAAGAATGAATTAAGGGGACCTATAAACCATCTCCAAATACCATTAGTTCCCATGAAAAATATCAACATACAATAAAGTACAATAAGGATCATCTTAAGCTAGGTAGGCTAAGCATTTATGAGGTCTAGAAATAAAATAGGTCTGAAAGTCTTACTTTGGTATTTAGTGTGAGTTGAAAATGACCCATATAGGTCTTTAAAAATCACCTTCACCTATTCTAATGGTCATCTTCACCATTTTTCTCCATTAGGCCTCTGAACACTTTATTTACTTTAGCCTAGGTTTTGTATCCAAGTATGTGAAAATGACCTTAGTAGGTTCTTTGAGTCATTTACCTTCAATTTTTTTTTGATCTTTATGCTTTTAGGATCTTTCATAGGTTTTATATTATCTATATACACTTCCTAATTTCCTTAGACTCAAAATTTACTATGCATTAGGCCATCCTTTCATTGACTATCCATACAACCCTATGTATGGTCTTAGTCTGGTTTGGCGTAAAAAAGGTTTATCATCATTTCCATTATTTGTTATTAAGTGTGAGGATATAAATGAGATCCTAATATCATGGTAAAACTATCTTTATGATATAATTTATTTCACAAACCTCAAATGATCTTCAAATCAAGCTGGCCCTTATTTTTATAGGAAGCAGTTCTAGAAGAGCACTTGGTTGAGTGTATGTTGGGTTTAGGGGAATTTGAGGTTTTATCATCTATTTAAACTTATTTTGAGTTTTTCATGATCTAAAATACCCCCTTTCACTTGTCTACTCACTCACATAACTCTTATTTCCTAATGTATATTGGGTCTATTCTTTAAACTTGAAACTAACCTACTCTTCCTAATAGACCTGTAGGTAGTGATTGGGTCTTTGAATATAATGTTAAGTCCTTCAAAATTTCTCATCACAAGGTTGAAAGTTTATAACCTTAAATCTACCCTATTAATACTAATTAATGTATTTACTCCACCTTTATATACTTTCCATCTTCATCTATCATATGAAATAATGCATCTCTTCAAATAGGCATGACTGTGCATGTGACAAGAATATATTAGATATAGTTATCTTCAAGGTTGAAGTAAATTATATCTTGAGTGAACTTGAATGGTCTTGAAATTATCTCTTAATTACTCTCCTTACTTTTCAAGGATTATCATTCTTGCTTCATATCCCATTCATGTTCTTAGATGTTCTTCTTGTTGACTTAAAGTGTTACACCATTTAATTCTACCAATCTACTTGTAGGTTTACAAAGTGTCTTAGACATTTTTTTTTGATCCATATATCTTAATTTATTGTTAATCCATCCAATATGTTTACATAGTATCATTAACTTACTCAATGTTTTAGACATCATTTTAAATAAAGAGTTATTACCTTTGATATGGAAAAGGGACCTATAGGCCTAGGCAGACTTGTAGGTCTATATTTTTATGTAATAAGTCTTTTGTAAGGTTGATCTTCACCTTTTAAAACTTTTTGACATTCTTTCAAACTCACATAGTCAATGTTCCTCTTACTCATACTTGGGTTAACCTGTAGATGTCTTTGAGATGTCTTGATCATGAATCATAAGACTATACCTTCTCCACATCCTTGGACCTTCTAAAATCATATATATACTACATAGTATTAATTATTAAGTCTTAAATATTCATATTTGTATAAATTTTAACATCATTTATCATTAAAGTAGACCTACATGTTTGCAGACTTGTAGGTCTACATTCCTCATGTTTTGGCCTCTTATTGGTACAAGTGTGATCCTTTCATGTCTTAATAGGATCCCTACATTTCTTATCACATTTTCAATTATTTCAAGACTATTATTCACTTATGATAGTGTAAGACAAACCTTCTAAAATCACTTATACAGGAAGATTCAAAATAGAGTCTGCTTGTTAGGAATATTAATACCATTAGAGGACTGATATACAATAGTCATATGATTGGATAACATTGAATGAATTATAAATATTATGAAACATTAAAACATCCCTTGTATACATTGAAACCCTATGGTAAACTCTAACATAATGAAGGAACTATGACAACCTTATTTGACATATATGCAAAATGGATATTTCTTATCAATATAAGCCCACACATGTGAAATAAAACTTAGAGAAACATGAAATATGCCTATACACACCATATATATATATATATATATATATATATATATATATATATATATATATATATATATATATATATATATATATATATATATATCATTTTTAATTGATCTTGTGCATTCATTTTTCTTGAAATTACCATCTTGAGGAGAAATAATGAGAGTGTGGGGTTGATTGGCAGTTTTAAACCACCTTGTATTCTTAACAATTGTTCATAAAGGAGAGTGGATAATTCTAAAAGACAATGCCACAAATTTTAAGGTGTTTAATACCCCCTCCTCTAGAAGAAATATCAAGACATGGTATTCTCTCTCCTATCTGTACCAAGCACTTGAATCTATATTTCTAAGCTTAAGAAAGAAACAACGGAGGAGAGAGAATAATATGCATATTTGAGACCTAACACATCCTTAAATGCATGATTATGACATTTAAAATCTGAAAGGACATTCTTCAAACATTTTTACCTAAAAGTGAGCTTCTCAAGTCTATACAACTGAGTGAAACTCCTTTGGCATTTAAAATCAAGATTCTAACCATTTTATGACATCCTAATATATAGGGAAGTTATAAAAATACTCCAAATACCTTCTTAAGATTCTTAGTATGGATCATTTTCTTTAGAGGCTTTGACACACATTGGGGTTAGTTGAAAACATCATTTTCATTCATTAAACATACCTTAAAGTCCAAAAATTAAATTTAAGCTCTCCAAAGAAGCATTAAATGTTTATACAAGTTGATTAAGATGAGGATATGAACTTTAAGGGCTCTTATTAACCTATGAAAACATTTTACCACCCCTCATTATACCATGACATGACTAAACCACTACAAGACCAAAATAAGACATTACCTTAATTTGTCCAAATTTACCTTTAAAAAATGCTAATATGGTTTTAGAAATACTTTGTAAAGACTAATAAGGCATGGATAAGACTAGAATAAATATATTAATACATGACAACACAAGTTTTCACCTATAGGGGTTGACATTTTGACCTTGGGGATCAAAATTAGTCAACAACCTCCAAAGCACATGATTGGGCTGGGTCATAATTTAGGCATCATCATAAGAGGGTGAGATGTTACATGCATTATAATTTCATAAAATAAATTATGTGGATGTGTCTTTGGTGAATACATACATACTACTAAAAATATGTTTGTAAATTGATAAAGGATCTTCAAATAGTTTAATTACCATATTTTCACTAAAAGTGATATCATCTTATATGTAATTATATTCATTAGTGTTGCATGGGGATAATCTTAGTATCATTATCAATCAAATGAATGCTCTTATCTCATGGAAGGAAATAATTAGGAATCCATTCCAAAATGTAAGGAGGTAATCAAGTGGTATTATAAATTTTTTGACACTTGTGGGGTTTATCATCATCAAAATTCATAAGAGTGAAATGTAGATCATGATTCATGTTTTCAAACTCAAGTAGAGGTTTAATATAAATATGAGAAGTAGTAGATATGTAATACTAATTTTTAATATTAGAAAGTTTAATTCCCAAGGGTTGGTATTAGTTACATGATTTTAACATATTCCATTATGGATTAAATTGATGCATTAGCTACCATAACATGTGATAGTTCTCATGCCATGGCTGACCTAAGAGAATGTTATAAGAAAGTGGAAGATATAAAATCATAAGATTGGTGTAAATTATTTTGGGTTTGATAGTGAGAGGGATATAAATGAAACCAATAGGATTTTTATTAGTTTTATAAAATCCATGACAATTAAGTCAAGTTTTCTTTAGATTATCTTTACAATGTCCAATTTTTTTGAGGAAAAAAGGGAGGTAAAATTTAATTCGAAATCCTTCATCCGCCAATATTTTTATTATTAATGTATTTGTAATTACAATAATATTAAATAAGTTGATCCATAAACTAGATAAATAGTTTGTGAAATGAATACTAAAATATCTCAATTCCTTAGTTAAAAAGAATTGGTACAAAAATTTAGGTTTGAGTGAAATTAATCAAATAATTTTTTAAACTCTTTCCCACTTATAAAAACTTTTGATTCTATGTCATTTATTACTTCCCATTTATTTTTAGTATTTTATCCATTTATTTACAACCGAATTAAACAAAACATAGAATAAAATGAAATGAAATAGTGACACCAAAAGTTAATGGAGTTCACCCAAAATTTGGGATATGTCTTTGGGATTGATTAATTATAATCTGATCCATTTAAAATATGTAAATATCCATTTAAAACTTACATCAAAATGGATTTTAGAAACCTATATCAACACTAAAACTTGACAATATAACTCTAAACCAATTAGTAAATGTCCTTCATCAACAACATTTATATTTCTTCTCTGTGTATTCAGGGAAATTTTTCCATAGAGTATCTATAAAAATATTAAGGTCACAATGATGAATATGAGTGATCTAGCTTCCCACAAATCTATAACTCCACTAATAATCCTTAAACTATATACATCCCTCTAGGACCATGGGCCTTAAAATAAAATAGAGGTAATATAATAAAATAGTTATAGGTCTTTGTATCAATATAGAGCCAGTACATAATTTCCTTATCTATCACAGGTCTCTAATGTTTTTAGTTATCCCTTAATGAAAACATTATGTTTTCCCTTAGACAGTGGGTAATATATGTCTATATCCATGGATCCTTGACTATCTTTCCTAAATTAAAATAGAAGATAAATTGATCCCATTCAGGATAATGCCAAACAACTTTCAAAAGATAAGTCCTTAAATAAATCTTCACCAAATTCAATACTATGGATTTAAAAAATAGTATTTACTATACACCCATTTTCCATTTTCAAATAGAGTTTATTCTCTTTGACTCAGGGTTAGTCTATCTACCAGATACATAATCACCATTATAGTCATCTCAATAGGATCCACCATATATATAATGAGGACTATGTGTCTCTTTTATTTAAATGGTAATATAAATATATTCTCCCTACCTAACTTCCATTTAAAATAGAAGAAAAAAATATATCCATAGGCTTAACTATATGTAAATGTAGATCAATACCCTTACCTTACCTTAGTTTATAATTTGTCTTAAAATAATCCCCTTATTTTTTCTCATGGCTTTGGCCTTTACCGATATAAACACAATTTTAATAAGACTTGGGTCTACATTCTTCAATACATAGGCCATTTAAAACCTATCAATAATGTGGAAATAATGAACCATAAGAGCATGTCACTCAGGTTTTTCAGTCCTTAGTCCAAGGGTGACTTACCAATCATCCATAGTGTTTTATTTTTAGTGGTAAAATCCATACCAAAATGGAGACCACATATTACATTAAGATTTAGGTTGGAAACCAAACAAAAATATACTTTTTCTGAAAGGCTTCATGAAAATGGATATCATTCTCCTCCTAAGGTATCAGCTTATCCATAACTCACAACCATCCATTACGTCTATAACCTATTTTACAAAAAAGCAGAGACTATCCTCACACCAATACCCATTCTAGTCTCTTCCTACACTATGGATTCCATCTTTAATCTTGTCCTTCAATAGATAGTCCTCTATTTGAAAATTAACCTCATCTCACTGTCACCTTAGCTCCAAATGCCATAGGGATCTTCTATGCCCATTTGAACTCCAATAGTGAGGTCTCTATATTAAGCTTCTCTCAATGGAGCTTCTACATCCTTGGTAGAATGTATAATGGTCACATCATCCAAATGGTCATTCTTGAATATAAGCCTTTTTCCACTCCATTCCATACCAAATTGATCTCTTTTAATGTATTTTTTCCATCTCAAATTTAAAATCTCTCCAATCTACAAATCAAACTTTTAGTATATCTATCTACAACTATCTAACGGATTTTGGTAAAAAGGAATAAAAGTCCCTTTTAATATCTACTAGACCCATTGATATGAAATTTATCTTAGGAAATAATAAAACCCCATATTCATAGGAGATAAGAATCCAAAGATGCCTTAAAATAGGAAAAACATTAATATGCATTTCATGGCTTAGGCTACATCCCAACTATTTTTTGTTTGGCTTTAACATCCACACCAAACATGGTTATAAGATCCACATGGAATTGACATATGAATGGTTTCCAATGATTCATTAAATGTATTTTTAATTGGCTATCTTTCACACACATAACTTAGTTTGGAACTCATGTTGATATTGAGTTAAGTTGGACTCCTGATGAGTTGGGTTGTTAGGTGTGTTAGGTTTCATGATGAGTTAGATTGCATAGTGAGTTAAGTTTTTAGGCAAGTTGGGGTGTCAAGTGATTTGGGGTGCACTAAGAATTGGGGTTCCATGTGAGTTTAGGTGCTAGGCAAGTTTAGTTACATTATGGATTGGAGAAATAGCAAGGATATGGTGGTATTTCACATGGTGACCTTAGGTCCCACCAAATTGGCCTCTCTAGTTGATCCTCATATTACCACATCACAACCAGAAGCATGGAATAATTGTATGGAAAAAATAATATAGTTATGGAATCTAATAAAACATCATTCTATACATAGTGGTAGAGTCCCCCTCCATCATAAAATTAGGCTCCACCAACTATGATCTTCATAGCCAAACTTTTGTCGAAGGAAATAGAGACTTGAAGAATGCTCTAGATCAAACCTCCCCACAAAGAGGATTTTATCCTCAAAATTTTTAAGAACCCAACTAAACCTACTACATGGCTTTCTACATCACACCAAAAAACATAACTCTACCAAAAATTCAATTATCTAACTACAATTTCAACTTGTATATAGAGAGTAAAAATAAACTTTATATCTATTCTACCAACTAACCTATTACCCAAAATTCATACTCTAGCAGTTTCTCTCAATCCCTACACTACATGAAGGTTAAGGTATTCTCCTTGTT
Source organism: Torreya grandis (assembly GCA_037957365.1). Classification (NCBI taxonomy): domain Eukaryota; kingdom Viridiplantae; phylum Streptophyta; class Pinopsida; order Cupressales; family Taxaceae; genus Torreya; species Torreya grandis. The sequence continues at coordinate 1,667,776 of JARHVA010003663.1, read as the reverse complement.
ATATCATAAGGGAAAATCATTGTGCTACATACACTATGGATTTACAAACAAATTACACACATATATACTTTAATTTTACAAACCTTGCCCATATATGGGTCTATTGAAAGTACACCTACATCACATGATTGAGAAACACACGTGTGTACAAAAAAATTGTAATACAAACATTGTCCATATTACTGTGGGACTTAGATTCATACAATGTTAGGTATAAAAATGTGTAATATATTTTGTCTCTCCTAAGGTGACTAATGCATAATACATATTACTTGAGAGGTTTTGTCCCTCAAAATTTTCCCTGTACTTGTCAAACTCTAATGTTATCTTGTAGAGTTTTCATAATAGATATTCCTTACAAACTCACAAATCTATAAGTAATTGTAAGTAAATATCTTTTAAAAGTGAGAATGAACTAATTATTTTAAACCTATCTAAAGGTTTCCTTCACCCTCTAACTACTCACCGATTCATACCTCCATAACTTATCCAACGGAGTTAATTTCCCAAAAAAATCTATTACAATGGAAAACTAAAAGAGGAGAAAGAAAATGTAAATCTTTCCAAACACAACTTGAACCAAATTACCTTATGAGATTCAATAAGTAAGAATTTATTTGTAATAGTGTTGGAAGTAATATTTAAACATATTATTTTGTTCTATAGTTATGCTTTATCATCTATTCAAATAAACCATTAACCACTAATGGTTGTTCCCTTTTTATGGTTTTGATAACTGAATAGTAATTGGTTTCATCTTTATAAAACTCTATCTTAAGAATTAGATGATCCATGTTATAGTTTTATAATTATTTTAAAAATAAGTTCAAATAAAGACATACTTTTCTCCCAATGCAACCTTACACAAAGGATTCAACCAAAAATGTGAAAACATAGTTACATTTGAGAATAATTTATAACTCTAAAGAAAATTGTAGAATACACCTATTCAGTATTGGCTAGTCAATGTTGGTGTTTTAAATAGAATCATGTTTGCTTCTTGTAACTCTAAATAAATCTATGAAAACATAAACCAACTTATCAACCAATTACAAACTAAAACTCAATGTGTGAAAACTTGTTCGATATTACAATGACTTGTTGTCATTTCCATATCTACCATGGAACTAGTCTTTTCACTTGTTCCTATAATCAATAACATAGGCATCCATAGTATAATTAATAATAAAAAATATAAAGGCTACACAACTAGTTAAAAAAGACCAAAATATTGTGCCAATACCAATATTAAATCAGACCATAAACATACTTCATTTTCCCTCTATGTAAGACTAATAATCAAACTACAACTATTTCCTCTTAGATGTGCATCACTGAAAGTGCAAACTTTATCTAAATTGTTTTCAAGGAAGAAAGGTTTTTACTTTCACAACACCATCTCACACCTAAATTTACAATGTGTTATTCTTCTTATGTGTTGATCCCATAGGGCTAGTGGTTCCAAAACCTTGGTTGTTAGAAGTTTGTCTTCTTACAAAAAACTAGAACACCTTCTACTTTCCCTTTGCACTAGCCTTCCTACATGGTTGACTCAAAAATATGAATCAAAAATCAAGAATCAAATAAAAACTCCAAACTGAAGTATATGAAAAATGAAACAAGGTCTTGTAATCACTTGTTCTGAAACCAAATTTGATCCATAAACTAGATAAATAGTTTGTGAAATAAATACTACAATATCTCAATTCTTTAGTTAAATAGAATTGGTGCAAAAATATGGGATTGAGTGAAATTAATTAGATAAATTTTTTAACTCTTTCCTTCATATTATAACTTTTGATTCTATGTCATTTATTACTTCCCATTTATTTCTAATATTCTATCCATTTATTGTAACCGAATGAAACAAAACACAAAATAAAATAAAATGAAATAGTAACATCAGAAGTGATAATAGGGTTTAGCCATAATTTAGGCTACATATCTAGGATTCATTAACTATAATCTGATCTATTTAGAAGATGTAAATATGCATTTAAAACTTACATCATAATGGATTTTAGAAACATGTATCAATTTTGAAACTTGACAGTGGAACTCTGAACCAATCAATGAATGTCCTTCTTTGTCAACAACATTTATATTTCCTCTCTGTGCATTTAGGCAACTTTCTCCCTAAAGAGTATATGTAAAAATATTGAAGAGAATAATGATGAATAGGATTGTTACTCCTTCCCATAGATTTACAACTCCACTAGTAATTGTAAAACTTTATACATCCCTCCAAGACCACAAGCCTTAATACAAAATAGAGGCAATATAATAAAATAGTTACAAGTCTTTGTATCAATATAGAGCCAATACATACATTCCTTATCTATAATTGGTCTTTGATGTTTTTAAATAGCTTGTAATGAAAATATTACATTTACCCTTAGATAGTGGGAAATATATGTATATATCCATGGATCATTAACTATCTTCTCTAAATTAAAATAGAAGATAAATTGATCCCATTCAGGTTAATGCAAAATAAATTTTAGAAGACAAGTCCTTAAAGACATCTTAACCAAATTCAATATTATGTATTTAATAAAATAGTCTTTACTTATAGACCCAATCACCCTTTAAAAATAGAACCTATTCTCTCTGACTCAATCTCAGTCTGTCTACTAGATACACAATCACCATTACAATCATCTCAATAGGATCCACCATATATATAATTAGGACTATGTGTCTCTTTTATAAATGGTCATATATATATATATATATATATATATATATATATATATATATATATATATATATATATATATATATATATATAAGGTAAGGGTATTAATTTATATTCACATATATTTATGCCTATGTTTACATATTGTTATTCTATTTTGCATAGATGTTAAGTAGGGAGAATATATATATATATATATATTCTCCCTACTTAACATCTATGCAAAATAGAATAACAATATGTAAACATAGGCATAAATATATGTGAATATAAATTAATACCCTTACCTTACCTTAGTTTATAATTTGGCTTAAAATAATCCCCTTGTTTTTCTCACAGGATCAACCTTTGATAATATAAGCATAATTTGAATAGGACTCAAGTTTGCATTCTTCAATACACAAGCCATTTAATCCCTATCAAAATTGTGATAAAGAATGAACCATAATAGAATGTCAATTAGGTTTCTCAGTACTCAATCCAAGGGTGACCTACCAATCATCCATATCATTTTATTTTTAATGGAAAAATGCATACCAAAATGGAGATCATGTATTACATTGGGACCTAGGTTGGAAACCACACAAAAATATACTTTGGCCCAAAGGCTTCGCATAATTAAATATCATCCTCCTCTTGAGGTACCAGCACATCTTTGACTCAGCCATCCATTAGGTCTAAAACCTATTTTTAAAAAGGAAGAGACTATCCTTACATCAACACCCATTTTAGTCTCTTCCTATGTCGTGGCTTCCATCTTCAAATTTGGACTTTAATAGAAATTCCATCATTTAGAACTTGGCCTCATCTCACTATCACCTCAGCTCTAAATACCATAAGGATCTTCCATGCCCACTCAAGCTCTAGCAATGAGTTTTCTATGTTAAGCTTTTCTTAATGGAGATTTTGTATCCTTGTCAGAACATATAATGTTCCTATCATCTAAATGGTCATGCCTAAATTTGAACCTTTTTCTATTCCATTCCATACCAAATCAAACTCCTTTAATGGCTTTTTTCCATCTCAAATTAAAATCTCTTCAATCTATAAATCAAAATTATAGTATATCTATCTATGGTTGGTCTAATGGATTTTGTTTAAAAGGAGTCAAAAATCCATTTCAATCTCTATTAGACCCATCGATAGGCAAGTTATCTTGTGAATAAATAAAATCCCATATTCGTAGGAGATAAGAATTCAACAATGCCTTAAAATGGGAAAAACATTAATATGAATTTCATGGCTTAGGCCATGTCCCATCCATTTTTCATTTGGATTTAACATCCATGCCAAACTTGGTTGTAGGATTCACATAAAATTAAGATAAGAAAGGTTACTAGATATTCATTGCATGTATTCGAAATTATCTATCTTCTTCACACATAGCTCAGTTTGGAACTCAAGATGTTATTGAGTTAAGTTAGACTCATGGTGAGTTGGGTTGTGAAGCGAGTTGGGTTACACGGTGAGTTGGGGTGCCAAGCGAGTTAGGTTATATTTTGGCTTAGAGAAATAACAAGGATATGGTGGTAGGCCATGTGGTGGCCTAAGGACCCACCATGTGGACCTCTCCAATTACTCCTCATCCTACCACATCACAACCAGAAGCATGGAATAATTGTATGGAAAAATAGTGTAATTATGAAAACTAATAAAACATCATTCCATACATAGCAACAAGGTCCCCCTCTCTCATAAAAGTAGGATTCACCAACTATGGTCTCCATATCCATACTCTTGCTAATGAAAATAAATACTCAAATAATCCTTCAGATCATAAGGGTGAATCATTAGCTTGAAAAATAATTTCATCATTAATCATGCATTCTTCAAAAAAATCTATGAAATATTTCATAGAGGAAGAATATTAAGAAATGGTTTCAATAGCATGAGATTTTGTAGTTGTGAGACGTTTTTAGGCTAGAATATTCATGTTGGATTCATTATAAGGGGTATTTTCTATGTAATTCAATTATTTCATGATAAATTTATGATGATAAAGATAAGTTCTCATTAGTTCAATTAAGGAAATTTTGCAATGCATAGAGTAAAGCTCATATAGAAAGTTCCATTGTGGTTGAAAAGTATTGATAGACTAAGGCTTATATTGAGTAGTAATGATGTTTTTAGTATGAATGGAATAACTATGTTGACCATTAAATGGTGGAGGTGAACCATCACTATTTGCTTAATCCAAATATGAAATAGGATTGGTTGTAATATCCTTAAGAAGTTGCTCTTTGGTATAGGTCTTATCAAGTTTTTGTAATAGTATCTTTTTGAGTGGGATTATGATGGTATTTGACATTTTCCACATTCACATATTGGGAATTATTATAATATTAGTATTTGGTAATCTTGAATATATTCCTTATGGATATATTTGATCATAGAACCATGGTCTAAATTTTCCCCAAACATGAGGGAGACTATAATTTTTTGAAGGGCACAACATATCTTTTGAGAGTGACCAATGTCAAAATGTAACTAACAAAACTTATTAGGGTCATCCCATGATATAAGAGTAGTTTTAGTATATATAAAGGTTTTATATGGATATGACAACTTATTCATTTATGTCATTCTAAACTGAGGTGGAATGGAAGTTGGTTATCTATATGGGTTTTTCTTACTTTGGTTTGAATAGGCTTGGTTTAAGTATTTTTAATGGTGATTTCATTAGTTGTATTTTGGAAATATTCCTTTTTGGGATTTTGAGTAGGTTCAAATTGATCCATAAGAAAATTTTATCTTTTAGCTTGATTGAAAGCTTATTCAAAGGTTTATGGAGACACTATCCTAATGGTATATTCAAGAGAGGCTTTACGAGTGGTAAATAAAAATTAAATTATCAACATCACTCATGTGATGGTCTACTTTATGATCTAGATATTTTCATCACTTGATGAGAATGTTAGAAGATTCTTTTGGAATTTGATTTGCAATAGTGAAATATATAAGGAAATTTTTAGGAAGATCATTATATTTAAATTCCTTAACTACACCATTAACTAAATAATATATTCATGTAATGGAATGTTTATGAAGTTGTGTTAGAGGTATAATCCATTGAGAGGGGGGTAAATTAGTGGTGCTAAGCAATCCAATTCAATTTCCAAAACCCTTGCAAATACTTAATCATTTAATACAATTATTTATGAAGCATATAGTAGTGAATACTGAAGATAATGCAAAATCACATACATAAACAAGATCTAAATAGGAAATCCTCTTGGGGAATAAAACCCAGTATCAAGCTTGGAAATACTTGGACTACTTGTCCTATAAGTTATTACAAACTAGAGACTGGTCAAGTCTTTTAGAATAGGATTTAGTGAAAAACATGTTTCAAAAATATCACCTACCCCTAAGATTATCAAGTCCTTTATACCACCTACCTTTATTAAAACACCTATTTCACAAGGAGAAACTACCCTTAAGGAAGATCAAGTCCTTTAGACATTCCTATGAAATAAACACATCCACATTAGAGCTAATGTCTTCAACACCTAATGATAGATCTATGATTATCTAAAACCTACAAAAAATCCCTCTCTATCTCATATATGCCTCTTACATAGGCATGCCACAATCTCTCTCCTTCTCTCAAACTATCCTCATATGCACACTCAGACCTCTTCACACATCTTCAAACTATATGAGAAGTATTATAACATTATAATTATGACCTAAACGTCATACATATTGTAAAAAAACTTATCTACTCATCAATATGCACACTACATATCCTTTTCTTCTTCACTTCAACAATCACACCTCCCATATAAGCCTCTGAAAAATCTAGAAACTATCTCATTTGGTTTCACTATATATAGAGAAAACATGAATATTAAATTTTTGGTCTACCATTACACTTGAATTAACCCTTAATTATTCTCTCATATCAATACATGGCTCAAAAAAATATTCATAGGTCATCCATAGCATCTATGGGCCACCCTTAAGTAGATAAACCTTTCAAATAGGCCCTTGTAGCTCTTATAAGTCTCATGGAGGCCTATAAACCCATTTAGCACTTCATTGAGAAAAATAAGGACAAAATACCACTTTGAAATACATGGGTCCACTCTTTATGTCCCTTTCAACATCCTCAAATTACCAAAATCATATTTTCTCACCTCTGTATATGCTCAAACAACTCAAACACTGACGTAGTACATAGGAACATTATGATCAAACACATAGTCAACTTATTAAGCTTTGGTCATACTCAATATAAATTGATCACACCTCTAAAATACACATAGGGCATGCTCATGGAGTCTAAAACACTCCAAATAGATAAGTCAACATGATACATCAAAACACCATCAGAACTAGCTCAAATATCCTTCTAAAGTCACTTGTAGAACACAATCAAACACATAGTAAACTTTTAAACTTAATAAATTTAACTATTAAAACATTAAGACCACCTAAAAAAGTTCATTAGATCTCCATGGATTCCTCAAAATATATTTTTATAGCAATATCAAATTTATCTTGGATCAAAAGTTGTAGCTTAAATTCTAAAGACTAGTTTTTTCCTTGGCAAAATTCAAATATTCAAATGCAAATGATCACAGTTAAAACATTGATAATATTAATCTCATATCTTTTCCTTGATATTTAGATAAATCAAATGAAATTTATCTTCTTGTAAGTTTCTCAGTATTTAGCTTCAATTTAGGTTATTAAACATTAAACAAGTTGACCACATTGACTCACCACACATCGTAAATCTTGATCAGTACAAACATATACTCACCATTGATCTTTATCATTTACATTTGATCATATGTTAAGAATCATGTATTTATTTACATCTCACTACTTCTTAACATCTTATAAAAAATTCACTCCATCAAACTCTTTGAGATATGATCTATCTTTATCTCTTGCATAATTGACAAAGTATGGGGAACCTTTCAATATGCTTGGAAGGCCAACTTTGGATAGACATCTTTTTTGATGATCAATATCATGTCTCAAAATTTTCACCATATGTTCTATTTAATAATAGGAATCCAATAATGTATCAATATTCTTCTGGAACCTTTTCACATGTGAGATATAATGTCATTAATCTGCTTACTGATATTTGTTTGCCACAAAGCTAACTATGTCAAAACCTACATAGAAGGACAACTTTTCACAAGAATATATTTTGACACACTTCATCACATGATATTAAATTTATAAAAATAAACTAGTCTCAAAACTAAACAAACCCATATGATCAAATTCTTCTAAATACTTTATAGGTGCAAAAAATAACACCATCAAAATGCATACTTATGTTTTCTACCACTAGACCCAAAATGTCTAGATGAAAATAATGATCAGCTAGATGAAATACACTTATTCACACAAGTTATATAATCACCCTTGACCTTTTATATGAAACCTTTCACATGATCAAAACTTTAAAATCATCCTTGAACATCTCTAACCATGCCAAAACTTTAAAGATCAATCATGCCAACTTAAAGCACACTAGGACAAGAACATTACACACTTTTTCATTGTTACTTAGAATATCAAGGAACTTCATCCACTCACCAAGACACCTCCATGACATCATTGAAAACTCTCCAAAAATATCTCCCTTTGTCATTGATGTTAATACCCAATAAATATCTCACTTTCCTTCTCTATCTTTGAGCACTCTCTAAAAAAGAACTTTCTCCCCCTTTAACATAATGACAAGGTGGGAAAAAACTTATCTTTAGGATGTAAAAATAACACCAAAATAATAATAACATCTTATAAATATATAATAAACTCCCCCTTACCTTGAGCCTACCTCTTCTTACCTTTACACCTTTCTCTTGTAACAAACCAACACTCCTGTTTAACTAAACACTATAACCAATGCAAAAAGAACACACAAAACACTAAAATATGATTTAACCCAAAAATAAATATATGAGAGGGAATCCCCATAATATTTATAATATATTTTACCTTTTGAGCATCTTCAAATCTCCACACACCATGAAGAACCACCCCACATGCTTACTAGCCTTCTCTCAAGATACTTCCATGACCACCAACAGAACTATCACTCACCAAACTAGAAACATGATATAAACTAACTTGAAAACTCACCTTGAAACATTCATTCTTTTATCTTTTGAATAAACTAAATAAAATTATTCTTCTTTTTCACTAGGCCTATCTAGTCTCCTTATATCCCTACCTAGAACTTGTAGAGCCCACAAGATTTAGTAGACACACATTCCAAACATGAAACTTCATATCTAGAGAAATATCATATGCCCCCTCAAACACACCAATTTGAATCACCTAGATCATCCTATACAATATACTTATTTCACAAACCATCTTTCTAATTAAGCCTCCATCTTGACAAAACTTGAATATATTAAAAAACACAAACCTTAAAATCTCTTTGACGCTTGATTTGACTATCCATTTGGTCCATTCAAAATATTAAGAATCCTTATTCAAATCATAAGTCAAACCAATTTTATATCATAGCCCAAAACCCTAGAATCTTAAAATAAACAAAGTCAACAAACATCCTTCTATTCAACATCTACCTTTGAAACTTCTTTCACACCTGGAGACAACTATTACACATTTCTAGACCAAGAATTGAGTTTCCACACCTTTGGAAACCTTGAATTCTTGTACCATGTGTTTTTCCTAAAATAAGACAAATAAACTTGGGAGCACACAATAACCTCCAAAAAGCACAGACAATATCATCAAGACATAGAACCACTTGGAACATATTACAAAAAAATGCATAGACATTTTTGGGCACCAAAATATTTTTGAATTTCCATCAATCTAATTAAGCCATCTAGAAACCCCATTCTGATCCTATACTATAGCTCCTTCACAAACCTCTGAAATAGTCTCATGAACTTGTTGCTCCCCCTTAACCAATAGACTTCTAATGAATGACACAAGTCTATGACAACAAAGGATCATTAATTATATACCATAATAGCATTGTTATAAAATACCAATCAAGAATACACATACCTTATTATAGATTGGAATTATGATCTTAAGCCCACACAATTTCTTCTCCACAATAAAAATGTCTCCTAAGAAGCACAAGCAGAGACACCCTACTTCATAATGTCCTACCATAGTGTGAAACCAAGATTTTCCAAAAACTCCTCATATTCCTTCTTTTCCTTAGTCATATGATACTTATATGTTTTCTTATTATTCATAGGCTTAAGATAATAAATATGCTCATCCACTACAATATTCTCCTCTATGATTGGATTGAAAATATATGGAGATAACAAAGATTCATGACATACCTTTTCATATGTAGAATCTTCCTTGCATCTTGGAACCTCATCACTATGTAGTGACAATTAATGTTATTTGAATGGTAATTTAATATCAATAATAAAATGTTCACTTGAATTCACACTCACCTTAGATATATCCTCAACTAGTACCTTGGTCTTCTCTTTGAGCTTGATCTCTTCATTCTCAACATGAGCAGACAATATGATCCCTTGACACTCTTTAACTTTTGTAGCATTATCCACCATAGAAAAAATATTACTTGGATCATCAAACTCATCATGACTCAAACTTACCACCTTTGGTCTCTATGAGTTAACTTACCTCCTTGCTTGATCTCTAAGATCATGATTAAACCTATTCTATCTTGTAGGCCTTTGTTTGTATAATCTAGCAATGTGACTAGTCTTTTCACAGTTTTAGCAAATAATATTTCTTGATGAAAACTTAGCTTGTCTTACCTTAAATGTAATTTTTTTTTCAAAGTTTCCCACATTATTATCATTGAAATACTCAACTTTTCTCACATATTTTGACTAATGAATCCCACCATAGTTCCAAGAAAATTCATTTTTAATAGGTCTCTTGCATTATCTATCCCTATGACCAAATTGATAACAAGTATAACAATAACCATTGAAGATTACATAACACATGGAATTTGGTTATCAAATCTAATTTGAACTCATTCTTCCATCACCTTCATTCCTTATCTAATGATTTGTCTTCAAAATATAATAGTCCTTGTTCACATTAGTCTTCATCTTGTCTTGAGTTGCATTCTCTAGTTCTTCTTTGTATCTAACACCATTTCTATCATTTGCATACTTTTGACCACTTATAATTTGGTTTGGATCACTTGAGATCTTTTAAAATCTTACAAATGATTTCATCTTACTAGATTACTTCTCTAACTCAACTTTTAATGACTTAATCTCATAAGCATACATTGATAATTATTCTTCTTTGGCTCTTACAATTACAAACATAGATTCTAACTCAGAATTAAGAAACATGACAACATCTTCATGCTCTCTATAGTCTTCAACTAGTATTTTCTCAAAGATACTAAATTATTCTTCATAATCCTTGATTTTAGATTTCATCTTCTTATTGACCTTATTCTCTATCTTTAGTTCTTAAATAAAATTCATTAATTTAGTTTCACAATCCCCCTCATCTTTATCATCAAATGAATCACTCCAAGTAGATTCCATTTGATGTGAGAAACTACCTTCCTTATCCATGAAGAGGGGTTCATCTTTAGGAAGACCATCATCTTCGTGATCATACTTTGAATCACTAACTTCACTCTGATTTGATGAGCTACAATATTCTTTGGTGTAGAGAATCTTCTTGTCTTTGAAGTACTTCTTGTTATCAAACCTTCTAAATCCCTTTTTACTTTAACCAGACCTAAATGATCTCATGCCATCATCATGACCTTGATCATTCTCTTCATCATCATTCTTATTATACTTATGAGGGCACTCATTAGTAAAATTTCCTACCTCTCCATAATTAAATCATTTGAGTGGTAATTTACCTTTATACTTAACTAAACCTATTTTCAATTTCCTTGAAATCAAAGCAATTAGTTCATCATCATCTATATTAAAAATGTCATCCTCCTTGGGTTTCTTACCTTCAAACTTTTTCTTTGGATTCATTTCGGTCTTGAAAGTTGCTTCTTTATTTGGTGGTATATCATCATTTACTCTCATCTCATATATAGTAAGGGTGCCATGCAATTGATCCATCTTCAATTGAGATAGATCATGAATTTCTTCTATAATATATACTTCTAGATCAAAATTAAGGGGTAGAGACCATAATACCTTTTGAACTATAGTAGCCACTTCATGTTTCTCTTTAGGACCTCTCATGGTGTTCACAATCTCATCAACTCTTTATATAAAGGATGCCATAGAGTTTTAATCTTTCATTTTGAAACTCTCAAATTGTCTTCAGTGAGTCTATAACTTTACTAACTTAACCTTTGAATCTCCTTCAAAAATAGTCTTTGATTTATCCCATATTTCCTTGGTAGATGTGAAATGGATTACTTTGGTGAACTCAATTTTTGTAAGACCTCAAGTGATGGCATTCATTGCCATATAATTATTCTCAACAAATTATTGTCTACAACATTGGTTAAAGGAATAGTAGGAGTAACATAACCATCCAAAAAAAAATTCCATACATCAAACATTAGGGACAAAATGCATGTCCTCATCCTAACACTCCAAAAATCATAATTGGATTCATTAAACATCAGTGCTTGCCTAGTAGATAAACCACCTTACACATTCTAACTATACATTGTACCTTGGATCACCTTCAAGCTATCAAGACTTTACCAAATGACCTATTTTGACACTAATTTTTAAAGTTACTATCTATTGAGAGGGTGGGGGTGAATTAGTGGTGGCAAACAATCCAATTCAATTTCTAAAACCCTTAATAATACTTAAGTGTTTAATATAATCATTCATGAATCATATAATAGTGAATAATTAAGATAATGCAAGATCACATACGTAATATAAAACATCTATTCGAAACCCTCTTGGGGAGTAAAACCCACTCTCAAGCTTGAAAACATTTGGAATATTTATCCTATAGGATATTACAAATCAAAGACTAGTTATGTCATTTAAACCAAGATTTAGTTAAACATCTATTCTATAAGGAGCACTTGTCCCTAAGATGATCAAGTCCTTTAGACCACCTAACTTTAACAAAACTCCTATTTCACAAGGAGCAACTATCCCTAAGGAAGAGTAAGTCCTTTAGACCCTCCTATGAAATGATCACTTCCACCTTGGAACTAATGTCTTCAACACCTGATGATTGATCTCTAATAATCTAACCCCTACACAAAATCTCTCTCTATATCATAAAATCCTCTGATATAGGCATGCCATAATCTCTCTCCTTTACTGAAACTATCCTCATATGCACACTCAGACTTCTTCACACATCATCAAACTATAAGAACACTCTTCTAATATCATAAATATGACCTACATGTCATATACATAGTCAAAAAAATACTCTACTCATCAACTCATCAGCAGGTACACTACTTATCCTTCTCTTTTTCACTTCAACACTCACAACTCCCATACAAGCCTCTAAAAAATCTAGAAACCATCTCATTTAGTTTCATTATATATAGAGAAAACATGAATATAAACTTCTATGTAAACCATTACACTTGTCTTAACCCTTAAGACTTATATTATATTAATACATAGTTAAAATCAATCTTCATAGGTCAACCATAGCATCGATGGGTCACCATTAAGTAGCTACACCTTTCAAATAGGCCCTTGTGTCTCTTATAGGTCTCATGGAGGCCTATTCACCCATTTGTCACTTCATAAATTAAAAAAAAAAAACAAGACAACTTTAAAATACATGGGTCAACTCTTTATGTCCCCTTAAACATCCTCAACTAATCACATTCATCTTTTCTCACCTTTACATATGCTCAAACAACTCAAACACTAACTTGGTGTACATGAACATTATGATCAAACACACTGTCAACTTCATAAGCATTGTTCAATCTTAAGATATAATTATCAAGCCAAAAAAAGCTACATATAACCACTTCATAGAGTCTAAAACGCTCCCAAATAGATAATTCATCATGAGACATCAAAGTACCATCACAACTAGGTCAAATATCTCTCTCAGGTCACTTGCAAAACATAGTCAAACACAATCAAATTTGGAGATTAATAAATTTGAATTTAAAAATATTAATACCACCTAACTAGGTTCAACATATGTGCCATGTATTCCTCTACATCCTTTATTTTTATAGTAATAGAAAATTCATCTTGAATAAAAAAAATTAGCTCAAATTCTAGTAATTATTTTTCCCTTTATAAAATTCAAATATTCAAATACAAATAGTCACAGTTAAACATAAATCATATTGTTATCATCTCATGTCCTCGTTACTCAAAAAAATAATGCAGTATTGATATTCTTGGAATTTTCTTTGTCTTTATCTTTAATGTAGGTCATTAATCATTGAATAGGTTGACCACATTGAATTATCATGCATTGTAGATCTCAATCAGTATGAACATCAACTCACCATTGATATTTATCGTTTAGATTTACTTAGAAATTAAATGTCATGCACTTATTACCATATCACTACTTCCTACCATATTGGATCAAATTTGCTCCATTGATCTCTTTGAGAGCTTCTTGATCTTTACCTCTTACACAATTGACTAAGTATGGGGACCCTTTCAATATGCCTAGAAGGCCAATTTTGGAGAGATATATCTATTGAAGTGATCAATATCATGTTCCAAAATTTGCACCATATGTTATCCTTTAAAAAAATAATCTAGACATGTATTAATCTTCTCTTGGAACCTTCATATGTGTGATATATAATGTCATTAATATGCTCACTTAGATTTCTCTACCACAAATCCAACTATATCAAAACTCACCTGGAAGGTAAACTTTCACATGCATATGTTTTGACATGCTTCATCACATGATCTAAAATTTATCACAAATTAACTAGGTTCAAAACTAAACAAACCTAGTTGATCAACATATCTTGAATCTTTTACATGTGTGAAAAATAACACCATCAAAATGCTTACTTATCATTTCTTTTACTAGACCCAAAATGTCTAAATGAAAATAATGATCAACTAGATGAAATAAACTTATTCACACAAAATATCTAATCACATTTGAACTTTGATAGTACACCTTACACATGCTCAAAACATAAAACTCATCCCTAAACATTTATAGCCATGTTAGAACTCTGAAGATCAATCAAGCCAACTTCAAGCACATTAGGACAAGCACATTACACACTTTGTCATTATCACTTAGGTTATCAAGGCACTTCATCCACTCATAGGACACCTCCATGAAATCACCATAACATCATTGACAAATCTTTAACAATTTGGTTATACCATTATTTTGCATCTCTTGTGAAGGTTTTGTCTATAAGTTTTGTAGTACCAAAGGTATTATTTTTGACCCATTCCCTTTAGAGATTACCAAAATATTTAAGGAAGAGTGTAGCATCCATGGTCCCATCATTTTTGATAGTTGGAGAGATGTTTCCAATGTTTATGGACATAATCAAGGGGTTAGGGATTAATTATTAATATGTTGAAGCACATTTTTATGCATAAGAGGTTGAAGATGATATTATCATTAACATTTATATAAATAGTAGGCATAAACATATATTTTGTTGATTTTTAATGACTTGATGTTAGCACACCATTTTCAAAATGTGTTTTTGGAGTATTTGGGAACTATTAGATTCTTTCATAATGTTCATTTGTTGGCCCATTTATGCAATTACTTGGGTTGTATCAATAGATGGGTTTTGATTAGACGCGTTAGAATGGAGATTGACAAAAAATTTATTAGGAGGAAGATTCCTAATATTATTTTTAGTTACCCCAATTGTATTAAAATAAAAATAATTAATCTTTTTGAATTCATCTTTATTGTTAGGATTATAAATAATATTATAATAAAGATTTTTAAAGATTTAGGAATCATCTAGAACATGAATTTGGTTTATTTCATCTATGTTATTGAAGATACTAAGTATGAACTATATAGCACCTCATTCTTGTATACTCGGAAAATGTTTTTCATTCATTTACCCTTTAGTTCCTAAACCTTCACAATTTTAGAAGGCTTAAATATGCTATTTCTTATTAATATTGCTTATGTGTTAGTCTAACCATATGTTATTTTGATGACTAGGAATTCTATACTATAAAAATGATATAAAGCTACTTATTATCATCCTTTATAATTTTTATACTTGTACCTATTTTTCATCTTCCTAGACACTTGCATCACACACACACACACACACACACACACACACACACACACACACACACACACACACACACACACACACACATATATATATATACATACATACATACATACATACATACATACATACATACATAAATACATACATATATATATATATATATATATATGTATGTATGTATGTATGTATGTATGTATGTATCTGTATGTATGTATGTATGTATATATATATATATATGTATGTATGTATGTATATATATATATATATGTATGTATGTATGTATATATGTATATATATATATATACATATATATGTATGTATGTATGTATGTATATATATATATGTATGTATATATATATATATACATATATATATATATATATACATATACATATATACATATACATATATATATATATATACATATACATATACATATACACACACACACACATATATATATATATGTATATATACATATACATATATATATATACATATATATATATACATACATACACACATATAAAATATATATACATGCATACATACATACATACATGTGTGTGTGTACACCTACATAAACATAAGTGTCATATGTTAAACTATATTTACAATGTCTTAAAGTCATCAAATTTTCAATTGTAATGCATCCTTGTGGTTGGCCTAAGCTATTTAGTGTGAGATATTTCTAGAAAGGATAGGCATATATGCATGATCAATCCTCATTCATTCCTCACCTAGAAAAAGACATAACAAGTCACAAGGAAACTTACCAAAAACATTTAATAAAGCATTCAAGTGAGAAAATATATCATATTATTTCATATTTACATATCAATCATATGAATTAGCATAGGTCTAAATTAATAAAGGAGTATTACATTATCCATATTTTCCAAGTTATAAGCTAGGTCACTTTATATACTTTTTTTAATCACACATTAAATCTTTATAAACACATAATCCAACACATAGAGGTGAATTAAAAATATAATTCCCTCTTCAGAGTATTTGATATGTAAGTAGCACCCATTGATAAAGGGGTAATTCATGTAGCTTGACATTATATTCTCACTAAACCATTTTTCCATAGTCACTCCAAGGGTGAGGGTTTGATCATTTGGAAAATATTGATAGCTTACACATGATATCTAAACACACCAAATCTAAGGCAATAAGAAAAGTAAAAGGTTATAGGTGGTATCATCTAGATATAGTAAATATTATGTACTAGACAGATACATCCAAGTTAAATAGGTGTATCAATGCAACCATCTATATTAAATTTAAGAATATAAGACTATATAGTGCAAAATTATAAAATTTGATGATTGGTCTAGAATCCATATCCAGTCTACTTATAACATGTTCCATATCATATTTACATGCACACATTAACTAGCTAAGTACTCTTATTTTTAATTTATTTCAATACCAATCAATAGTTTAACTTATTATTTTTAGCATATCTCATTATTTAAACTCAAAATATTATTTATCTAAGTTTTAAATTAATTTTCCTACTATAGATCTATTTATCAACCTTTTGCTTAATTATTTATATATTTTAACCCTATATTATATTGACCCATCTTAATTTAGGGTTAAACATTTGGTGAATGCAACCATTGGTTTTAAATCCCTATTTGATTTAGGATTTTCTATTATTATGCACATTCTTATTTATGATTTTAAAATATGCCAAAAAAAAAAAATCAATTCCCTTTTGAAATTATGTTTATCACTCACTCTCACCAAGTTATAAGTATGATTGAGTAAAAAAGTTGAGTTAACCTTAACTACTAGGAGGAAACTCACCTTTTCTCCAAGGTTGGTGGTAAATTTACCATCCAATATATATATGTTATGCCCTCAACCATTGGTGTGTCTAGGGATATGTGTGGCTAACTTGGGCTTACATACCTCTTTTATTTAATTGTTACATTTTTCTATGTTCTTAGATAGGTCAGTCCATGGAATAACCTTGGCTAAGTAGACTATATATAAGAGGTATTGGTTAGTCTTTAGGCATCATTCATGAAGTATTCTACTAATAGTGCATTATTTTGGAGGTTACCCCCTCAAAGTGGATTTGTTATATTATCCATTATTTGATTCTACTATCAATTATAATTATGTAATCTCTGATATTTTATTATTCTACAAAATATAAAATCATTATGTACAAATATTTAAGTAATTTCATTACAAGTAGTATTAGAGCTTTAATTTGGGCAATTTTCTTATAGCATTTTTTTTTATATTTGGTGAGGTGTGGCTTTTGGGAGAAATGAAAGAGAAAAAACATAACTTATAATATGGGAAGAATTATTATTTTTTCATTAGCATAGCATTGCTCAAAACATTTTTTTGAAAAAAAATATTCAAAAAAATGTCTAGAATTTTCTTTTCCCCTTACAGACTTGTAGTCATTGGATTCATCTTGATGAGATGATCATAATGGTGTATTCTATCAGTACACATTTTTTGGGTCAAAACCCTCATAAGGTTTGTTTATGGTAGGTCCTTCAACTTGAGGAAGAAAAGGGGCACCAAAAACACCTAAGATTCCTTCTACTAATGACATAGAATTTGGAACTTTAGATTTAATGATTTCCCAACTTTAAGGGGACATAGAAAACTTGGTGAGGCATGATGACTTTATTTTAGTCTAAAATAATTTTTTAGGGATGTGTGAAGAAATTAATGGATTTAATAGTGAATTATAATATATCACTATGAAATTGGCTATCCTCAAATCTTATTTTCATCCTAACAATCCTCTATTTTAGCATTCAAATCCAACTCTCAACAACTCCCATATTAGTATGAAACTGATGTTACCAAAAGTAGACATGTGTAGTTTGATGGTAAGGATCCTCTCACTTGGATTAACCAAATTTATAGTTTATTTGAGCCACATCAAACCCCTAGTTATTAGAGGGTGATGGTGGCATCCTTAAATATAGAACCTGAGCAATTCATTTGATATCACTAGTTATGTGCTCAAAAGAAAAAGAATGATTCTCCTATTACATAGACTATTTTTACTAAGGAGTTGACAACTCATTATCAAAATAATGTCTCTTAGAACTATTTTAGCCAATTATCCAAGCTGTGGCAAAGAAGACTTGTGAAGGATTATATTCATCAATTTTAGAATCTCTCTTTAAAGGTGGAAAATATTACTGAGAGAAATTTCACAAATCTATTTTTGGGTGGCCTCAAAGATAACATCCAATATGAAGTTTGAATGTTTAGCCCATAATGTGTATCAAATGTTATCCTTAAGGCATGTGTGATAGAAGAAAAAGAGATGATCAAAAGGAAAAATTTCACTACTAGTCATGATCACAACTTTATAGCACCATCATTTCCATAGCCTGCTAGATTAACACAATGACAAATTGAGGAGAAGTGAGCTAAAGGGTTGTGTTATGGTTGTGACAACAAATGGAGAAAAGACCATCATTATGTTGAAAAGAATATATTTTACATTAAAGGTGCCAATGATGATGAAGAG
Source organism: Torreya grandis (assembly GCA_037957365.1). Classification (NCBI taxonomy): domain Eukaryota; kingdom Viridiplantae; phylum Streptophyta; class Pinopsida; order Cupressales; family Taxaceae; genus Torreya; species Torreya grandis. The sequence continues at coordinate 1,648,387 of JARHVA010003663.1, read as the reverse complement.
GATGTAGAAGTACATGATGCAGATGTAAAAGTTCCTGAGGAAGAATCTGAAGACTCTCAGCCTACTATTTCATGCCATGACATGTCAGGTATTAGTACTCCTTGAACTCCTAAGGTGATGGGTTTCCTTAAGAAATAGGTCACTATCTTGATTAATTCTGGGAGCACACACAAATTCAACCATAGTAAGTTGGCTTCTCATTTAAATTATTTCATTTATCTAGCTCTAGAATTTTAGGTTATGATTGCAAATGGTGGTATTATCAGTTGTTTAGGAAAATGTCATAGTATTAAGTTGTCCCTGAGAGACTACTTATTAGATTCTCCTATGTTTTCTATTTTGATGGGTGGAGTTGATATTATTTTGATAGTCTATTGGCTCACCAATTTAGGCACTATTGAGATGAATTTTCATGAATTATTCATGCATTCTCATTCTAAAGAAAGGACATTCAAGCTAAGAGGATTAAAAGTGAAATCTCCCTAACTTGTTATCTTCCATTAAATGATAGAGATTCTCCATAAGGGTTCTGAGGGATTTGTAGCCTACTTATTTTTTTATGAAAGTATAACTAACTTAGCCATCTCTATCTCTTGATTTGCAACAAATAATTGATGCTCATTCTATTATTTTTGGAGAAATTCCAAAAGGACTTCTACCTAGCCACATGCATGATCATGCTATCACACTTATTCCTAGTAGTACACCACCTAACATCAATCCATACAGGTATCTCTATTCCCAAACAAGTGAAATTGAAAATATGTTACAAGAGATGTTGGATGCAGAAATCATTTGCCATAGCCAAAGTGAATACTCGTCACTAGTTGTCATGGTGAGAAATAAAGATGACACTTAGAGGATATGCCCTGATTATAGAGAACTCAATAAGTACACTATCAAAGATAAGTTTTTAATTCATATCATTTATGATTTATTAGATGAATTGAATGGTGCTCTTTATTTTACCAAGTTACATCTACATCCTAGGTATTATCAAATCAGGATCTGTGATGAAGACATACCTAAAATTGCTTTCAGGACTCATGAGGGCCATTATGAGTTTTTGTTTATGCCTTTTGGCCTAAAAAAAGCACCATCAACTTTTCAAAGTTTGATGAATACTATTTTTAGGCCATTTTTGAGGAAATTTGTTTTGTTATTCTTTAATGATATCCTCATTTATAGTAAAAATTGGGTAGACCATTTGCAACATGTGAAATAGGTACTCTCAATTTTGGAGCAAAATCAATTATATGATAAACCTTCTAAATGTACTTTTGGGGATGGTGAGGTTGAATATTTGGGTCATTTGGTATCTTATGAAGGAATGAAAGTGGATCCTAAAAAATTCAAAGCAATGGTGGACTGGCCAATTCCTAAGACACTCAAGCAACTTTAGGGATTTTTGGGACTTACTAGTTATTACCATAGATTTGTCAAATAATATGGTAGTATTACAGTCTCACTTACCTCTTTTTTAAATAAAAAATTCTTTTAGTGGAATGATGCATCTACCTAGGCATTTAAATAATTGGAATTGGCTATGTGCACTACCCCAATATTGGCCACTACTAATTTCTCTAAGACTTTTGTGGTTGAATGTGATGTGTTTGGGTATGGTATAGGTGGTGTACTCATGCAAGAAGGTAGACCACTAGAATTTGAAATCCATCAACTCAAGGGTAAAAATCAGCACAAGCCCATTTATGAAAAGGAAATGATATCCATTTTGCAAGTAGTTAAACAATGGAGACCTTATTTGATGGGTCATCACTTTTAGGTAAAAAATAATCATGATAGTCTTAAATATTTTTTATAACAAAGGTTGTCATATGAAGAACAACAAAAATGCATAACTAAGATGCTAGGCTATGATTTTAAAATAGTCTACAAAAAAGGTAAATATAATGTGGTGGTAGATGCATTATCTAGAAAAGATGAATTAGTTGAGGCATTACTATGTGCCATAACCATTTTGCAGGCAGATTGGCTAAAGGAAGCATGATCAAAATGGGAAAATGATAGTACTACTCATGATTTGATTCAAAATCTTTAGCAAGGTTTAGATGGATTTGGAAAATTCATATGGAAAGGTAATGCATTATGGTACAAAAATATATTGTACCTGTGTAAGAATTCTTTTCTTAAACAAGAAATCCTTCAAGAACTTCATATAACTCCAATTGGGGGTCATTCAAGATTTTTGAAAACCTATCACATGATTAAGCAAGATTTTTTTTGGGAAGGTCTAAAGGGGGATGTCTAGAAATATATTGTTGAATGTATGATCTGTCAACACAACAAAGGTGAAATCATCAAAACTCTAGGTCTTTTACAGCCTTTATCCCTAGCCAGCATTAGGAAGAGGTCTCTATGGATTTCATTTCAGGGTTACCAAGATCTGATGGTCAAAATGTTATCATGGCTATTTTAGATCATCTTAGTAAGTATGATCATTTTTGTTCATTATCCCAGCCATTTGTTTCTATTACAATAGCTTTTACATTTTTCAATATATTTTAGAAACTCCATGGGACTCCTAATATCATTATCAATGATAGAGATCCCATTTTTACTAGTAATTTTTGGAGTAAGTTATTTACATATTTAGGCACTCAATTGAATCATAATTAATCATATCATCCTTAATCTAATGGACAAACTAAGGTAGTCAATAAATGTCTAGAAGGATATCTCTGTTGTTTTGTTTTTGATAAATAGGATAAATGGGTTCATTGGTTGCCAATTGTTGAATGGCGGAATAATAATTCTATTCATAGTTCTTCCAAAATGTCTCTTTTTATGAAACTATATAGATACCACCCTCCATCCATCACTTCTACCTTGAAGGTCCATCCCAAGGTTCATGTAGTTGAAGAACATATTCACCATCAATAGGAGGTCCTTACAAGTTTACATGAAAATTTAGGTATGGCCCAAAATCACATGAAGAAAAAAGTAGATCAATATAGAAGTGAGAGGCATTTTGAAATTGGTGATTGGGTCTTTGTTTTCTTATAGCCATATAAACAAATGATATTGAAGCAAAAAAAAAGGATAACAAGTTGTCCCCTAAGTATTATGGACCTTATCAAATCTTGTAGACAATTAGAAGTGTGGCCTACAAGTTAGATATTCCTTCATCCATTTGCATGCATCTATTATGTCATGTATCATGCCTAAATAAAGTCATTAGACATAGAGTTAACATTCAAATACAATTACCAAAATTGGATGAAGAAGGTAAATTTATTCTTGATCCTGAGGTGATACTTCAACAATACACCAAGCAACTGTGTTTTAGAGCAATTATAGAATACTTGATCAAATGGAAGAATCTACCATGTGAAGATGCCACTTGGGAGGATGAAGCATTTGTGCAACAACATCTAGATTTGCCAAAATGTTGAGGACAATGTTGTTTTGAAGGGGAAAGGCTTGTTATTCCCTTAACCATTAGTGTGGGTAGGGATATGTGTGGCTGACTTGGGATTACATGCCTCTTTTATTTACATATTACATTTCTCTATGTTCTTAGATAGGTCAGCCTATGGAATAATTTTTGCTAAGTATACTATATATATGAGGTAGTGGTTAGTATTTAAGCATCATGTGTGAATTATTCTACTAATAGTGCATTGTTGTGGAGGTTGCCCCCTCTAAGTGGCTTTGTTATATTATCCAATACAATGTTATGCTATCAATTATCATTGTGTAATCTCTCATATTTTCTTATTCTACAAAATATAAAATCATTATATGTGAATATCTAAGTAATTTAATTACACTATATTATACTGATCCATCTCAATTTAGGGTTACCCAGTTACATGTGATTGATATAGATCAATTATGGGATTACTTGTACCATAAAGTGTTGTCTTCAATGGTGGATAAGGTAGAAATAAAAGAGAAACCAATGTAGAATCTAAATGGATTGAGGGTATAAATAAATATATTAAGATGTGACATCATGATGCTAATCACTTTGTAAATATGATAGTAAAATAGGGTTGATAACATAAAATAGATGGTAATGGGTTTAGTTGATATAGTTGGTTTTATATTCTGAAAAGAAAGACTATATCAGACTAGTTGATGTAGTGCATATTTAAAGGAATAACTACAAGTCATTAAACTAAACTAATCATATTGGTATGGTTAATTTAGTATCATGAAAACTAAATATTATAAAACTATATAGATTTGGTTGTTATATTTAGATGGAGAAGAATTAATACTATACCAAGCTAGCTATTGTAGTTGAGAAAATAAGATCTAAGTATAGAAAATTGTACTGAGTTGGTCAATGTAGTTGGGAGTAAGGTATAATAAATATATATAAGAAAGTCATAAAACAAATGTAAGTGTTCAATATACTATATTAGTTTGGTTGATTTAGTTAATATGTTAAACAAAATTGTAATTGATTGGTTGATACAATTATAGGATGGTAAATAGTCAGACTATATTAAACTATTCAATGTATTTAGGGATGAAAACATAGGGAAATATATCAAGTTGATTGGTGAAATTATAAAACATAGGTAATTGTATCAGGTTGGATAATTCAATCATAACACATGACACATATCTATATAAACTTTGGTCGATGTAGTATGTAATACAACAAATAATTAAAGTAGTAAATTATATCTAAATTTTTGAAAATAAGATCAATTAAATGTACTAAAAGTATTTTATTTACATTTTTGGCTCTCAAATTTACTTGTTCATTTATTAGTGTTAGCCTAATGTTTTATAACACTAATTATAGTGTCTAAACCATGCATTCATCCTAGTAACCTTAATTTTAAGAGTACAACAAGAGTAACTTCCCTATGTGATATGCTTCTCTTAGGTGCACCACAAAATTAGATGGATGGTTGGCTTCCTCAAGTTCAATAAAAAGGGAATCCTAAGCATTTTTAATATACTATGAGGTATGTGAAAAATAAATTGTGTTTAGTTTTTTACTATGGATTTGAGTATTAGGGTAAGTCACTCATGTCATGATATGTATCCCTACACAATAGTCACTAAGTATTTTTAAAACTATTAGAACATAATTTATATGGAAAACTAAATGAATATACAATAAAGTTATAAAATCAATTTAGAACCTAATTTTCAATATTAAAGGAATTGAAATAATTAGACATTCAATAGTAATGAGATAAATTATTTTGAAAAATTAAATAAATATAATTATATAGGTGCTATCTAATGAAGTCAAAAACACATAAAAAACTTTATCAAGTTGGCTCATACAATCTATGCAAAAAGAGAGTGGGTTGGACTGATCGATTCCATTCACAGATAGGGAAGAAATTGTATCGAGTTGGCTGATGTAGATTTATAAAAAGCAAAGGTTGAGATAAAAATGTATCAAGTTACCTAATAAAATTCACTTAAAATTGAAAAAACACTGGAATAAGAGAAATATATCACATCTAGAAAATATAATTAGCTGGAAAAAATGAAAAACTATTTAAAAACTATATCATGTCTAGACAATATAGTTGGATGAAAGATGTAGGCTGAGATAGACTTGTATCACATCTACATGATATAGTTTGTTGAATAATAAACACTAAATGGAACTTTATAAAACCTATCTAAGTGTAGATACTAAAACTAAATGTTTATAGCATCTCAGTATTGTATATTTGTTAAATACCAATTACAGATCTACCCTTTAATTATGTAACTTCTCACTACCAAAGGGATCTCATTCACCATCTCATTATATCTAATTTATTATTTTATAACTCAACCCTTATCATTTTGATGACCCATATATCTTTTATTTTACATAAATCTCAAAACATGATACACATCCTTCACTATTAGTTTTAGAACCATACATGTTTTATATCATTCTTGATACTACTAGCCACTAAGGGAAACTAGCATTGATCCTAGTGTCCAGATCCTTATCAAGTCATCCAAATAAAAAATTATTTAAAACATATGGGTAAACCTATTTTTTTATTGAACCGCACCATGAGATAATTTTAAAAGGTGTAATATAAATACAAGTCTAAGTCTTCTCATTAATCATATATTAAATACCAAGTCAATTACATATTCAAGTTCATTCAATCAATTGAAAAACTAATTTATAATACCATATTCCTTTTTTTTTCATATCATTCATATAAAAAAACTTAAGCATATAAAGAGGAGACCATGAGTTTTATTTGTCAAGCTAAAACCTAGATCATTGTATGCATATACATATAACATATTACACCACTGTTCACACACAGGGGAGATCTACATAATTCTAAGGCCCTCTTTGGTGTATTAGATATGTAGGCAACACTCATTAACATAGGTTTCTTTGATTTTAGATTGACATCATGATCCAACTAACCCATTTTTGATAAACATTTCCCAAGGTGAAGAAGGTTAAAGAGTTAGGGTTTGATCTATAAACATACATATAAAACTTATGTTCTAGATCTAAATAAATTAGTAAAAAGGTGATAAAAAACCTAGTATAATGAAGTTAGTCACATCACAATCTAGTGCATATTATATATTGGATGGTAGTATCACACAAAAATAATAATGTTGATGGTAGTGTCCCAAGATTAGAAATAGTGTCTGTGGGTCTACGAACATCATTTAAATAATTTGGTGACTATCTTAGAATCTTGATCCTACATTTATATGCTTGTGTACAACTCATATTTTATTGTGTATTATAAGTCCATATATGTATCATTTTTCCTTGGCATTACAATCAATATTAAATCTTTCAAATTTAGTACTTTATATATTTAACACATCTTTATATTTTAATTTAGAATATTCATTATTTGAGTTTGCAATTTATTATCCTACTCTAAAATAGTTTTATTCATCCTTGTGTATAGGTTATTCTACCCCCTTAACCTTTCACACATATAAAACCAAAAAAGAGTCAAACATTTAGTGAACTTAAACTACTCAACAGCCTCTTAATATATAATAATTTCCTCCTAATCCTAAACTTGTACTCAAATCTTAAGGATGTGACCTTTTTGATCAATTTCATAATACACATGCTAACATATCAATCCTCAGGCTTTTGAAAAAATCAACTATATATTCCTTATATTATATGAATCATTATTTAAAACCTAAATATTAAGTGATACAAACCAACTTACTTTGTCAATATTATGAAAGATCTTAATAACAATGAAAATCTTATCACCTTTGGTCATAAATATTTACCATGTAAGGATATCATCAATTAAGACTTGCCTTTATTTATACAATTTACTATGCAAATAGAAAGCATCAAAATAACATTATTTGATAATGGATTTTGACTAGAAATTTTTAACATAAAATTCATAACAACCATGGGTATTGACCCCAATGTTCTACAAAAATATGAAATACATATCAAAGGATTTGATAACTCAGGTAGCCCATATATTGGTCAAATCTCATTAGATGTGACATTAGAACTAAAACAATATAAACCACATTCTAAGCAATATCTCAAACATTGAATTATAACTTAATATTGGGTAGACCTTGGATACACATAATTGAATCCATCTAAAATACATATATATGTCAAATTTATACATTATGGATAATACCTACTAATGAAAAGCCTTTAAAAATTTGTAAAATGCTACATTTTGGTATTGAAGCCATCCCTAAGGTAATTCCATCAAAAAAATATATTAAAATTGAGAATATATCCTCTTATGAGATGGGTGAGTCAAGAAAAATAAATCATTGATCCCAAGATAATCATAAGTCATAAACAAATTAGATACCATTAGATACACATATTAATCAAACAACTAAAGATAAGGAGCCAGTAATACTAGTCCAACAAGAAAATCAAACATTTGAGCTTCATTTATTGATTAATACAAAATAGCAAGATGGTAAAGTTTTAGATTAATATTATAGTGATGTTGACATTTATCATGATATGAATGATGAACATGTGTGAAAAATATGTTTTTATCCACTTTATAATCTATCACATAACCTATTTTCACCTATGGGCCCTATTACTTACAAGTTAAATCTATCTTTAGAAGACTCAAAACCACCTATATAAAAATGTAAAATAAAAATAATGGATGCACATGTTAATACTTATTATACTGTACATCCTTATTGGATCTAATTATCAACCAAATTTTTTCCCTGGGAATTTATTTTAAGCCATCCATATTATCAATAACATGGAGACAATCCTAGGATGTTGGTGGCTTATTGTTAATTGAATATCTAGTTTAAAGGGCTATCTCCCATTGATGAATCAGTTAGGATCACAAACTACTATAATAACTTGATAGGAAAAGAGAGAGAAACCAACTCTAATGGAGGTTATGCACCAAATAAGTTTACCACTACCAGCT